>OZ007570.1:35032083-35361334 GCA_963931925.1 Onchidella celtica | reverse complement strand
GGGGGTGGGGGTTGGGGGGGGGGGGATAAGTATTCAGTATGTAAACATTCAAGGGATCAAACTCCTGAAAGGGACAGAGTTTGTTTTGACAGGTACGTGTAACTTAAATAGCCTGGAACTGGAAACCCCAGGGACTCATTCTGAGTTATGTGACGTGAATACGAGAGCAATTGAAAATTTACAACCGTAAACTGCAGGGAATAAAGAAAAGTAATTAACAATAAACGTTGTTGCTGTTAACGCGTCGACGCGCCATTAAACCCAAAAAATCAAACTCAAACCCACATTTCCTGATAATCCTCACGATTCGCCACTTGCTTCACTGTTCTTATCATTTTCTCCTGCCTTTAGTGTTGTTCTCTGTCTTCCAAAAACCTGTTGCCAGGGAACCGTGGTCAAATTACAAAGCCGAAGAGAGAAAATAGTTGCGCTCACTGCTCATCTATAGCTTGCTGTGTAAACTGCTACTGTTCCCTAACAACAGCCTTTCCAAAATAGTTTTCCTGGAATTTCGCATTGTTCTGGTTTCCTTGCGTAGTTTCTAAGCATCTAAACTGTATAAAATGATTTTTTCTATCATTAAATTACATGTATAGTCCCGGCTCTCTTAATCGTTGCACACTGTACAGCCTTTGCAAGATGAAAAGAAAAGGCCTGGGGCAAAGAGAACCCTCAGTAAAGTTGATAGGAAAGAAAACTGAATGTATAAACACGTCGACATTGCATGATAAAGGTGCAAAAATCAGATTTATTTATAGATTTCAACTTGTCATCCCAATTTTGTTATGAATAGTGTCCGTCTTCCGCAAGTGAAAGAAAAAAATATTTACAACATACTAGTGCTCACACGGACTTCTGGTTGTAAACAAAAAGTATTTCTGTATCTTTCATAATGTGTTTTTTTTTTCAAACAGTTCAGACAACTACACAGTTGTCACTCCCTTTCCTTCTCCTCGCCTCCAAAATAACATATCTACGGTAGACTGTATTATTTTCTGTGTAGCGTAAGCCCGAACTTAGCCATGATTGTTTTTTGTGCCCCCCACCACACCCCATTCACTGTGGCAGATCTACTATGAAATTAAGCGTCATGGTTCCTAATCCGGGAGGGGCCCCCGTGCAGAAACTTTTTTTTAATGAATGAATTTTGGATGTCGCCCTATTGTTCCATGTTGTGAAGGGGCTCCATATCCTTTCAAACTTCAGGATCCCCAAAATGTAGGTCCACTACTGCCCATCCACCCACTCATCCATCCATCTCTTCTCCCATCCATCCACATGGTTTTACATCTATCTACATCCATCCACATCTATCCGATCCTATCCACCCATTCCCAACCTACCCACAAATCCACCCATCTACATATTATTTTCACCCAGGTATCTACTGTATCCATTCATCCTATCCACCCACGCTCGCTATCAACCTATCCCCCCCCCCCCCCCACCAATTCATCCATCGACCATTGTTACTCTCAAATCGCAAATTTCCAGGACAATGCTAATTGCAGAACACTAAACTCTCACCTTTAGAGCCGGACATTCACTATCTTCATCTTTATCTTTGTCATTATCATGACATGCTTATGGTGGGACATCTGAAGTATTTCTGTGATACTGTTGTTCCGGCGTTGAGGCATGCTGATGTCCTAGGACATCTGCCGAGACATTTGTATGATCCCAGTGTAGTGGTGTTTTGACACATTTATGTCCTGGAACATTTGAATTATTTCTGTGATACCATTGTCCCTTTGCCGAGGCATGTTTGTGTTCTGAGATATTTGAAGTACATGTATTTCTATGACTTCATTGTGCAGACATAAAAGCAGGCTGGGGTCCTGAGACATCTACTGTGACTTTTCTACGATGCCAGCGTCCTGGCACACATACTGAGACATTTCTCAGATGAAAGTGTCCTGGGGTTGAGCTATGCTCGTGTCCTCGAACATCGGAAGTGTTTTTGTGATGCCACCATTCTCTCTTCAAAAAGGTCGGGTCATATAAGACCCGATTACTATTCTCTTCATAAGGGTCGGGACATATAAGACCCGATCACTATTCTCTTCATAGGGGTCGGGACATATAAGACCCGATCATCATTCTCTCTTCATGAGGGTCGGGTCATATAAGACCCGATCACTATTCTCTCTTCATGAGGGTCGGGTCATACAAGACCCCATCACCAAGTTATGTAAGTTTTTTCATCACCACTGCACGGGTTAAACCAAACATGACTAAGGGGTAGGTGGAATTTCATGTTGCTCAGACTCCAGTGCGCACTGTGTTGGGGTCTAAGCTGTTGAGTGATAATTTTTTTTCGTTGTTTTCATATTCTCGTTCATGACGTAAACCAACATGGACACACAAACAAGGCAGACTGATTGGAAGCGCTTTCCACTGGCTTGTGGCTTGTAACCAGTTCTTCGACCGAGGACGCTGGAGTTTCGGGTATTTTGATAATGACATTAAGTTTTCTTCTTTTTTTTTTGTTTATCCTTCCCCCGAGAGTTGAGGATGGGAGTGTGTGTGTGTGTGTGTGTGTATGTGTGTATGTGTGTGTGGGAGAGTGAGCGAGAGAGAGAGAGAGAGACCACGGCACAGGAGGACTGTCTTAAAAAAAAAAAAAAAAAAGCCACAACAAAAACATACAACTGAATAGGAAATAGGATAGAATGACTTGAATTTGCTCGTTCGGCATTGCAGGCAATGTGAATACACAAAGCAGAAACAGACAAGAGTGACAAGAGGAGACAGAGGAAATAAGAGAAGAGGAACAGGAACGCCAAGCTGCGGACAAGTTGGAGACAACAGGAACGCCAAGCTGCGGACAAGTTGGAGACAACAGGAACGCCAAGCTGCGGACAAGTTGGAGACTTGCCAAACACCAGAAAGGTTTTTGGGGTCATTTTTTTCAATTTTTCTTGCCTTGGCAGGTAGCAGTTTGATTCATTCCATGGGTCGCCACGGTTACGGATTGCGCCAGATTTAATCTCCGAATTGAAATTAGTTTTCTTGTTTTCAAACTTCTGCTTTCTTAGAAATGTGTGGATTCAAAGAGGGAACAAACATACACGCACACACATGTACACACCCACACACGCACAAACGTGCAGGCACAGATAGAAATACGCATGCCCGATTGAGACTCATAATATTTGTCTTCGTCATTAGGTGTTATTATTATTTTTAATCAAAATATGAATATCGGTTAAACATGTGATTCCGATACTTGTTTTAAATTCTCTATGTAGGGCCCAGACCCAGTGCTCGATATCTTGTGAATTTGTTTATCCGCTTAAAAACAGCAAAATCTATCATGTAGATTTTTTATTTTTTTATAATGTGTAAAAGTGAAAGTGGCTTAGTGAACCGTTATGAAATCCGATTTCGAACATTCGCCTTTTGGGGTTGTTGTTGTTGTGTTGTTGTTGTTATGTTGTTATTTATAATTATTTGCACACAGGCCCATTGTACTTTGTTCCCTGTTCCTACTTCTCTTCCTAACGCTGTCCCCAACTCGATCCCTTCCTAAACCCTGAACTTTTTCCTAACGCTAACCTTATGACTTACCTTAAACTTTTCCCCAAATCTGTCGTTTCCCTAATCCTGTATCTCGCCCTTTCAAGGTTCTGTATATATGTTTCTGTAAATTCCGTCATTACCATAGGATATAATGGACGAGATTATCCGAGTAGGACAGAGGTCCCAATATTATCGTCTCTGCTCCACGCTAATGACATAAGTGATTTTTTTTGGGGGGGGGGGGGGGCACAAATGAAACATATTAAGCAAAAACTGTTGTTTTTTTTTTGTTTTTTTTCTGTCATGTGGTGACTTGCGCCATTATGTTTCTATTGTACTATTACATTTTTTTATTGGCACATTTCTTTTTCTAGAACATTATCTGACAGCCCCCATGCTCAAGAACACAATGAACCTTCAGTTGCCTTTTGGCACACAAGTCTGAGATATGTCATTATCTTAGAGCAGCAATGATATTACTATTATCCACGATCAAACGTTCTTTCCTGCCGAAAGCAAGTGCTAAAGTTGAAGAGTTTAAGTCTGTTGGCACTGTAATTGACTTTTTGCTTACTTCTTGTTTCATGTCTCTCCATTAGTTCAGCCAGCCACGATAGTTATTCTATTCAAGCATGCATTATAAAAGTACTCGCCAATAAAAGAATGTTCAGTATACCATGGCTAAGGCGAAGAAGGCTTCAATTGTGTCTCGGGAGCCTCAGCTGGACACTCTTGCACCGGACCTCTGACCTATCACGCAGAGGTCAAGGGCTCTGGTTGGAGGCCCACTGCATTCTCGAGATGCCCACTGCCAGCAGTTAAGTCTTAGGGGCCGTTCAAATACATTATTACACCTCGGAGGGGGGGGGGGGGTCTTTGGCTCCTGTAAGAAAAGTGTAATGAGGGGGGGGGGGTCACCCAAGTGTAATATTACACTTTTTGCTCCCTAGGAGGTAAAAAGGTTGGGTAACTGAGAGAAAAAAAAATGTTTGTCATTTATTTTTTAAACTATTTTTATCTTTAAGGAATGATTGTTCATCTTATTTAACTGACCTAATTGTCCCATACACACCATCAAGGAGACTTAGATCCAGTAATTCAAACCTATTAACAGTTCCTAGAGCTCATTTGAAAAGGTATGGACAGAGAGTCTTCACTTTTACAGGTCCAACAGTATGGAACTCTCTTCCAAATGATATTAAAGAATGTAATACCTTAGAGGCATTCAAAGGGCATATCAAAACGCACCTATTTAGGAAATATTTTCATTAGCATCATGTCCTTGCCAGATATATATGAGTGTATGATTACAAGATGTCTTGACTGTTAATTAAGATGTATGTGATATGTGTAATTGTGTTTCTGTATTATGTAAATATGTCAATGATATGTACAGCGCCTTGGGCTCACTTGGTGGGGAAAGGCGCTATATATAAGAAATCTTTATTATTATTATTATCTATTGATCACCCAATTATTTTTTAAAATTTTCCTATTATGTGCCCATATTCACAGTTGACTTCACTTATAGTGGATTTGCGATATCTCAACATGCATTTTTGTGACAACTGTATTCTTGTCACTATTAATTAAGATTCTTTTTTGACTGTATGTGTCCACCACATTACAGATGATCTTTTCACTGCTGAGTTTTTGTGATATTTGTTTCCAATAAAACGTTAATACATGCTGTATTACATACTGTTCACTGTTATAGACTTATACTAGTGAAGCTACAAAAAAATAGTACCGAGTATGCAAAATTGTAATAATACAGAATGGGGGGGGGGGGGGGGTCTTTGGCTTCTGTAAGAAAAGTGTAATAAGGGGGGGGGGGTCAAAAAGTCCCCAAAAATGGTGTAATAATGTATTTGAACAGCCCCTTACTCGTCTTATTCATTCAGCCACTTAATTTCGGCAAAACAACAAACGAACAAAAAGATATGGTCCAAATTCACCCTCCGCTAACTGCTGAGACTAGTCCAATTGGCGCCATTGGGTACAGCAGGGATTCCCAACTTGTTTCCTCCCGTTTACCCCCGGGGCAACTTTTCTAAAGTAAATTTACAGTTCTATCATAATTATTAAAGCAACCGAAAAGGGAATTTTCCAAATACTGGTTTGATCATTATTATCACACGTTCAAATAGATCTAACAATAATAATAATAATAATAATAATAATAAGACTCAACAATGTTATTCTCTTACTCATAAATAACTAATGTATTATAATATGTAATAATTGGCTTGTAATGTACTCAAATCCACACAAAAAATGATGTGCTCTAAGGTGCCAATTAGAAATGGGATTGACATTACATCAGTACTCCATGCTCCCCTCTTACTCACACACATTAACAAAACTTAATCTACCCTCATCCTCAAACCTCTAGCGATGTACCGGTGTACCGGAACTAAGACAAAGTCAGTCAGTGAGAACATGTCAATAAATGAAACTCTTCTTATTGCTTTTCACCCTTCATTTGGGAGGTTCTTCAAATTTTATCTTCTTGAAATAATACTCTAAAACCAATTTTAAAAAAAAGAAAAAAAAACATTAACAAATTCAGAATCTGTAAATTTAACGCCTGAGGTAAGGTCCTTATCGATAGTTGATAGATGCGTTGAATCGTGGTGCGATCACTGCTTAATTCCCACGATTTCACATTTTGTTTTGTAATTATTTGGACAAATTTTCAATACAGATATAAAATTTATTTGCTGTTGCTTTTGTTGTTGGTGGTGTTGTTGCTGTTGCTGTATTTCATGCTGTCGATAAAGATGTTGATTAAAGTGGCAGTCCTGCCGACGCTCTGAAGGTAGCAGTGGCAAAAGCAAATGCTTATCCGATCAGGAATGCGGATGTTGTGAGGAAAGCAGTGCTTATCTTGTCTGACCGAGATATGGATGATGATGAAGGTAATTTGCGGTATGTGTAAAACTTATTAACGTAATTACTGTCCTGCCACTATCCATCGGGCTCAGTTTCCTTCCATCTAGATGGTGAATATGACATCCTACATTAACTGGAAAATATATACTATATAATATTATATATTATGCTCATGTAGATCGAGGAAACCAGGTGTCATGAAAGCACCCCTTCAAAATGACAAGGTTCTATTTCCACTTTTTGGCTGAATTGAACTACAAATTACACATTACCCACTACTTCTACAGGCCTCCTCCATTGTGTGCCGAAGTATCAAGCGGATTCAGTGTGTAATTTGTAGGTATTACTAAAAAGCAGAACAAAAGTATCTCTCAAAGCCATGAGCACATGGAACTTCACGCATCAATTTCTCAAAAGTTGATTGAAGGGAATTAATTACAACTATGTCATTCTAGGGACACGAAAGAGCAATTTTTTCACATTGCATTCTTAGAGAATAAGATACTTCAAAATGGTAGGCATCGGCCCTCGGGGGCCAAAAGGACTCATGCATTTAATTATGGGACTGATCTAAGTTTTGTCTAAGCGGTTGGAATGTAAAGTTGACAATTATAAGAGACTAGCTGAGGTCCCCGGCCCTGCCCGGGATAAATCGGTTTGAATATTGGTTTCAGTTCTGGGTGGTTATTATGGATCTGCTTGATCTGGCCTGTTCCTATTTGTTTATTTTATTTTTGTTTGTTTGTTTTTAAATAAGTCTTACTGCTCTGCCTTTGTGAGTTGACACCCTACGCATCCCGTACAACAGCATGATTTGCGCACGGGTGTGTTTGATAGTGAACACATCGCAGGAAGTGATAACGAAACCTTAAAATGGCGAACCATGACTCGAAATAGATCTAAATGATGGCGAAACAATAAATATCCAATAAAAAAAACTACACCGATTTCGAACATCTGAATAGGCTAAGAACCTCCGATAAATCATAAAAAGATTCCATGCCAAATTTGGCCCCAATCTGGTCAGTGGTTTCTGAGATAGGCGCACACAAAAATCTCAAGTCCACAAATATATATAGTATAGATAAACAAAATAATGTTTATCGTGACTCAGTTTTACACCTGGGAGTTTGGGCGTGGACGAGTTATTTGATATTAAACGTTTTTTGTTGTTGTTTTTTAATTGGAATTGGGTGAATGATCTACAATTCCTTAAAGGCGTCAACGTCAAGGGGGGGGGGGGTTGGGTTTGGGGGGGGGGGCGGCTGTGTTTGGGCTTAATGTTATGACAATTTCCACATTTTCATTTAAAGAGCATCTGGTGATGAGGACTCGGGTGTTAGGGAGGTATCATACTAAGCCCGGAACATCAAAGCCAGTTGCTGCCAGCAAAATGTACATCCAAGAAATAATGACAGAAGCTGGCTGTGTCTGACCCTTAGTTAAGTATCATACGTATATAATGGTCTTTCCGGATTTACTAAGAAAACATAGGAAATAATGGTGTGCACTACTTGTCTGCCAGCAGCTGACTATGCTGTTTCGGACTCAGTAAAAAGTATGATACCCACCTTCGGTACCACGTAAAAAGAAAGTAAGGAGGAGATGGAAGAAATACCATGAGTGCTTATGACCCCACTCACTACGGATTATATTACGAACGCTTCCTACAGAATAGATCTGCAGTTTATACTGTCACTGACCTAACGACGTACAGGGCACAAGCATAAGCAGTGGGTGTCCTTCAATGCCAAAGATGATCTTGTCTGTGCAAAGTGGCAAGTGTACGAGACAGTGGGCATTCCAACAGGGAACACGGCTGTTACGGAAAAACGCCGTACCTGCAAGAAACACAGTGGCGGATCTACCATGAGACTGATGAAGCTAAACCTGCAGGGCCAGTTATGCCGAATGGGCCCTAAAGAGTCGTTTTCAATGAGTTCAGTTTGGATATTGCCCCAATGTTGCTGGTTACGAAGGGTCCTCATAACAGTTCAAGCCTCAGGCCGGTACCGCACTACAACTTTTAGTTGATCAACTAAAAAATTGAGTTGAAAGGATTGAATGTAACCAATGAAAATAAGAAGACTCTACTGCATTACTTCAACTCAATTTTTTAATCGTGAAATTTTGTGCCGAGGAACAAACTGGCTTCAACTCAACTGTTGGTCAATGTTTTTGTGCTAGTGAGAAATAGAGGAAGTTACCGCACCACAACTAGATAGTTGGGTTGACACGAGTCGTCGACTACACACTAGATCTACTCAGTACTCACTACACACTGTTCCGTGTATAAACATAATAAAGTGGTCTGACTTTTTACTGTTCCTTGTAGTACATACAGAGAGGTCTATATTTTTAAAAGCGAGAGACAATATGGATGTCGATGCAAACTGGACGGAAAAACTTATTTCATTGATTGAGAGCAAACCTCTTCTCTACAATAAAGGTTTAAAAGAATATTCCAATCGAGACTTAACAGAAAAGGCGTGGAATGAAGTTTATGGAAACCTCATACCTGACTGGGGAGATTTGTCGGAGGAAACTAGACGGCTTAAAGGTAAGTAAATTTGAATATTTCAAAAACCCATCCTACACCATCACTTCTGTCTGTGTGTCTGTCTGCCTCTCTCACTCCCTCCCCCTCCCCTCTCTCTCTCTTTCTTCTCTCTCTCTCCCTCCCTCTCCGTCTCTCTCTCTCTCTCTCTCTCTCTCTCTCTCTCTCTCTCTCTCTCTATCTATCTATCTATATCTCTCTCGCTCCTTCTTTCATATTAAGTAAGTGTTCATGTCGCCCTGTATCCTTCTCTATTATTCGAATAAATGTTTTAACTAAATAATTCTGGAAATCAAACAGACCTGTTTTTATAGAATTTATTTTTAAGAAACATTGACAAATGACATATTTTCAAAAAATTGAACATTCAAAAATGCTGTATTCGAACATGTCCAACACATACAAAGTTTCATAATAAGTCTGATTCTCATAATGTTCGGCCATGGCTTAGTAAAGGTCTTTTATGATATAATACAGTTCAAAGTTCAAAGGGTTTATTTAGGCCGTGTGGCCAATTCCAAACGCATGAACAATTTCATACTTTCCAAGCACAGATAAATCAGAAAACAAAAATTAAATACAATAATAATGATAACAAAAATAATAACAACAAAAATGATGACACATCAATGAACATACTCAAGTTCAAAATAGCAACAGCACAGTGATGGTGGTGATGATATAACATTAATGATGACAAATAGTAACAGTAATGATGAGTACTGATGATAACAACTTTAGGTTTCGTTCGAGGTGATAATAACAATAATGATGATGACAATATTAATGACGATGATAACAATAATGATGATGACAATATTAATGACGATGATAACAGTAATGGCATTTATGTTCATAGCAATCAATAGTTTGAAGATTTAAAAAAATGATAAAATAAAATACCACTTATTCATCTCAGTCTCAGTCATCCCATTCATCTAATTCATCTTAATTACATTATAATGAATGAGATAATGATGTTCTATATTTATATGTTGTCACCTTTCAAAGTATGGTAAAACGAATAACATCGTTCGTTCCTAATCCTATATGGATTCACTATTTATATTCTGTCATATTGCCAAGGGATAGAGCCTTCTGGTGAGGTGAAATACTCGGTAAAATATTCCCTGACAGACACTGCTGATGTAGCTGGGCGGACACGACAAGGATTGATGTTCTCCAAAGGACATTCATACAGGGTGTCGTCGAACGAAACGCCATCCCTTTGTCGCACAAAGTTATGCAGGACGCATTAAGCTTTGATGATGCTGTCGCAAAATTCTGGATTAACATCAATGGGGCGATGAAAAATTCTCCATTTATTCGCTAGAATTCCGAAAGTGCACTCTACCATCCGCCTTGTTCGTGTAAGACGGTAATTGAAAATTCTCTTTGCTTGTGTAAGGTTCTTTCTGGCATATGGACGAAGGACATGTTTTGAAAGGGCGAATGCTTCATCACCAACCAGCACAAATGGTATTTCTTGTCCAAACCTATCGCCAGGCAGTTGAGCGTTTTTTGGCAATTTTAACTGATTCATTTCAAGTCGCTGCCCAAAATTTGAGTTCTTGAAAGCATACGAGTCATTGCAACTGCCGTAAGAGCCAATATCGACAGAACTAAAACAGTAGTTTGCATCGACAACACCTAAAAGCACAATCGAAAAGAAACTCTTATAGTTAAAAAACAACGAACCAGAGTCTTGGGGTTTGCGAACTCGAATATGTTTTCCGTCAATCGCACCAATACAGTTAGGAAATTGCGTCTTCTGATAAAATTCATTGGCTGTTCTTAACCATGAATCCTCATCCATTTCTGGCATACACATTTGTTTTAGACAATCCCAAAGTTTGATACAAACGTCCTTGATTATTCCCCTGACTGTTTCAATGCCAAGAAGATATTCAAAGTGAAGAGACACCATGCTGCATCCTGTCGCTAGATATCTGAAATGAAACAATAATACATAATATATCAAAATGAATTTTATTCCAGTGTTGTTTCACGTACCCCCGGTAGCTTAATATATTTTTTATTTTGCTTTTTTTTTCAGGAAAAGAAATTCAGCAGAGATGGACCAATCTGCGCACCTGCTTCCAGCGCGAGTTAAAAGAGCAGAAAAAGGGCATTTCAGGACAGGCTGCGGAAAAGAGGAGGAAATATGTTTATTTTGACCAGTTGCTTTTCCTCATCCCCGTATGCGAAGAAAGAGAAACTGGCTCAAATTTGGAACCTCCAGAATCCTGCCAGGCTGAAGAGGATCCTGATACTTATTCCATGTGTGCCGAGCAAACGTTTCGCCCACCTCCATCTCCCCTTAGCACTCCTATAAAGGAACGAGCAAAGAAAAGCTCGAAATCGTATGAGCAATCTTTGCTGGACATACTTAAGGAGAAGGCAGAAAAAGACGAAGAAATTGACGAGGACAAAAACTTCGCCTTAAGTCTTGTGCCAGTTTTAAAAAGGATGCCCCTTGACATGAAACTGGTGGCAAAGATGGAGATAATGCGAGTATTGCACAGTTTCTCAAGACCAGCCCCACAATATCCTTTAAATCCCCAGTGCCCAACATACCAGTCATACCAAACTCAGTCAGGCGCTGGATATAACAGTTTTGGTAATGTAAATAGTTCAATGTACTATCAACATAACAGCCAAAGATCAAAGCACACCTGTGCCCAGCTCCTTTCAATCATTCAATCATCTAAATAACGAGTCTCAGTCTCAGTCATCCCATTCATCCCATTCATCTAATTCATCTTAATTTCATTACAATGAATGAAATAATGTTGTTCTATATGTTGTCACCTTTCAGAGTATGGTAAAATAAATAACATCGTTCCTTCCTAATCCTATTTGTTATTGCAGTTTTTTTTCATTCACTTTTCGATTTAAGAGACCGTTCACAATTGATGTTAACCAAATTTTGGCAAAAATTGACTCCCCCCCCCTCCCCCCCCCCCCTCTGTCAACTTTTGATTGACCCCTTCTCCCCCTTTTGGGTTGACGTCAATTGTGAACGGTCCCAAAGTGGATCAGTATAAAGGTTACTTACCTAAGTGTCACAGACAATCTCTCCTGGGGTGATATACACTTCCTGAAACTTGTATCCTGGAAAGTAATCAGAGGTCCCACTGATTGCAGTAGAAAGTCAAAACTTTCTTTGCTCATTCTATAATATGCAAAAAACTTTTTCGGGTAATCTAGAAGATCCTGGTAAAGGGTGTAAAATTTCCCTTTAAGTAATCGCTGACTAAGAATTGGATGAACCCAATACTTCTTTGGTTTTTTCTTTTTCCGAATGGAAAATGTCAAAGCACAAACACAAGCAACCTCTGTCACATCCATTTTTGTAATGACCGAGACAAGGCCCTACAATGACGCAACTGGTAAAAAATCGACCAACTATTTAGTTGTGGTGAGGTAAGACATATTGTACCTCAACTCGACAACACGATTTCAATTTTTTAGTTGATCAACTAAAAGTTGTAGTGCGGACCGGCCCTCAGGGTCCCAGAAATGTAGGTCCGCCACTGAAGAAACATGATTTTACAACCCCCCCCCCCCACACACACACACATTGCATTCTTAGAGAATAAGATACTTCAAAATGGTAGGCATCGGCCCTCGGGGGTCAAAAGGATTCATGCATTTAATTATGGGACTGATCTAAGTTTTGACTAAGCGGTTGGAATGTAAAGTTGACAATTATAAGAGATAAACAAATAATGTTTATCGTGACTCAGTTTTACACCTGGGAGTTTGGGCACACACACAAATCGTTTTATTCTTTGTTCCATTTCCATTTTACTACGACTGAAAGAAACTACTTGTATTGGTAGTACAAAATTATAACTTCGTAGAAAGATAATAGCACAGTTCACTCTGTAAAATCATGTTAAAAAGTAAATTGGACCTAGACTGGCCTATAATGTCTTTTTCCCTATCCTGGTAGCTCTACCTCAGTCTTGCCACTTTATTTTTAATTCCAAAACATTTGGGATTCGAACAAAAAATCGCCGTCCTTCTTAGTCTGGTCGTAGTCTTCAGTCTAGGACTGGCAACGTACTGAGTCAAGCCCTATTTTGTCTCGGTGTCAGTGTGAGATGTGGACTATGGAGTTCAACCAGACCTCGCCCCCCTGGCGAGACCGAAACAAATCTATCTCGCTGGTTCGGGAGCGACAAAACTGTCTTGAGTCAGTTGGTGGGAAAGAGACATCGCCCACTAAGTCAAAACAGGCGCCAGACAGAATTGACTCAGTGTGCTACCAGCCTTACTTTACGTGCAGTGTTTTCTTACGAAACAACAAAATCATAAAAAATGGCGGTATAAAGAATTTCTCATAGATCTACCTGTGTCTGCCCATATTTATGGAAGATTTCATTACAGATCGTTTTTTATTTGCAAGATTCTGTCTGAATCTTTGTTAACAAACTTGGTGAATTCAATTTTTTGTTGTTGTTGTTGTTGTTGTTTTTGTCCTCTGTTTTTCAATTGGCATAAAAAGTTATTTCATTACCATTTCAAAGCCCCAAACTCTTGACTCCAGACTATATTTAGAAAAATGTCTCGAGACCTACTCGTACTGAGACTGGTGACTTCGAACTATTTTCCAATTTTTTTCACCAACCAGGCCGTGGTTCAAATAGGCCTATATCGCCATTAGTGGATATATGGCCTATTTATCACCTAACAGTAATATACCTGGACCGGAACAGTACATTTTGACCAATCAGAGCTGCTCCCTGTACTTTCTTTTGCTGACTGATTCAATTTTTAAAAAACGAAATCAAACGCGTTAGTCTCCGGATGTGCAGAAATAATTTAAAAAGTAACCACTTGGCCAGAATAACTTCTTGGAATAATTGTTAATGGCCGTCCAGTGAGAATAAGCGTTTCGTAAATTTATATAAACGTTTGCCTCCACCAGTAATACGTGTATAACCATTATTTTGGTTCAAGGAGAGGTCATGCAATGCCACAGTTTGTATAATTCATTACATAGCACTCGTAACGAAGACGTTGACCTGAAATAGTTACTCTGGTGTCTAGAATATTCTCTTGGGTGACTCGACGAACACCGAGCTGTTATATTGACGTCAGCATTTGTAATTAGAGATACGGAGATGTAAAACGTAGTCAATTTTGTTTATATTCAGGAAGCGCATATCCGTACAACATGTTGTGCACACAATTCGATGACATAGAAGACACAATGTGATGAATCTAATTCATTCATAGAAGAGCGCTTACATTTTAGACCAATCAGGTAGAGCTACCCCAGCCCACAACATGTTGTAGTGCATACAACATGTTGTACGGATATGCACTTCGTTATATTAATATGTATGGCCTGCCTGATTGAGGAAATGGTCAAAGGGTATATTGCGGGTGAACTAATGGATGTGATAGGTTCTTCGTCGTCTTACTTAAGCCACGCATTCACACGGTTATATTTTGTAGGTTAATTTGATTTATGCATGCCCACCCGACCCTCACCCCTACCTTTTTTTCTCTCTCTGTTTTCATCCTTCTTAGTCTGGTCATAGTCTCCGGTCTAAGCTGGAGGGGCACTGGTAGCATGTTAGTGTGAGATGTGGACGATGGACTTAAACGAGACCTCGCGCACTGACGAGACCAAAACAAATCTGTCTCGCTGGTTCAGACGCGTCAAAACTGTCTTGAGTCAGTTGGTGGGAAAGATAGACCTCGCTCACTGAGTCAAAACAGACGAGAGACAGAATTGACTCAGTGTGCTACGGTACCAGCTTTACTTTATGTGCGGTGTTTTCTCAGGCGTGAAACGGGCCAAGGCTGGTGCGGACGCGAGACTGGGTGGCTCACTGCCTAATTATTATGCATCACACCTATACACTAGGCACTGGACCGGTTGTCTGTTTCACCCTTACGTGTCCACTCGTTGCGCTCTGCAAATACATTGACTTTTGGGAGGGGGGGGGGAAGGGGGGCTATTTGGGCCGTGTCGCTAAAGTGCTCATGAACAATGGTTTTGGGTACCAACGAGTAGCGAATGTCCGATAAAAAAAAAGGGTACTTCCGCCATAGACAATGTTGTTGTCATCTTTTAACTAAACCTAATCCTAACTCTACCTTATCCTTATCCCTATCCCTAACCCTAACACTTGCCGGAAAATTCATTGTGCAAGGAAACCCCCAAACTGGCCACTTGGTTCAATACCCAGTGGATTTTTTTGTTTGTTTTGTTTCTTTGTAATTTTGTCCAGCTGCAATTTTTTTTTTCTAGCACTAATGCAACCATAGGATATACACTAGGCCTACTAAACAACTGTAACTCACCGCCTATAGTCGGTGTCCATTCAAATGTAAAGCAATACCTTAAAACATATTATATAATGCAATATTCACAAAACCATATTGATTACTATTATTAGTGAGAAGTACAGGAAGCAAATTATCATGACGAAACAAAAATATCACGTTAAGTGGACATTGCAGGAAATGAATTATGAAGATGAAATAATTTTGTAAGCGGAGATTTCAGGATGTGAATTAAATGTGGATGTTATTATTCTATTCGCTGGAGATTGAAACTGTATTTTCACTGGAAAATTCAAGGAATGAAACTTCTGTGTATTGCGCAGTTTCGCCCACGAGCCATGCTTAATGGTCTAGGATGATAGAGATTGATTAATTTATTTTGAATGGTAACATTTTACGATCTCTGCTGTTTTTGTATTTTATGCAAAATGACAACTTAAAATTTTTTCTGTTGTTGTTATTCTTCTTCTTCATCTTCTCTCAATTTTGCCCAGGCAGCGGCCTGTTCGGCCTGCTCATTACGATTTCCAACTGCCAAGGTGTCTTTAACGTGCGCAACGTGCACACGGGCACTCCGAATTTTTTCCTCCTTATCCGAGAAGACTAGGTACTCGATCCTACCCCCCCCCCCCCCCAATAGGATCAGGGACTTGAAAATATGAGAAAAATCCCAATTTCCAAAATGCCTGCACTGCCCAGGTTTAGAACCCGGGACTCTTGGCGAGAGGCGAGCACCTGGCCTCTAGATGGATTGCAATGTCAAATGACAAGCTTCATATTAAATTATTATGATAATTTCATTGTTCGAAATTCGACAACTGTACACATAATTAATTATGCAGTCATTATCACAATGTGCATGTCATAAAAAATAACCATATCAAGCGTTCAGTTGGGTGCGTAGTGTTCTGGCGCGCATGAGTTCTGAAGCAAGACTGTAGATTATTACTTTTATTATGCGAGAGAGAGAGAGAGAGAGAGAGAGAGAGAGAGAGAGAGAGAGAGAGAGAGAGAGAGAGCACATTGTATGATTCTTTATTCCGGGCAATGCCTGGTACGTCATCAATAATACTATAAAAATGACATTCTATTGTGCCGGTGGAGGTTTCAGCAGTGGAAAAAAGAACACCGAACAACAAACAAGATAATTATTTGCCATTAAAAGAAATGGAGTCTAAAGGCCGATTTTTCCATGGACCGCAGTTTTGGTTTGAGTTTGAGTTTGGGTTTAACGGCGCGTCGGCCACACTGCGCCTTCTACTTTTTGTGTGCGTGTGTGTGTGTGTGTTCGTGATCTCGCTATGGGCTAGCTTTCAGCCCTCAGATGCCTATAAGTAAGATCGAATAAAAGTGAAGCAAAACATCTAACGGGAAAAGGCCGGTACGGTAAAGTGTCTCTATATGAATCTTGTGTGTATATCGCTTTTCCCTCTGCAATTCCCTCGACAAGACAAGCTAGACATAAGATAATTATGTGCCACGCTTCACTAAGGTTTCTTGCCATGTCACCTCGTGTATGCCTGTTACTGAGTTTACTGAGCTGCGGTATTTCTGTAACGATGTGTACACCATGTACTATCTGCCCGTAAACGCTCTGTGAAAGGATTTCTCTCATGGGATAATAAACTGATTCTCTTTGTGCCGCTTGAAATGCCATTATTTTGGAACAATTATTATAGGGCCTGGGTGTGTCAGCGAAGTTTTTACGAATGACGTACGTGGATTTCCGCTAATGGTGAAATTTTTGGATTTCAGGGGGAAACAGCCAGGCCGTTAAATAATGCACGCCCCTAGTACGTGTGTACATGAAAGCCTTGTAAAAATGCATGGTCGCGCGCTTCTAGTTTCATTTTCTTATTCCACATAATTATTGTATAAACAGTGTATATTGTGTTTCTATAAGAGATGTTCAACTCAATCTCCTTGGTACCCTACCACCAGTGTCGCTAGGCCTGTAGCGTCTTCACAAGTCACGCCTTTTTTCTTTTGTCTGATAAACTGGTTGAATTGTTGTGGAGAAATAAAAACCAAGAGACATGAATCTAAAGGGGAGAGGAGGGAGGGGGTGGGTTAAAAGATTAAGAACCACTGGACTGGACAATAGATTGGACAAAAAGTTCTGTCTCAGAAAATTTCATGTTGACCACCAGTTTCATTTTAAGCGAAATTCGGCACCGAGTATGTTGCAAATTGCAGGTGCAATGAAAATCAATTTATGTTGCATTGTTTGTTCTGACTGCTGTATGAATCTGTATTCAGTATGAAGCACTTTGGATCGTTCATGAATACTGATATTTCACCGTACATCAAGATCGTGAAGCATATCGATAGTACATAATATAATTTATGTAGTAACAACTTTAGTTACTTTACAATAACGTGTGTACTGGGGTGATTGACTCAAAAGAGCAACCGAAGAACTGAAGTGCAGCTGTTTGCTGATCGACTCGCAGAATTTACATACATGTATAATATCCTTTTTTAAATTGAGTCCGAATATACTTCTTAATTCAATTACTTTGGTGTGTTATAAAATGTAAATGAAGAGTGAGTGCAGTTGAATTTTTATTAACATTTTATTGTGCAGGCTTTTTAGTTTTCGCATATTGTGTCACATTTACATGATGAAATAATGCGATATAATGTGCAATTATTCAAATTAGGCACCATATTGATTCTGGCAGAAAAGCTGAACGTGTCAATCGATCGGCAGTTGGTGAAAAGAAAAATGAAATTAATGCCTTTACTGTGAACATGTAAATGGCAGGCAAAAGTTGGTCCATGCATGAGTTACCGTTATCATCCATCATCAGATACATTTCTTCCGATTCTTAAGTCACTCCATTGGCTACCCATTAAGGAAGGAACAGACTTTTAAGATTTTGCGCTTTATTTTTAAATGTTTAAATGGGCTAGTCCCATAATATCTTTCAGAGCTAAAGGAATCAAACCAGCCATCACGCACTTTACGATCATTAGACGCAAAACTTTTTGAGACACCCACAGTCGCTTGAAGAAAAAAGGCTTTTTCTATTGGTGGGCCTAAATTTAGTAGAAAAACATCAGTGTTGACACCAGGAAAAGTGAAAACATCGTCACATTTAAGATTAATAAGAATAGGCTCAAAACTGAATTGTTTAGGAATGTTTTCATTGAAACTGAATGATGCCCCCTTTTTGGTCTCAGAGGCTTGAGGATGAGAGCAGATCAAGTACATGTATTTGGAGCATGATGAATTAATCTTATGTTAATCCTGTTTTTAAGTTTAGTTCAACGCCTAAGAGAACATGATTTTTAAAATATTTTTTTGTTTGTTTGTTGTGGATTTGAGTGCTATACAAGTTGAACATTACATTACATTACATTACAGTGGGAACAAAGAAGTCTATTCTTCATCAAAATTCTCTACGTATTTACTGTAAATGATTTATCATTCCAAAGACCAACATGAGGGTTGGCAACCACAATGTTTAATGTCCAAAATAGCCAAAACTGAGAAAAACGACATTGAAATTTGTAACCTTAATGAAAATTCAAATACATATGTACATGTACATTTCATTGCAATAATTTCAACATGTTCACATGAACAGTTTTATTGGATTATGAAATAAAGTCACATTGTACATAACAGTAAACACACTCTGGTTGATAACCCTCGATACCATTTGGACTGTATTCTATTCCACCGTCCCATCATGTCACATGTCAGCTACTCTAGAGAGGTGTTGTAGTGAATGGCCAAACTGTGGCTGTACCACTACCAGTATACATGTATATTATTTAATACGAGTGAATGTAAGCTGATGAGCGGCATGGTTCAGGTTGAGTTCAGTCGTTTTCACAGTCTTTGACTTGCAGCCTTGAATACTGACTGCAGTAAGATGGTTTCATTCCGTAACCTAAAGGTGGATTTCGTGATTGTTTTTATAGTTGACTGTTCAAATGTAGATTTGTTAAAAAGATAAAGATAAAGAAAATACAAAACAAAACGTTGAAAGAATGATTGAGAAAGTGAAGTAAAAATTTGTAAGACAGAGTGAATGAGATAGTGCAAGAAACCAAGAGAAGAGATCAGAAGAGAAGAAAAGAAAAGTGCACTCACCACTTTTCGAACACAATCATTCAAGAACAAAGAAAATCCATTGATTTTCATATTTTTCATTTTAATATCCTTTGTTCATCGTTGGAACAGGAAGGCAACATGTAAAAACTGAAATACTGAAGTACATCATGTACACATAAATTTCAAATACAGTATATAATATAAATAATATGTATAGGAATTTTATCTCAACTTTTCCTTCCTCTCAGTCTCACTTGTGATCTCGTCCAATTTCCATGCAATTATTCTAGATGACTCCACTTCTTACGCCTTATCAAACCTCAACATCTTCTATTCATTTCCATTCATTTCTTTGCATCAACTAGCACGCAAGTAAGATTTTCACTGAATACATGTATTACACTCTCACTTTCGTTTCTGAATGCTTCAATCTTCCTCAGATGTACTGATCACTCCCAGTAAGGTATACTGACACACAGCTAGATGCACACTTCATCTTGCTTTCATCAACCTCACTCTAATAAGAGTTAAAAATTTCAGTGGCTTAAAAATTCACAGAACTCTTAGGAGCAAGGTGATAAATAAATGCACTCGTGTAAATTTGAAAAATGCGGTTGGCTTGAACAAACTGGCACACAACAATATAGTATCACCTGAGCAACAAAATTTATACTGTTGACATTTTTTCAGAGAACAGCATAAAAAGCTTAATTAAGTAAACTGAACAAGTTTAAAACGTAAAATATAATGTACATATTCTACATCGGTGTATTATGATATGTACTTTTTACTTTCAAACTATAAATATGATGAAAAACTTGAAATTGAATGAACAAATTACGTAATTATTAATTTTGATCTTTCTCTTCCTGAATGCTTTATTATCCCAACTCCTCTCAAAAAAAAAATTATACAAAAACAAGTTAGGAACATCTGAAATTCTATAAAGAAAATCTGTTATTGTTCAACTTTAGATTTTGTTTCTGAAAGTTAAGCAAAAGTCCAAGAGGGGCTTAATCATGTATGTAGAATAAATTTCCGTAAAAAACAAATTAAATGTGATTGCCCTCAAATTAACACAATACAATATACAGTAATCTTCAAAATATTTGCATTGATTGATTGGAAAAAAATGTCAGCAAAAGTCAACAGGTTCAACAATTCAACAATCTGGAACAAGCTTGCAGTGATCTGCACGGGCCAAGGTCACCTTGTCGATGGCCTGGAGACTGGCCCTTCGGGATGACCTGGGCTTGGAAAGGATGGCGTCACCGGAGAAGGTCTCCTGAGTCACAGGTGGCATCAGTTCCACCAGACCATGATGATGGCGCTGGTAGTAGATCACTTTACAAGTAAGGGCGACTCGGACACGCTTGGTCACCCCTTTTTTCCCTGCCGTCATGGAAATCTCTTCTTGGGGTTCGTGGATTTTCTCAACGGTTGCTTCACCCACGACATTTCCATCTGCGTCCTGGATGAGGAATCGCTGCCCAACATCTACAGCCTGTCAAAGGAGTAAAATGAAATGCTGTAAGTACACAGAACAGGGACTGTTGGAATGGATTCAGGAGCGACAATTTAATAACACTTTTCCTTTGCTGACAAGCTTTCTCTTTCACTTCAGATAAGAACCGCTTCATCATTTAAGCTTTTTTTTAAATTGGGCAACAGATACTATCCTTTTAAAAAGCTGTTAAAAAGACACTAAAATGTTTCTTTACATCAATGTTAGGGCAGTGTGTTCTTGAAACTTAAAGACAACAATGGTTTTAGTGAATTTTTCAAATAGCCATAGCTATCGGGGGGAGGGGGGGAGGGGGACTTTTTCAAAGTTATCACTTGCAACTCAGTTACATAACCACGTCAATCAGGCTAGAATGCTCACCTGAATGCTGAATGCAAAGCCATTGGGATCGCTGTCTGACCAGAAGTAGCACTCATTATTATTGAGCGTATCACCAGAGAAGGTCAGACGCCGTCCGTAGCCCATACCAATTGACTCCAGCCTCCTGGCTTGGTTATCCCAGAAACCATTGCTGGAGCCCACTCTGTGCACACGGTACCGGAAACCTGGGCAGATCCTTTGGTCAACATACACGCCTGGAACGAGAGAATGAGTGCACTTACTTCCCTGTTCAGTGAGATGGACCTAACCATTTTTTTTTATTCGCTACTACATCCTAGTGTTGATTGTGCGTGTGAAAACAGGGTGCATGAGTAAGACATTCCAGAACTTTTTTTTTTTTTATTCACGAACAAAACGAGACAAAACAGTATACAACAGACAGACATAACAAGGCCAATTTTGTTGACGATTTCCTACAGATACCAGTGCTGCCCTAAACACAGAAATAGTGTCTGTGAATATAACTAAACTAAATACTGGCTAATGAATCATGATATTTTCATTGCAATCAGCGACTTTTTATGTATAATATTGTCTACAACTTTTTAATTTCTAACAGAACAGAAGATACTTCTACTATACTAAACCAAGGTATAAGTAACTGCCAACAGTGTAAACTACACCTAATGCAGTTTTCTACAAACATTTAAAGTGGTAAAATACTATAATGATGATTCGAAATGGAACAGCACTCTTTTCATGCCAGGGTGTCCCCAAATTTTCTCTCCAAAAATTAGTTTGGTGTTAGTTTTATTTTGGCTCAGTTTTCACACAAACTGAGAATCACAAAACCAAATAAATTGGTGCAAGAAAAGAGCTCATTCCATTTTTGTCCACTTTGTATTCATATAGATTAACTACTACACACTTTAACAGAATCCTCTTTGGCCAGTTTCACAAACATTTAAGAAACAAAGACATTTAATTTTGACTTTTTTTTTTTTCACACAAAATCTTCACATTTATGAACAACAACAGACAAAAAATACACATAACAGCAGAGTTGTGTTTGAGTGTAGATTGCTACTAATGGTCCACGATATGAATAAAAGGGTAGAAGGTAATAGCGAGGGATGGATGAAGCATGAGTGGAGAGGTATGAGTGAGACGTCGGTTCTTACTGTTGTTTACTGACTAGGTCAGCAGACAATGATACACTCTTATTGCCCGTCAGTGAGGGGCAAAGGTCAAAGATGGACCTCAAGGTCCGTTAGGTCAACCATCTGGAACAAAGAATTTGCAATAGCAACATGGCAACAACAAAAGGGGCAAGCCAGCGATTTTCATAGCCCTAACAAGAAAAAAATCAACTAGCTGGGCTTGCCCTAAAAATACATTCTAAGCAACTTTTAACAATCCTGCTAACGTTTGTTCAACGTCTGTTTCAACAGTCATTTTCTCAGCACTTCACAGACATGCAATTTCAATTGAACTGGCTTTCACTCACCGACGCTCACATGTCACCCATTTATACAACACAAGTTCGATCCGCCCCTGCGATTTTTCTGCGACCAGTACACCTCGTTCTATACACCTCTTACTGCTGGCCTAGAGCCATCTGTAAACACAACCCCCAAAAAATCTAATTCATTTTCAATGATATTTCGACACCTACTACTGTACGCACCCTATGAAATATGTCAAGGAATCATTGACGAAGCAACAATGTTTGTAAACAAAGTCAATTCGTATAATGTTGACGAAAACCAGTCAAATATTTTTTGAGTGGTGATGTAAACGCCAAGCAAGAGACATGGTGATTTATCACAAACATGGATTGAGAACTGATACATACCTTGAATACCTGCAGAAAAAAAGCTAAAAAAAAAAAAAACGCACACACACACACACACAGAGATAGATCACCACTTTCCATATTTTTCTTGATTATAAATAAAGTTTGCGCCAGTGACCCACTCTCGTGGCTATGGTTCAGCCGAATTGGGAATTGGGACATCGGTACATTGTGCTGCTTAGAATCGAATATCGTGCTCCAATTTTATTTTCAACTGTAAGGTCATCAATGTGTCATCACAGTACGTTATCTTATGGTGTTCTATAGTAAATAGCGTATCTATAATTATAATTATGGACATACTGTGATGAATTAAAAACCAGTCAGTAAAAAAATTGTCTGTCCTCTCAAGTCTTTCTAAAAAAAAAAAATTTTTTTTAAATCACACGAGGGAGAAGGGATAAACTGCTGTAACAATCTTTGGTCAATGGGTTATTTTTGGTTTGAGAAAGCGACAGGACAAACAAGAGCATTAATGCAAAAATGGGAAATTTTGAGGACAGAAACGGGGAGCGAGGGAGGACGTCAAATTAGTCCGCAGCAAAACCATTGCCAAGAAAGCGGGACATTAGCAATTTAAAAAAGCTCCATTAATTTAAAAAGCGACAGAAATTGATACTCACCAATTACTGGCATTTCATGCCGCTTCAGTCCTGTCACCTTGTACTCGGCAGGAACATGTCCTTGTTCGGCACCTCGGCACACGACAGTGACATCATCGTCCTCCTCGATTTTCTCGTCATCGCTTTCGCCAGATGAGAAGCCGAGTTGCTCTTTTTCAAGGATAGCATCGATCTTAGAATGCTGGATGTTAAGGTTGCCATGACTGCGGCCGAATTTGTGTGAAACCGGTAGAGGTGTGTGGAGTTTCAGCAGGGCAGCGAGATCTCCGGGTCGGACAGTGGCGTATGGTGAGATACGACGTTCGAGCAGGACCTCGTCGTTTACATCTTCATAGTTGGAAGAAATGTATTCTTGAATGAATGATTCCATTAAAAGTTCTTGCTTGTGGTATTAAAAAAAACAGATCTCACTGTACGATAAGTTGTGTTGGACTGTTAAATATATTCAACCAATTCAAAAACTGTTGGGGTTCAGTTATTTTTTAACTGAGGACTGTTAGAAGTGAGCGCTCTTCAAGAATGTTCTGTTCTCAAAGTGAATCAACGCCGACAAGAGCGCGCAATGTAGAACTGGGTTGCAATCGTCCGTACAACGAGTCTGAGTCTGTCCGCGCAAACTCGGGCTTTTATTCCCACGGTTTCGACCAATGAGTTCGAGAGCTCATTATGCCTAGACACACACACAAACCAGCTGATTGGTTGACAGCCCGGTAGGAAAATTTGAGCACGCGCTGTTCTCGTGGTCCTAACGTTGTCAATCTCAAGGTGAAGGATGTCGAGGCGGATTTCACCGGATTCGTCAGACGCATTTTTCTTGTTACTCCCCTCGCGTGTTCGACCCGAGACCAGTATGGCTAAATTGGGAACTCAGCCTCAATGGTTTATAGGAGTGTTTTTAATCCCTCACGTTCCTTCGTTTTTGGTTTTTGTTTATCTTTTCGAGAGCTTTTCTGCCCAAAGTTGTTTTTTGTTATATTTTCGTATAGATTCTCGAGAATATTGCGCTCGAGATGGAATACATTATTGTCGTTGTGTTGAGGAGAGAATGAACGGAAAGACAAGGTCTTACATGCCCTCGCCTCAGTAAAAAAAATAAAAAAGTCTGATGACAAAGTAAATAATAAATAAATAAATAAATAAATGAATAAATAAAATAAAAACCCATATATAAAGCATACAAACAAACAAACAAAAAAAAGTTGTAAGCAAAGAGTTTTACTTTTAGATGCAGACATTAATTTTGTCTGCTATATGAACACGGCATGTTGTATCTTGCTCGTATGCCGGCGGCGGACTGCACTATGGCTTTTTTCTTCCTCAACTAGGGACACCTTTTTTTTTTTTTTAAATCCCAGGTCTTGTGCCTGGCGAAAGGGGGAAAAAAAGCAGACAATGTTTTTTCTTTTTTTTAATCCATTTTGTTCACTGGTTACTCTTGAATAGCAAAGACACATTTGTCGAAAGCGCAAACTGACAGGCCCCATAATTATTTCAGTAAACGTTGAAAATGAGAGTTTACTGAATTAACCAAGCGAAAAAGAGAAAGTATCTTCCGCGCTACTTCCTTTATCTCTCAACAGAATGCGACCTGAAGTTTGCCGGGACTCAAAGTCCATTTCAGTTTACCAGTGATGGCAAATTTTGATAATGTTAAGCTTATCATTTTATCAATGATGACTCGGGAAAATATTAATTCTGCCCTACCCAGAGCTTCAGCGGCATCACCCCCCCCCCCTTTTCCCCCGAACGTAGTGTCAGCCAAAGCTTATATTCACGTGGTTTTCACATGTTCAAAAATACCTCAGGAAGATCTACATTTACTGAGTTTCTCCATGCCATAATTTGGCATTACAAAATCCTAGAGGGTTCCCAAGTCAAAGGTGTACCAGACCAGACGACACGCTATGTCGGTGAAACCTGAATTGACGCACCAAACTTCTTTTGACCCCAAATGAATGACCTCACATGGAATATATTTCATTGATGAGACATTTCCCAGGTTGACCTCCTCAACTAAGGCCAATGTAATACATATTTTCGGATGAGTTCTTTTGTTTCTCGGGGGCCTCAGCATAGTGCTGTTGGCCCCAACATATTTTCGGTTACACACCTATTTTATTCGTATTAAGAGTCATATTTGGGTACCAAAAAAGGATGGTTTTTAGACACATGTTGGATTCAATAATCATGCTGAAAGAAAAGAAAAGACAAGGAAAAAAAGTCAAATGTATCAGGTTTAAAAAAAAAAAAAATGAATTTACAAATTTATTGATACTGTTGAATGAGAACAAAGCATATGATAGTCCAAAATGTCATTTCAAATTACACAAGAGAATTTCCCCGTTGATAAGCCTGACACTGCAGCGCAAAACAACCGGCGGAGTCCATCGTCCGTTTTATAATGCATTTTTGTATTACGTTTATTGCATGTATAACTAAGTGAATATTTTAGTAGCCTTAGCATGTATCCATATCATCTCCCCCCCCCCCCCCCCCGGCAGAACAAGAAATAATAAAACAAGTAAAGTGAGGTGTAAATGCCAAGGGCAGCGAACCTCCTAAAATAAAGACCTCAAATCATAGCCTTAGCAAGGTAGCTAGTCTTGCTCAGTAAATAAAGGGTTTTGTGACCAGAGGGAAAGAATGTGTGATATTTTGATGCATAAGTGAAGTTCCGACAATGAAAGTAAATTATAATCCACCGGGAAACGATCAGAATTATACCACAACTCCAAGATCAGCACAAAACGGGTGGCTTGAAAAGATTCAAAAGATATTTTGTTCAGTTTGTCTCATTTTCTCCTTGAAACGAGTGTGGCAGTGAATGATGAGCTATTTTTGAATTGTACACTTTGTCACGTGATACAAATAATGTAAAATGGCGGATGTTCAACACGATTTAATGACCATTGTGAAGAATTTAGATGACGTTGAGACATACAAGGATGTACGGCTGGCGCGAACTTACATATACGAGGTAAGTCGAAAACATTTTATAGGTAGTAATTTACATGTCTCTCCACACCATTGGCCAATTTCTCCACTGTTTAGGTTTAGAACTCCCTACCTTGATCATATGCAGGGTACCCTATATTGATGTTACACAGAGTAGGCTACATAAATCTGTAGGGAGGTTACTTATTTATTGCCCTTATTATGCAAAGACATTTAGAGAATGCAGGGTCTTCCATGTCGATCACTAATCCTTTATGTGTTTTTCGATTCCACAAGTTACCTTGTTTGGACCATTGGTCCACTGTGCAGTGCAGTGCCGATTCACGAGAAGATGATATGAATACTGCCTCAAAAAGGTCCCCCTAACTGACTCCCACCTGAGCCCTGACATTCTGCAGGGACATTGATATACCGTGGGATTGAAAATTCATGGTTATGAGTAGCGTTTGATTTTGGAAAGATATCTGAATGCGTCTCATACCAGTATTGCCAGACTGCACCTTTTATTAATGTACCCAGCAGTCAAGCTGTGGGTTCACTGGTTGTCTACAAAACATCCATTGAGAAGGACTAACTCGCCCCACATACAGCGGCTTCTAAATTCGCACCTTGTGGGGATTTGTGTACCCTGGCAGTTTGGAATATTTCACTACTGTACAAGAAAATCTGGCCTTGAGACACATTTGGAAGTCCTTCCTTGTTATGTAACAGTAGTAAGCCAGACTGTGCATTTATAATGTGATGTCGGAACTGGCCACTGTCTTTGCAGTGACCAGTATATTGATCGATAAAAGTTTCGTAGATCCCAAGTACTTGTGACTTGATCTTTTACAGTCCTTTACAGACTCTCCAGAGCTGTGTTTTTTAAATGTAAGGAGCTGGGTTAGGTATAAGATTAGGTTTACAAGTTCTCTGGGGTTTCTCAGTGTCGTGTCATGTGATCAAGGTAATGTAATGTGTTCCAATAACCTGATTGCCTGATCCCCAAAGAAGGACTCCTGATGAAGGATCCAGGGCTCACTGTGTTTCTGCTACAGCACCAGCATTCAAAAAGTCTTTATTGTCAATTCATTCAAGTTAATTCATGATATTGTATTTTGTCTTTTTAGATCTTAACACTTGCAACAAATGGATGTGATATGACCCCAGCCCTACCGACCATTGTGAAGCTTCTAGCGCATAGTGATACCTTTGTCAAGAGGGTGGCAGGAGAACTGATAGCTGGACATGCAGAAAAAAATCCAGAGATGGTCTTACTAGCAACTAACACTCTGGTGCAGGACTGCAAAGACATCAATCCAGTTGTGCGTGGCCATGGCTTACGAGCTCTCAGTTCTTTGCAGTCTCCATCTGCCGCAGAGATGTTAAATACAGCAATCATAAGGGGACTGGAAGATAGCTCCCCATCTGTTAGACAACATGCTGCACTGGCAACAACAGCCCTTCACCAGGTTTCACCTACAAGCGTTACAGAGGGAGGTGTATGGGATTTGTTGTATAGTCATCTGAGTGATTCAGATTCTGCAACTGTTGCAAGCTGTTTGTGTGCTTTGGAAGACATTTTTGCCAAAGAAAGTGGGGTAGTAGTTTCTAACAAGCTGGGTCAGCATCTTGTCAGTAACATACCATCATTCACTCCAGTAGTCCAAAGATTTGTAATTCAATTCTTATTGAAACATTCACCCAAAACTAAATCTCAAGTGTTTGATCATCTAAATGACTTAGATGAAAGCTTGACAAAAAGTACTTCACTGGCTACAACACTGTCTGCCCTTGAATTATTCTGCCATTTGAGTGCGGATTTACCAAAGATAAAACTTAAAACATACACAACTGCCTGGACTGCTATAAAAAGAAATTTGGCCCAACAGCGAAGTGAAGAGATGGTCACAACAGTATTGGACTACTTGAGCACTACAGACTTCCCAGTCAGTGTTTGTGCACAGGATTACAATAAATTTTTCTGTCGTGATGATGACAGCATTTACTTGGTGAAACAGAAAATCAGGATGCTGTCAAGGTTAATCAGTCCTGACAATGTGGAAATTATTTTTGAAGAGCTTGTGAGAGGTGCCAGATATTTGGACTTAAGTGCTCTGAGAGACATGGTTGAAAGTGTGACAGATGGGATATCAGCAAAACCTGAGATGGAGAAATCTTATGTTGATTTTCTTAGAAGACTCCTTCAGTTTGGCAACTCATCTATTTTGGAGTGTGTAGTACAGGTAGGATAAATTTAAACATGAATTTTTTGTGTCTGACATTCCTAGATAAGTTGTGAAACACACAATTTCTGCTTTTTAAGTGGAATTTACAACAACAAAAAGAATCAGTCATTTCAAAAAGTGATTGCTTTGTGAAATTTGCATCATTGTTAATTCCAGTTACTGTTTTCACTATTTTCACTGACATAAAAAACATTTTTTAAAAAGATGAAAGGATGATTGGTTGAAAAGTGATGAAACCTTATTGGGTTAAAATGATACATGTATTTTGACTCGTTGAAAGATGTACATGTGTGTATTTGAATTTTTATGTTTCACCAGCATTTTCTCCTGTGGCATTAACTTTCATTTAGATTAAACACGGCACATTTTTCAGCAGCTATTGTCTACCTCAGGCCTGAATACTGAATTTAACCTTTGGGCACAGAGCCAACAACCAACAGTTCATCTGTTTAAGTTGCATGGATTCAGATTTAGTACATACAATCATGTATGTAATATGTATTTTTAATGTGATTTCTTTCAGCTGTTTTAGAATTTCGTTTATGAAAATAATACATGTACAGTATTTAGTATTGTGATTGGACACTTTCTTTCCTGGGCATGGTGTAAACAAAAACTCGAGTTCTACTGAAATACATACATGTACATGTACCATTTATTAATATTATACTTATAATTCAGATAATTCAAGATCCATTCTTTAATAATCACGAGCCTAATAAATATTGTTTGTCCAGTGAAGTACATAAATTTGTATTGTTTAATTCGAGTTTTCTGTCCAGTTTAAAACAATACATACAACATGTGTTTAACGGACAGTGAAAATTGTCAGTAATTTAATTTCCAACCCTAATTTGCCCTTGAATCACCTGTCATTTTTGTGTTACTGGTTATATACATGTATGTTAATGATGTAGACAATTGTATGCATTGTGTTTCACTGGCTTACTTGTTTTACTTTTATTCTCATCTCAGATTCTGCCATCCGTTACATTATCAGATGAGAGTCTTTGGAAGGTGTTGGCCCCTTGTTTGTGTGATTGTAATCAGCAAATCCAGTCCACGCCAGGGAAAACTGCTCTATTAGAAATCATCAGATCCCACAGCACATTGCTTGATAATGCACCGGAGATTTTGGAAGAAATGATGTGTGAATTGGAGAAACAACAGGATGACGAAGAAGAATTTCAGCAACAGCATCCTAAACAACAGAGACTTTATGATGACAATGGTCAACAAAAATTGAAGATGAGCTTACTAGGTGCCATGACAGAGCTTTGTCTAGAGAACCCAGCCAAAATTCAGTTGCCACTAGCAAAATTAATGGAGATGTGCATAAAAGACAAAAACCGAAATGTGAGAGACAGAGCATTGTTTTTGTATGGTTATTTGGTTGGAAAAGCTGAACAGTGCATCCAAGACAGTGCACACCAGCCTATTGTTTCCTGATTAACACTGCCTACTACATGTTATCATATTAGTTGAACTGATTTCTTGTCTTCTAACTTTTTGCATTAACTTGTTGAATTGCTTGTGGCATTTTTTCTTTAAAAGTTTGTGTTTGATGCACCAAAATGAGGAGTTATAAAATTTTTCGCAAATTTGAGAGGACATGCCCATTTCAATGCAAATAAGTTTATTTCCATTGTATCAGTATCATTTGCAAGGAAGTCAATGATACTTGATAGTTCTGTTTTGGCTGAAGCTGCTTTATTCACATATTACATGTACATTGTAAGTGCAATACTTCATGTACTATCTGCATGGTGGAAAAGAACTTGAATGTTTATACGTGTAGTTGCAAAGCAGAGAAGGAAACTTGTTCATGTATGGGATCCACAGATCAAAATTTTACTTTCAAGAATTCTCTTTATTCTTTATTTGGTCTATATTATACATTCATGTAGCTCAGTTCTGATCTTTATACCATACAATGTACTAATTTTAAAGTTACAGCTTAGAAAATTTGTATGCCATAGTAGATTTACATTATACATGTGTTTTCTATTCTCACATTGAAATAAATAATTGAACTACTACTACATTTAAAGTAAAAACAATAACAAGAGAATGTTGCAGTTGCAGACTCATAAACTTTTGGCAATAAAAATGAATAAAAAGTGATGATCTAGAAGCAACTAATGCTGAACACTTAATCAAAAATAAACCCTCATCAGTTGTTGATGTAAAACTTCTTTGTAAAGACAGTCTCTATTGATTTACCTTGCCGAATAATTAATAATTACCTTTGTAATTAAATTATGAAGTTGTGAGGACAGAGAAAGGAGGGACATCCATTGAATTAAAGCCATTTCCCATTCACATTTACTACTAGTTCTTTTTATATTTTCCTAAGTTTAGTTGAGTTTGAATTTGGAGAAAGCACGCTGACAAAAAAACGGTCACATTGTGTTAGGAAAAAACAAGATGACAGACAGTCTGATATGACAAAAGGAGACCCTTCCAGAAGCCTGCGTCAACCACCTGCAGGTTTAGTAGAAATTGGAGGACAATTTGGCTTGAGTGGTCTTTAGGCTATGTCAGCACATTTGGGAGGGACAATAGAATCATTTTGACAAGAAATGTTTCTTTCGAGACCTCTTTAAAGGTGGTAAAGTTTTTATCATAGTGGGAAAAAAAAAATGGCCATGAGAACAAAGACAAGAAAACTAGTCAATTGGCATAATGCAGCCTATAAATTTTATGTTGCAAATTCAACACGAAAAGACAAGAAGAGACTGACTCAAGAGATCGACTCAACCTGATTGATTGGTTTGTACGTTTATTGTGAAAACAAATGAATACAGTATGTTTACTATTCACAATGTTATGAAATCAACAAAAACAAAACAAACACAAAATTGGCAGATACGAACTTTCATTTCAAAATCTGAAACTTTGTGACATAAATTATGCAGGACAGAACATCACAACCGTAAAATAAATCGCAACTGTCTCACATAGAATATGATACAAATTAACAATCTAATGCTCCTCTGTGCACAAGCATTTAAGCATCAATTCATGACACACAAAGAAAATACCCCTTAATTACATGCTGCATATAAAATGATAACAATTGTAGGAAAATTAGCAAAACTGCAATATTGGTATCAAACTGAACTGCGTTATGACAAAATTTGTTGCCATGAAAAAAAAAAGGTAAGATGCAAGCTGGATAGCATCATCAATTACCATTGTAATCTTGACTGTTCATGGTACATGTAGTGTAACAGCACTTTACCATGTATTTCCCTCAAATGAAATTTCAGCCACATTTCCCATCACATTGTGCAGTTTGACAGTCCAATTTGTTTCCCATCAGATGCACAAAAAGCTGATGAATCCTGAGAGGGTAATCATACACACCACATAACAGTTCAAAATGGTCCTTTTTATTGTAAGCATTATGTGTTCCACTTTCAGCTGCACACAATGCACATTTCCCTCTTAGCTCTCTACCTGACCATGGGTGCCAGCTTTTAAACAATGTGTTTCCTGCAAACCCACTTCCCAATTTTTTGTATTCCTGCAAGGTCTTCGGTGTACACGGAACCACCGCGGTCGACCCCCAAAGAGGAGCTAACACAATATGAAAAGCCACTAAAACCCTGTTTGTGCTTTTAAAACATCGTTTTATACTAATATTTTTTGTTTATTTAGATCTAATATTTTTTGTTTATTTAGATCTAATATTTAATAATCTTCCCTAACAATGCTAAGTGTCCTATCACAGTCTTCCCTATAACCACTTTGAAAGTGGTTACATTTTCTTGAAAAATTTTGTGATGGACAGTGTTTGTCCACCACCACATTGCTTTCTCTTCCTTGAAACAGAGAAAGCAGGATGTGAGGCTGATGTTGAAGCTGTTGGTTTTAATGAAGATACAGATCGCTGGCTGGGTGCAAGAACCCGACAAGCGCCAATTTTCGGAAAATCGTTTTTATAGCTGGAATCGATATAAAAGTAATCGCCGAGGTTGTGTCAAAAGATGAGCTCTCTATAATAAATAGAACCGAAGTTGCTAAAAACAGACAGTATCGATACAAAAAAAAATCGCATCAAAAACCGCCAAGGGCCCTTGACGGGTTTTTGCTTAAATTTTATTTGTGTATAATTCCGTCATGAGCTCATGTCGTTTTATTGCACCAAACCTGGTTAAGAATGTCACTAGGCAAAACGTATTAAAATGTAACAGTGTCGCTTTTCGGTACTGTGGGAATGTTTTTTCTTTGAATACCAATGCCATGAAAACTGGCACGTTGGGCTCTTTCCTCTTGTTTACCGCAAGAACACCCTCAGCTGCTGACACGTGGTTGCCACCAAACAGGTCAGTAAGTAGAAAAAGATGCTTTTCTATGTTCTTATAATTAATATACTCAATAATGCTTTTATAAACTGCATAAAGTAGCAGTCACCCTGGGTAAATAAAAACAAATTCTGACATGGAAACACGTCCATGACAAATTTTATTATCGAAAACAGGTGCTTTTTTTTCATCCAAATTAGAAGGTGCAATGCAATTAAACTTACAGTTAGCCGATTTTGTGCTTTCCGTCAAATTTCTGAGCGATCATGTCAAAATCTCATGCGGTGCCTTTACAAGCTATTTGTTCCCATAGTTAGCTTTCTACATCTGCAAGAAACAAGTACGGTGTTGATTTTTTATTTAAATCTTTTACTTAGCCAAAAAACGAAGCTATATTTGGAAAATTACCTAACTCATTCCATTTTGGTAACGAATAGGCTTAACAAGCAAATAGTAGCTTTATTTAATGAAGTAAAACCCGACAATATTATAGTGCATGAAGTAACTTTCTGAAGCAGTACTGTTGTATTTTCGATCTCCTACTTTACGCCGTGAATTGCTTAATGACTGAATTTGGACAACATTATTAGGCCTTGCTTTCGACCTACATTTTGTTAGTTGAACCAGAGAAAGGGTAATATAACAATAAATAGCTATGTTTTGCATAATTATTGCTTTTAAACAGGAAACGATGGAAGAAGCACCTAGTCAGACCCGGCAGGCACTAACCCATTCGTATGGAGAAAGTGATGATGAAGACGATATACCTTTAGCTAGACTCAAGGACAACAAAATGAGCAGTGAAGACGAACCCCTTGCTAATCTGAGGGCTACATCCTCACCCATGCCAGAACTCAGTTCTGAAGACGAGCGACTTGACGACTCGGACGCTGACCCCGATTTCAAGCCAGGGCTCTGTGAAGTTAAGCACTGTAGAGAAGAGGTCTGGGCAGCGTGTGAGAATTGCGATATACTGGTCTGCTATGACCATTGCATTGAGGATGTGAGATCCTGCGAGGATCACGGAAAGGTTGACAAAAAGAAAGAAAAGCATAGGACAGCCCAGAGAAAATCAGAGAAGAAACAGAAAGACTTAGAGGTCCAGAGGAAAAATGAACCATCTGATGGAGGAGAACTGTCGGATATCAGAGGTACAGCTGCTGAAGTAGAGCGGCAGGTGAGAGGGGAAGGAGCAGAGAGCGAGGAGAGACAGGAGAGAGAAGGACCAGAGGAAAGAGAGAGACAGGAGAGAAGAGAACCAGAGGAAGGAGAGAGTCAGGAGAGAGGAGAAGGAGAGAGTCAGGAGAGAGGAGAAGGAGAGAGTCAGGAGAGAGGAGGAGAAGAGGAAGGAGAGAGTCAGGAGAGAGGAGAAGGAGAAGAGGGAGGAGAGAGACAAAAGGGAGGAGAAGGACAAGAAGGAGATCGACCAGTGAGGGGAAGAAAACGAATGAGGAACCCTGAAGATTGGAAAAGGAACATCCAAAAGTGCCTGAGAAATTCTGGACAGCCATACATCTCTGCAACAGGGAAGGAAAAGGCAGCTCGGAAGATAGGACCTTGTTGTAACTCTTCTTGTGCTCTGAAGTGCTCTGCGAAGTTTAATGAGAGTGACAGAGAATCGATCTTTAATGCTTTTTGGGCGTATGCAGATAAAAGAGAACAAAAACATTTTATTCTGAGACACATTGAGCGATGCCCTGTAAAGAGAAAGAGAGTCGGATCAGAAAAGCGCAACGTGACTTTTCGGTACTTTCTTTATGCTCAGAAATCCAGAGTACAGGTCTGCAGAACCTTCTTTCTAAATACACTTGATGTTCGACGCGACTTTATATACAACACCTTGGAGCAAGTCTCTGGCACTGGTGGCCTGAAAACGTCAAGACAAGGGAAACATGGCAATCAGAAAAAGATCGAGGAAAGCACTATTCAAGGTGTTAAAGACCATATTGCATCCTTCCCGCATGTTGATTCGCATTACTGCCGAGCAGACTCTGAAAAAAAGTACCTCGATCCATCGCTATCTGTGACAAAAATGTATCGGCTATACACTGCTATGTGTGATAAAAATGGAAGCGCGAAAGCGACAGAAAACAAATACAGAAAAATCTTTGATTATGATTTTAATTTGGCTTTCCACAGGCCAAAAAAGGACCAATGTGAAACGTGCATTGCTCACAAACACAACCAGAAGCCCACTGAAGAAAATGAGTTGCTCTTCAAAAATCATCTGGAGAATAAGATAACAGCCAGACGTATCAAAGACCAGGCTAAAGCAGACTCACAGTCACCTACAAAAACAAGCTGTGCTTTTGACTTACAGCAGATCCTCCTGTGTCCTCATGGTCACAGTTCCAGTTTTTACTATAAAAGAAGACTTGGGGTGTACAACCTGACTGTTTATGATTACAAACACGGAGATGCGTTTTGCTTCATGTGGCCAGAGCACGAAGGCAGCAGAGGATCTAACGAGGTGGCCACCTGTCTTTATAACTATATTGAGGACAGAAGCAGAGAGGGAGTCAACGAGCTGCACATGTTTTCAGACAATTGTGCTGGCCAGAACCGTAACAGATTTGTTGCTTTTGCCTTGCACTTTGCGCGGACAAATTTAAATCTAAAAAGCATCATACACAGTTTCCTGGAAAAGGGACACACAGAAACAGAAAACGATTCTGTCCATGCAACCATTGAACGGCGGACTCGGTACACTGAGCTCTACACTCCGGAACAATGGTATGCTGCTGTTCGGACAGCCAGATGTTCAAAACAGCCATACGTTGTCAAGGAAATGACGTCTGGAGACTTTATTGACTTTAAGGCCATGGCAAGTTCAGTGAGAAATCTATCTGTTGATGATGAAGGGGAGAAGGTTATGTGGAGCAAAGTTAGAGAAGTGTCAGCAGTGGCAGGCGACCCAAACGCGCTCCACATCAAAACCAGCTACTCGGGTCCGTCTCAGCGCCTTGACTTAAATAGGCGGAAAAGAAAAAGTGGAGATGGTGTAGATGCAAGTGAAGTGAGAATACAGAAGGGAATGGTAAGGCCTGGCATTGTCGAGGCCAAGAAGAGAGATCTCATCAGTCTCTGTAATGCTGGACAAATACCATCCAGTTACAGACAATTCTATGACTCTCTCCCCATCGGTGATTCCCTGGTTGAGCAAGAAGATCCCTAGATCAAGCGTCCCTGGAATCTGTGTATTTTTGTTTGACTATCCTCTTATGAAAAGATTAATGTCTTGACAGCTGAATAATATAATTAATTGCTTTAGGTCACAAGAAAACAACCAAAGAAACATAAACACGAAAAAAACGCTAACATTAAAATACGCTAATTAATTTGTAATGCTTCAAATTAATCAAAAACCTCGATTCATTTTTATTCTTTTTCACTATGGTTTCCTTTTTATTTCCCTCTTTCTTCAGTTTTTGCTGTATGTGGCATGGCAACTTTTAAAGTTTCTAAAGTACGATGTCACAAAGCTGTCTTTTAGACTGTACGGTTACGATTTACCATTCGTTTGTTGATGATTCAAATCATGTTGTTTGTCTTTTATTCTAGCATGTTTAAACAATGTTTATCCCAGCTGCATCGGCTTACATATCAAAATTAATTTCTTTAGTTGCTTTGTAATTGATGGGCCTTAAGTCAACGCATTATTACAATTTATTTACAGTTATCAAAATAATCGAAATGATTCAGTAAAGTTTGACTTAATGAACTTCAGAAAGTTGGCATTCTTCATGCAAGACCAATTAAACTGTGGCCGTCTCAGAATTTCTTCACTTTGTCATCTTTCCCTGTCCGCTCTTTCTCTGTCTGTCTGTCTTTTTGTCTGTATGTATGTTATGTATGTCTGTGAAGACTTCAGAGGGAGAAGGAGGTAAGTCACACTGGGACATTTTAAGTAGTTTCCCCTCATCATAATAAGATATATGCGAGCTTCCTTGAGCATTTGTAAGATACAACGGACACATACACTGTTCACAGATAGTCTATCTTGGAAAGTACTGTAACAGTTAATCTTTTGTAGCTGTTGCTTTCCCATCTGATAAAACAACTTTCCACACAAAAGTAGGGCCTTGTGTTACTATGAAACGAATGGGAGACATGTTTAAATTGTCTCCGTGTGATTATCTCCTTCTTCCCTTGGAGCCTTCATGTATGTATCATGTATGTCTCACTGAGTCTCTCTCTCTCTCTCTTTTCTCTTCTCTCTCAACCCCTTCTCTCTCTCTTTTTATCTTCCCCCCCCCCACTTTCATCCTCTCTCTTTCTCTCTCCCTTTCGTTTAGTTCTACAGCCAGTATAGATTAACATCCTTACTACAAAGTTGTACCTAACATTGTTGCTCTGCTGAAGCTCCTGGTGATGTAAATAGGATATAACCCAAGCAGCCCATCCTTTGGCCTGATGGAGGCCTTGGACTCCTGACAATCACTGCGTATGGACCATACTATGGTCGAATGTGCAAACAAAACAACTAACCAGCCAACTATAACTGTTGCATGCAAAATACGACATATTTCTTAGTTACAATAGTAATAATACCCTCCTCTTCTTCACTCTGGGAGCAATAAAACGTCAAAGGCTTTTGGCCAATGTTATCCTTATATTGGGTGGGGTAAAAACCACCACAAGCCCTTGTCGGGTTTTTGCACCAAGCCAACTTACATGACACATAACATCAAGTGCCAACATTTCGGATTTTATTCTTTATTTAAGGTCAAAATAAGCTAAATTTGGCGTGCTTGTATGCAGTTAACAAATGTTAAAAACATATTCAGGTTTTATTTTGCTACCATTGTTTTTGTAAAAATAAATCAGTTTTTCGTGTCTCCTGTAAAATTGCAAAATGGCGTTTGCCGGGGTCTTGCCCCCAGCCAGCGAGATGATGGCGGCGTTCTATCACTTTCACAACAAAACAAAACCGGAAACAGGAAGCAATGTGCCTACTGATTTCTCTGCGCATGCCTGATCATTACCGCGGACGTGGCCAAAAGAATAAAAAGAATGCCAAAAAATAAAAAATTATCCGACACAAAAAAAAACGGTATATCCAGAAAACAATCGTTCCCGGCGAGATTCCGGCAGAGCGCGTTTGGGACAAACGAAATTCCGGATTGCCGGAAAAATCCGGCGATCTGGCACCCATGTACCTGACAGTGACAATATGATTTTCAAGTAGAAATGCATTTATTCTCACATGTTGCATGTAGGCTCATATTCATGCTTGAAAACCTAGATTCCAATCACAGAGTTCAATGCAAATTTTATGAGGAAACATCCTCAATTATCACTAACATCAATTGTGAGTGTGCCTGAGAAAACCCACATAAAGTCGGCAGAGCTGATTTTGAGAAAAACGGCTTGGAAGTGAACATATGGGTCCGACACAAACTTCCCACTTGGCTGTTGTTTAGGGGACCGTGGCATGTCACAGGGTAAACTGTAGACGAGCAGTGAACACTACTCCCTATGAACTCTATAACAGCTTTGTAATTAAACTACGGTCTCCTAACAAGATCAAAAAACTTCCGACTTGGGTGTTTCTAGGGGACCGTGGCATGTTACTGGAAAAAACTGTAGATGAGCAGTAAACACTGATCTCTATAACCGCTTAGTTATTAGACTATGGTCTCCTAACAGCAATCACTCCAATAAATAATAATAGTTCCTCCATCAGGTATGATGATGACCTTAACAACACCAGAGGAATAAAGAACAGAAATTGTTGAGAATTTCAACACATGGACAATAAAGAGAACTAAAGGACACAGAGGACAGAATGGAAAGACTGTTCTTTCATGACTTATGGCTTCTCATGTGACTGATAAGTCCTATTTTTGCCCTGCAGACCCTTCCGCATAAATGACAAGAGTGCTCCGTTGGTTCAGTACCGCTGGGCCTTTTCTTGCGCCGTTCTCTTTTTTTGATAGCCTGCTGGACTCTGTCAGCTTCCCATGCTTTGCTGCCTCTGGTAAGGGCCGCCCTCCAATTTGCACGATCAAGCGAGAGCTTTTCCCACTCACTCACATCAATGGCAAAGGCCTTCAGTGATTGCTTGAGAGTGTCTTTGTAACGTCTCTTTGGGGCCCCAACATTCCTCGTTCCATTGGAGAGCTCAGAGAAGAAGATTTGCTTAGGGAGTCTGGAGTCGGGCATTCTGACAACATGTTGAATCACTCCAATATTACTTGGTCAATTAGCTATTGCCACTTATAGGATTAAATGCCGTTTTCTCAAAATCTTGTTTTAGGGGGGTCACTGACTTCAATTTATCAGATATGTCTTGTCTTCTATTATATGTACAGAACTCAAAATGTCATGTTGCTGACTTTTTGTTGGTTTTCTCAGGCACACACACATTTTCTTCAATTTAAGGGGAGGGGAGTGAGTCCTGAAAATGACATTTTGGAGTCACATTATCGAATCGAGGTCTTGCTATTTTTAGCTCATTCTATGTCTGCTAAATATACAAGTAAACGATGGCTGAATGCTAAAAACCCCAATTTATGCTTATAAAATGCATTTAATTTGAAAATGATAACCACAGACTTTTTCTGTCAAATGCAGAATCTCAGGATCCACATAGCTTGTTTTTTAGCTTGGTTTCAACAATCTGCCATGAATTGCGACCTCTCATGTTGCATACCATTGGAAAGGAAATTCTCTCCTCTTTGTCTTTCCAAATATGGAGACCACAACTAACCAATAAAATTGTATGGAGCACAAAAATGTGTCAAATGACGCATATATTATGTTTAGTAGGTGACTTTGTTTCCGTTTTCATCGAGGTCATGGCCGCAGTGAAGGTGCCGTTAATGCCTGAACTGTACATGGTGTTCGGGCTCAGTTGACCTCATATTTCCATTAGCTGGGGCTTATCGTAATGACCTCGTTTTATTTATTATCGTCTCGAAGCCTCGTGGTTCGCACATGTTATAGAATGCATTTGTGAAGCATAGAAGATGGATTTGGACTGGTGTTATACACATTTTTTCAATATTATTTACTATCATCACTTGTTTTCATCAAGTTGGAAGCTAGAAGTGTATCAACTACATCAAAGAAGAAAACAGCTCGACTTTCTCTGTAATTATATTAGTTTTCAGCGAAATCATACTTGACAAACTTCCAAATGCACGTTTCTCTAGAAACGTTACTTTTCGATGGTTTTCTGTGGACTAGTTTTTTATTTGTGGATGGATTTGTGCCAAGTTTTCCATGTATCATATTTGATGGCTAACAAAAAATCGTACAGTAGCTTTTTTGTGTATACTTAGCCATTTTGGAAAAAATGCAACTTTATGTAGCAAAAAAGGGGTGGTAACAAAAATTGGCTATATGCTAAAGTCAATTCTTGTTCACAGAAAAACTATACCAGATACAGCAAAAAACTAGTGTATGAATTGGGATACTGTGCTGAACAATGTGTGTACCAGTTCATACAAGTTTGACAAAATTTGTGGAAGCCTATCTATTTTGAAACATCATGTCATTTTTATATAAAATCCAATATGGCAGCATGCCACGGAGTAATTTTTTGGGGCTGTTTTCTACTAATTTCGACATGCTGAGTTCAATTATGGAGGTTAAAAACATGATACAGTCCAATCCACATATCTCGACATTCTGGGTAACTCGACACAATTTTTAAGTCCCAGCCTGTTCCTTCGTTAATGCTACTAAATATTTCTCAGTAACTCGATGTGTTATTCCATTCTTTCCTATTATGTCGACAGATTTCTCCCCGGCCGTGGCAAAACAAGTGCACTAGATATACCACTGTGCTACCAAAAATGCCCACGCAACTCCCCACATACAAGGCCTCTTTATTTCTTTTTGCCGTCCTGGCGGGGAAAGGTAGGAGAGGGGGTGTGTGGTCACAGAGGATGACCCTTGGCTTCAGTAAAGCGAGTGTGGAGTGCCTTGCACGGCAGTAAAGGTACAGAGTACTACAGACCGAGCAATTTTTTTCCCCCCACAAAATATTCGTGTGCCGTTGATACTAGGCCTTGACCTAGATCTCTCGGTTAACTGTCGTACTGTGTGTGTATCGGTATCATCACTTCTTCTAAAAAAAACAGTCAGGTCGAGGTTAAAAAAAAAGAAAAGTAAAGCACTGTGCATTTGATAGCTACAGCATTTCTCCGATATCGGTCAATCTTTGCCACGCAACTGCTCCGCACAACAGTGATATTGGAGGAACGGGTGACATTATGCCGATAATTATAAGAAAAAGGGACATAATCGTGTTATTTATTGGACACTTCCCAGTATGGTGATGTTTCATTCCCCCGCCCTTTTTTTTCTCTTCCACCACTATTCTGCTATTTCGACTTCCTCTTTACTCGACACGAGTCAGACGGTCCCGCTGATGTCGAGATATTAGGATTGCACTGTACTCTAAAAGGAACAAAAATCATCCTCAGGACCCGCTCCCCCCTTAAAACCCAGCAACTTAAAGTTGCACCTTTATTTCAAAAGTATCACTTATGCATATAACTTGGTCCTTTCACTCTTTCAGCACCTTCGTTCAAAATAAAGGCGACTCTTGAACAGCTGTTGACCAGATTACACGCTGCCTTTTTCTTCTTCCGCTTCTTTTTCCTCGGGCACTGGAACTTTAGCTACTTGTATAGAATTGATCAACAACATTGTGAACTTTTCTCTGTACACTGGAGATGAAAGAAACACCAATTCTTATACATTTCATAACGCAAATGTGAAGAACCGTAGGTAAAAATACAGTCTCATTCTCTATAGTGGGTAAGAGTTTCTGATGGAATGCTTATCGTCTATGCAAGTAGTGCAGGCTATCAGACCCAATTATAAATTGTGACGGCAGGTCTAATTCCAGTCATAGCACTTATCTATTGAAATCAATATAGGAATCTTCCATAAATTGTAAAGTTCCTCTTGGAAGCACTGATTTTCATGAGGCAAGAATCGCATTTGCTATCGTTCTTCTCTCATGGTTGCTAAGGAAAACAATGCTGTTTTCGTGACATTTCATATCACTGATTACTGTCTGTGCTGTCAACACAAAACACTAACATTTGAACTTTATGTCTGGCACCCATGGAATTTCCAGTTTAATTTACAATGGTACCAAAAGTGGAAGACCAGTTAAAATAAAAGATAGATAACATGTGTAATTTCTGGAAAGTGAGACTAGGAAATTATGCTGATGTATGGCTTCAAATCAATAGTCGTGAAACATTAAAACTGTGCTTACCATGGAGCTTTTTGAAGTTCTTCCTTTTTCGGTACACAAACCAAACTCTGTTGTGCGACAATGTCTTTTCCACCACTGTAGCATCTATGCGAACAATATCTCGACTGTTGGGAATAAAATAAAAGAACACATGACAATTTTTCTGTAAAGGCTGACAATACTATATTACATGTGAAACCTAGCGCATCTAATTGCAGTATTTCGGGGGGGGGGGGGAGGACAAAAAATGCCAAGTGACACATGTTCATGAATCTACTGTTTATGCTTAATTACATTGTCCTCAAGGCCCATGTTTTGTTTCAGTTTCACCATTTATTCCCTGAAAAGAAAAAAAAATACTTCAGTGAAAAAGCACGCAAAGTTCTCTTACAAATGTTAAGTCTAAATAGATTAAACATAATCATATTCAAAACACAAAAGTCAGAACGTGCAACAAAAATTCGCTAATGTTTTTTATTTGAAAATTTTCCTCTACAACTGGATTTTCACTTGAAACAAAAAAAAAAATATCAACAAAACTTGAATATTCACAACAGCTCTTTTTATAAACTGCATCAGTACATACAATGTATCATTTCTGTGAGGTATAACCAAAATGCTTTCTTTTATAACTACTTGTACCCCAATTTTACCCTCAAATTAAGAACTAGCATCAAAATGATTACCTCAAAAGCGGCTGACCAAAAAGTGTGAAATCTTTTCCTCCCACACATAGGACCTGTAGAAAACAAGAGGCTTTCAATACACATTTGATACATTTCAGTCAACTTAATTCAAATCAAAGCAATTATAAAATCCATCACCACAATATGGAATAAAACCATATTACTGCAGCCAATATTAATGATCTTGATAGGATAAATTTTAAGATAAATATCGCAAACACCATCTTCAGTTGGCCCATTACCGAAATATAATGTGCAGATTTTTTCATTGGCAAAGTACTGTTTTCAGGTTTCAGAAAAACTCCCAAGTCCAGACAAAAATTGCTCAAAACATAGTAGGGTAACAGTACACTACAAATGCCTTTTTCCTAACAAATGTATGGCAATATATGAATTTTCATTTTCTTCAAGAACTTTCTGTAAGTTTTCAAATTCAAATTGTATAGTTACATATACAATGGAACTTGGTTAAAACGAGAGGTCATGTTCCACAACTCACTTGATCCTGGGCGTTTTGAGATTTTACATGAGTTAAATCCTGGGCTTTTTGGGGGTATTTCAAAAATTCATAAACAATCTCAGTCAACCAACTGCAATGCCCTTTGGAATACATCATTTTCAATACAAGAACAGTAAACATGCCAAAGGAGAAAGTGGTATCTTTTATAGTTTTCTTTTCATGATTTTTTGAAAATGTTATATAAATCCATTTCCCTGCAAATTTCGATCTAGGTCTACCAGGCGGTTGATATTCTGGATCTTGGTCACCACTGAGCTCAAATCCATGGTCTGAATCACATGAATCCTCAAAAAAGTTTGAAGATATTAGTGTTTGATCTGCTACACTTGGACGGCATGTTTACCAAGAACTCACAACAGTGAAGTGATTGGGGTGACTTCCCTTACCTTCCTATAACCACAAAAGTTTTCACCCTAGCTCAATCAAACTCAAAACGAAACAATCAAATTACATGAGAGTTAGATGCAAAAGTTAAAGGTAGACGAATACGTTTGTTTCTGGTGTTTCCCGTGCTGTGCCATTCAAAGTATGGGAACAGGCTGGCCATGTGTTTGTGACACTGGGACTGTAGGCATGTGGTCATGAAGCCCGGTGTAGACAAAGAGCATATGCCGGTCGTCGATCAGTTACAATCAAAGACAGTGCTACATGTAATAATTATCGCACATCACAAGTAGTAGCCAGAGAGTGCACGTGTCTGACAAAGCTACACGGTTGTCACTTTCATGGCCTGCCCCACAGTTTGCCTCAGTCATCACTTTGAGCTGGCTGCGTATAGTGTGCTTGTCACAGCACATGGTCAGTAGGGAGAGAAAGCATACTAGGTCTAAGCGAGAGATGGCCAGGTGGGGCTACAACTCAAAAGGCGGGCGTGTAGTAACAAATAAAGAATGATGCATGTTGTTATTGTCTGACTGGAATGACTCTCAACACATTGTTCTGCAGCCGCCCCACCATTTGCCGTATGCACTCAAAATTAATTCTCTCGCAGGTGCTTTGATTATCGATCGCCTTTTGAGTATTTTATTACATATGTATAGCTCAAATAGTTGAAAAAATGAGGATTTAAAATGTTCTCGCTACTGGCAAAAGTCTCTTTATTAGCAGTGTCGTTAAACATGATGGTCCACTGTAAAATATACACTTCTTCACCTCAATCATCATATTTTTGCTTCTCTCACTTTCAAATTGTAAAATATACACTGCTTACCTTTTCCAAGCGTATCCTGTCCCCAACATTTGGTGGAAAGTCATATTTGACAGCTATGATGTCTTCTGCGGTCACTTTGTGCTGAATGCCTCTTATATACACAACTGCAAATAATCGCCCAGCTTCTCCTTGCTCCAAGCTTTTATTGATTTGCTCACCTACATCTTTAAAATAAACAAAGCATCAAACTCAAAATGCACAAATACATTTACAACTTTTATGTAATCCCATTTTCCAACTGTGGCTTACATAACGAAAATATTAAAAGATTTACATATCAGTAGAGTTGTATGGTTATTTGCACTTTCCTTCAAAAAATTATTATATTTTTTTAAAGTTGAGATAACATTCAATAAATAAGAAACCATCAAGCATGCATTATAAATTATTTGTTGAACAATAATTATGTTAAGAGGCTCTTTGAAATGAAGTTCATTTCTCTAAAATCCGCGATTGACATGACGCTGAAATATCTATGATCATTTTCTAAAGCACTTGCCTATAAATCAAGTTTTGATTCTTTAAACATTGTATGCAAAGCTGAGCATGTAAAACTACTTACTCTGCTGAAGTTCAGCATCTGTCAGAGGAGTGAAATCTTCCAATTCTTCAATACCGCTTACTCTGCGAAGTGCAATATGTCAAATCATTAGAAATAAAGGCAAAAAGTGTCAGATACAGCAAAAACTATCTCAAATCCTCAATGAGTTAACACTATTCCATCTCCAATATGGTTTCAGACACCAATCTTCCACAATATGGCAGCAAACTAGCTTCCGTTATAAAGAAATTGCAATTCACGCAACAGCCAAAACAGTGATGTAGACATACAGACAGACACCAATGAATACAATCTACTGACAGATACATTTGATTTTGTATGCTTTATACATTTAGTATATATATTTGACTGCACTTAAATACTGAATTTTGTGATGTTTGTCTTTTAGAGGTTTAGAAAAGGTTCAGTAAATGCTGTGTGTTAATGTAAAGTTGAGCTGCATTTCCAAACTTAATAAATGGGCTATCATAAAATTATAACTAAAAAGTACAAGATATCAATTAACTGAAGGGCCTGGATAAATCATAGCAAGTAGATCTTTAGGCTGGCAAGAAATACAAACAAGATCTATGACATCTGTCCCCCTTTTACAACAATAATCAAGTAATATGGGCCAATTAACATCTTTAAAATATAATTCTAAGATTCCCCAATAACAACAACAAAACATGCAAAACAAAAAATGGCCTTATGGGAAAATCAACACAATTAACCTAATTTTTAAAAAGAAGTTTTCAGTTTCTTTAATACTGGGATAAATTTACCCTAGACTCCAACTTGTTTCATTGTCAGATATATGAAGACTTTTCATGCGGCAGGAGAAATGTGCAAAGTTGGCTGCTGGTGATAAAAACAGGCGATTTCCAGGAAGACTGTGCAAACTAACCCCTCTACAACTGACAGGTAGCGGTTTAGCCACTGATTCATGCAGACTTCTTTCAAAAGCTTTAAAACCTGGGGAATGAATTTGAAAGGCAAAAAAGAAAAAAAATTATTTATATATATTCGAGAAGGGCAGTGTAACTTCAACATTTAAACCCACGGTTTATGGTACAGAAAGGCTTCTAGCTTTTATATTCAGAGTTAATTCAAGAATTGAAAGAGACCTTCTACACCAAAGACAGTGTGCATATCTGTTTAGTGTGGTTTGTTCATATTTTTGGGCTGAATGAAACTATTTAGAGCCGTTTGTAAGTTCTTACGCCCCATGGAAATGCACAATCGGATATTGTTTGCCGCAGCAACCTACTTTCTGCTCCATATTAATAATGGTTTCGCAGAGCCTCTCGTGTCTCACAGTGCAAATCGACCAATAGTGAAACCTCCCTATACATTTATACTCTCTGGTAAAACTGTAGAATATGGGAAGCTTTCTAGGCCAAGGTTCATCCAAAAAGTTAACAAACCTAATATGATTAAGATACAAGCTTAAACAACCTGCATTGGAATGGTCAGATGGACCTGGGGGCATGAGGGTCTAGTCAGTTTGTATCAATGGGCGGTAGTCAGATTGACTAATCAGGCGAAAAGGGGCTGGGGTAGTTGTGTTTTCTTGACTGGCGCGGACGGGCGGAAGACCTTCCGTTTGAACATTCTGGTAAGGTGATATTACTTCCATGATGTAACCAAAGGGAGGTCTTCTGCCCGTCCGCGCCATAATTTTTACCGCTATTAACCCTCACCCTGCGCGGGGCGGCAATAGTCGGTATTGACTTGCAAGCGCTCACGCCGCACGGGCGGCAAAAGTCGCCCCAGTCAAGCTGACCGCGCCATGCGCAAGCCCTATTTTCAGGCGTCGGTTCACTGACCTTTTTGATTCGTAACCACCGTGTTATTGTTCACTGTATCTCTTCTAAATCAAACGCATTGTGGCATGGACATGTTAACCAGTGAACCACTGGTCGGAATCACAAAGACTAAGCTTTCAAAGGCTCTCCCCACACTTTCAAAAGATGTAACATCGACATGCGAACTGTTGCTCAACAAATTTGCAATATTATTTCATTTTCTCACAAGCTGATCACCATCTGGAGTTGTCTGTATCTAAGAACCAATCAGAAACAAGCTCTGAAATAATCTTTGCCCCAAATGCCCACATTGGTTTATTAGTATGTGTCAATCAGGATGAAACCATTTGTGTAGGGCTTGGGAGGGCGTGGCTAGTTATCCATGCTTCGTTCTCACGAAAACTACAGCTGTCAGTTTGGAATCATAAGTCAGATCATTGGTTAGAGACTGACAGACTAAAGTTTTGCTGGTTAATTCATTATCAAGCGTGATAAGGCATAGCAGTGAATGTTTTCATACCGATCAATAAAAACCGAACCACGTGGACAGTGTATGTGGTCATCGTCTAGCGGCACGGGTCAGTGACCCCAGATAAGATTCTCCGTGAGTAAGGTCACTGACGGGGCAGCGGGCTTTACGGGTAGCGCGCAGGGTATGGGTTAAGTAAAGCCCACGGTTACACATTGTCACTGTTATCAATTTAAACTCACAACACAATCCCATGGAATGGTCAGATGGACCTGGGGGCATGAGGGTCTAGTCAGTTCGTATCAATAGGCGGTAGTCACATTGACTAATCAGGCGAAAAGGGGCTGGGGTAGTTGTTTTCTTAACTGGCGCGGACGGGCGGAAGACCTTCCATAACCAAATATGTAATAAGTTCCTCTGCACCGTAGCTATCAATAATGAAATTTATAATTATATAGGCCTATAACTATAATATATTTGTCTGTTCATTGTTGATCACTGCATTAAGAGAAACTCTGACAAGCATAGACTTTGCCAAGGACTGATCGTTCTTGATCTTGGAAACAGATTTACAGTGTTTGGGGGATCTTAGTCTAATTATTAAGACTAGTAACTGTCCCATTCTTCGAATGGTAAAAAACAAAGCTCACCAGTCCAGACCGAAATGAATCAGCACAAAGACATTGATGTCGAGACACTTTGGGTCATCCACATAAAATCGGCGATCAATAGATAGATAGGATAGTATCACAGTAGTATGCAGTGCACAGTAGTGCGCACCGAGAATTTTTCATGGGTCCATGTGTTCATAAAAATGAAGAATCGGAGGTAGTCAATTAGCGGCATAAAGCAACCCCAAACTCAAAAAAATACTTCCTCACCTTTTCAAGACTCCAAATCTGAAAAAGAACCTTTTGGGGGTCGAAGGGAGGGCACATGTAAAATGTCACGCAAACCCGAGCTGTGTGAGCGGCAGTAGGTCTTATTAAAAACCACGTGATTTTTAAAAATATTATTATTAGATCTACATTTTCCTTTCTTTGACTACTTTGAGCATTAGCTCTAGTTCGACCCTCGAGGCGTGAGAGGCCTAGATCTAGCCTTTCGACAAAGTTTTCTTCTTCTTCTTCTTCTCATGGAGTTGATTCGTCTGTTTACTAAGACTGACACTCCGAGATCTAGTCTATAATAAAAATATTTCCTCCCGAGTTTGAAGCACACTCTAAATATTTCTACACAGTTTTCTTGGTATGAATGAATGGCACCCATCTCATCTGTATAACAATATACTCGGTATCAAAGTTTTCTTGGCGTGGCTGGATCGTGAACTCTAGTTTACATTTCCGGTAAGAGGCGGAAATGACGAAATTGACGGAAGTACATTATCACGTCGTATTCGCAATCATGAATTGATAACTGATAATTATAACTGAATTTCTGGGAAAATTAAAGAGTTTCGGGAAAAAATGAGCTCGACACGTACAGGCTTAATAAATTTTACATACATGTGCCAAGTTTCATTTCTCTACGTTGCGTAGTAAAAAAGCCTTTGCGGGAACAAAGTTGGGCCCAAGCTCCATTATTATATAATAAATAGGGAAAATACTGAGTCATGTTCACTGCTCAGCTAATGCTTTCAATGTAAAATACTACGGTCCCCCAACGAGGTTCCAACTGCCCACTGATGATGTGTAATCTACATGAGAGCGAGACTGAGAGTTAATCGCCAAGCCACGCATTTTATAATTATAGAAACATTCACTTAAATTTACATCTAGATCTAGATCTACATCTAGTCGAGATTTTGGATCTACATCTAGATCTGGGCACTCCTTAAGAGTTGCGGTCCCTATTTTAAATTCTATTATTTAGTTCCCGTCGGCTTTCCCTGATATGTCAATCTGACTACTGCCCAGACGAACATCGGCCTACGGCCTCGATGATACAAACTGACTAGACCCTCACGTCGTTACATATCAATCTGACGGCACTCCTTAAGAGTTTAGGGACCGCAACTCTTAAGGAGTCCCTAGATCTGGATCAACAGCTAGACTAGACATCTACAGGAACAGAGTCAGATATACTATCTCCTCTAGAATCTAGATCTAGTCTATCTAGATCTAGACTACTCTAAGTAACTCTGCTCCATTGTGACCCCCCATGCATGGACACTCCAAGAATCGGGGCCTTGAAATGTCCTTGCTGGGTGCTTTAAATGGAACTCCTGCCAAAAATTTAATTTTCAAAATGCAAAAGCACACATACCAAATGTAACAGATCTATGACGAATCCGCAGAAATGGCTTCACAAGGTTACCAACACATGATTTCGCAGCCATTTTCCTGCTCTATTGATTGGAGTAGCCTCCCATTTGAGCAGGAATGATGTTTTTCCGTTGATCCTTCAATCCATGAGTAACTGCCCTTTTTAATTTTTCATCAACTTTTTTTTTTATATTGTTGTCTTGAAATGTCTTCACACCTGTAGATGATGAGTCGTGGGGAGGGAGGGGATATGAGGGGCACTTAGAGAGAGGGGGGGGGGGGAGAGGGAGTGTGGGAGAGAGAGGAATGAGTTTTTATTACTTGTAAAGCGCATTGAGCATTTATTGGAAATGCGCTATATAAATGTAATTTATTATTATTATTATTATTATTAGAAATACAAGGGGGAACGTTTTCCTTAACCTAAAAGAGATATCTGGTCATAATAATCGTTTTTATCCACCCTCATTGCGCCATTATAATTCTCATAATTCCAGAGGTTTTCATTTATGTAACAAATACATGTGTAAGCCTCTGTTCATGAATATTTTCAGTCAACAATATTGTTAGGCTATCAAGGACTCATGTTTGATTAATGAAGAGGTTAGGCATACATGATGGGGAGAACAGTACAGACCTACACTGTTCGTGTTTCGTTTCTCTTAGGAATACTAGCCTATACGTTTTTCCTAGCCATTAACCTACTGGCTGATTACTCTGCATTTTATAGGCTACCGTACGTAATTTAGAAACCAGTAATTTGGATCTGCTGAGATTTCCGCTTTGCTGGCGGGGAGTGAAAGCCAGTAAGTAGGGGGGGGGGGGGTAGATCCTAATCTCTATTTACGGTACCTAGAGCAGACGCGTTAAAAAAATGTGTTCTCGCTAGAACAAAAAAAAAATTAATTACACGACACACTTTCACCTCTCAGCCTCAATACCACATACTCCGTATTTATTGCAAGCACGAGTTCACAAAGACGAGCTCAGCCTTATCCATGGAGGTACTAATAACAATATTAGTTATTAATAGCTCCATGGCCTTATCATATAATTTGCGCTTTACAATTCATGTTCGTGTCTGAGGAACAAAAAGATGAAAATAAACAGCAGCTGCCACCAGGCGGTTCAAGAGGTATTTTAAGCTATAGTGTAAAACTTCTTTGTTCCGGTGCAAAATAATTCTATGTAGACGCTGCTGATATCGACAATGCTTGCGAATCTTTTGACCCGACCCAAAATTTTGATAACGGTGTCGGGTCAAGGTAACATCAAATGTGTAGTCGCCTAGATTTGGACCTAGGCTAGCATTGTACAGAGAAGCACAAGACACCCAGCGCGAAGGAGCTGTTCACAGTTGGGCTTCATGGATCGTTTATTTTATATGTGATAGGTAAAACTTTCAAATTAAGCAGGCAATATAAATTAAGCTTACGCGTGTTTGTTTTATACCGGCCGAAGCTGCAAAATATTTTGAAGAGTAGTAACGTAGCAATAGACTGGCCGATACTGAAAATCCCAAGCTTTCATTGTGATTGTTTCGTGACAGCTATAGATCTAGGAATTTACAATTTATATTAGTTGAATATTATTACGAAGTATTGAAGTCATGGAGCTATTAATAATGAAGTGGTACTTTGGTACCATGACCGGAAATTAAACACATCCATTCCTAGAAATATGGTGCAGTAATCCACATTTTCAAATGTTTTCTTTCAATTTTATGGATACCAGAATGCATAGGTTACTAAAACACTGACCTTTAGCAGTGTGGTAATAATATAATTAGCGTTATATATTGTGTTTTTCTTTCAAGTTTGTGACCTAGTTTTAGATATTGTGAATTATCCGACATAGAGTTCACATCTATAAACTCAAAAAGAACAGAGTCAACACAGGAATCCGACAGGGCTTCTTTCCAATTAGGACCACGGACACATGGAACAATCTGCCAGCTGACACTGTGAATGCACCAACACTTAACAGCTTTAAGAACAGACTAGATACCCACTGGAAGAATAGAATGTACCAAGTTTGAACTTAGTCAGGGGAGATCACAATGTATAGAATAGAATAGTAACGATCAAAAGATCGGACAAAAGGCCAAAAGGCCTAAAAAGCCCGAAATATATCATATCATATCATATCATAGTGGGCATCAATAATTTTATAGAGGGAAAACCAAATGAACTACACAAGTTGGAATACTATTGTTTGTGATGTTTCCATTATTATTATTATTACAACAATATGATTATTATCACATTATTCACACTATTCATTGATTTATGTTTTGACCTAATAAAAGCAGAGTCACAGTGTGACAAAAAGAAAAGGTTCTATAGGATACTTGTATGCTGCAAAACCTCAAACAAGAAATAAATAGATCTTGACAGACAGGCTGTTTCCTTATAAAACAAGCATACCACTATCAATAAAATTTTTTAAATAAAAAAGAGTTCAAATCCTTATTTTGCCAGATTTTGTTACCCTAACAAAAAAAGACAAGAAAAGACTACCCACTTTGAACTTTTGAAATTTTATTTTAGGTAGCTAAAAATAAAATGCAAAATTGCAATTAGTGTTTTCCTTTATGTTGACCAAGAAATGTCAAAGTGTTAAATAGCTCTGCTTTTTATTCAAGTCAGATTATTATTTATTTGTTTTTATTTCGTGAAATTAATACCTCTCCTATCCATTTATAAGAAATCCATCAAAACGAAGTGACTACTGATAAATTATCAAATTATATCAGTCAATATTAGTTTGTTGATGATGTTGCTACTACTGATTTTAACTTAAACTTTTATGATAAGGACACTCAAGTTTAATCACTGACATTATATAGTGATAATCATCAGGTCCACTGAAGAGATCTTTCCTGTTTTATCTTTTGCTGTAATAAAAATTTTTTTTTTTTTTTTGTCCCCAGAATCTACAGGCTGCATTTTGAAAAGTTATGATGGCTGCAACAGACAATCCAAGAACTATTAGATTTGGTCATCGCAGTGTGAAGTTTCCATCAGATGAGCTTCAACCAATGGATGACAGCAATCATTTGTTTGGGGACACTGCTGCCTTGCATCGTGAAATGGATGAGAAAGGGTGAACAGTTTTTACTGAGACCATTTAAAGACATTTAGAATAGTCTGGTTAACCCTCGTCCTGCGGGAGGCCACTATATTGGCCTCCTCACGCAACATGCGAGGTACACGAGGCCAATATTGTGGCCTACATATTGCAGACCAGGTCCTGCGGAAGGGCAATATATTGTATAGCAAGGCTGCTCCTCGTGTTTTGTTTATTCGGTTGCCGCGACTATATATTTTTTTTTCACTTTTTTGTCCACACTATTTTTGCTGTTTATCTATTCTGTCACCCATACTATGTCTAACAAAATGGTATCTTCCGATACGTTTATTACAATGCAGTTATTGTAACTATTCGTCATACTCAAGTAATAGTACTGATGGTCTGGAGTTCGAACAGGGGAAAAATCTTGGGGAAACTTTTCACTTTAATGCTGGTTGTCGTCTGCATGTGAAATGGGAAGAAAGGAGCCATCTGTATATTTGAGAAACTGTGCGATGTCTGCAATGATGAATTCTGATGTAATACTAGGGCATGCTGCATAAGGGCGTCTGTCGGTAGGTTTTTCATCAGGGAAAACTGGGAGAAAATCACTGACTTTATTGTTGGTCTTTGTCTTTATTTGATGTGGTAACTAGAGAGATATTGTGTTGCTTAGATTAAACCGCTTTTCAGTATTCTACGAGCTGGAAATCAAATCTCTTGCTAAAGATGTGCCAAGAAAACTAACATCATAGGACATGGAACCTTCACATAGTGGAGGACGGAGAAGGCAATATCGTGATACATATGGTTAGTAAATTCAGAGCCTGGCTTAAAAAATAATTTGTTCACCTTGTCACGAGTGGAGTGAGTGCAATTAAGGGGATTGCTACAGAGCGGGTGTAGAGTAAGAAAGGCTCACAGTAGACAGCAAGTTAAGCGTGCTGTTGTGAGTAGTGGGGGCGGGGTCTGAAGGAGGCGAAAGCGCGGTATTACTATCACTGCAAGTTAGAAGGTCCTAGGGATCGGACCTGTGAATAAAAGCCCATCGGGCGGACATAAAGGGGAAGCAGTCGAGAAGACTAGTGAGAGTCTTTCCAGTTATGACTGGTATGTAGAACGTTGATTGATTATTATGATTGATGTATTATATTATATTCGTCTATTACCATGATGTGAATAAGTATATGTGAGGAATGTGGAAGTCCTTGATATTGGATATAGCAATGTGCGCCATGAGCGATAGATGAAAGTGAGTTCATGGATTTGTAGCGCGAGTGAGTAGTGTGTACTCCGATGGAGGTGTGTTACCGTAAGATGTGTGGTGAGTGAAAGGTGAACTAGTGTGTGTACGTTTCATGGATTGTAAGGAGAGGTGGAGTGAATAGAAATGGTAGGGTATTATACCAATGTAATGTTATTCTTGTAGGTGTCGGGGACGGGCCGCAGAGCCACCTCGATGAGCACAGGAGATAGGCCAGCATAGGGCCGGCGGCCACACATAGGCCAGAAGTGAGGCTGTCAGTGTAGGACAGTAGAGGCACATAAAGTCGTGGCAGTCAGGTCACGGACAGGGACGTAGATATGAGAGTGAATGAGATACTATAGTGTTGCCATGTTGATAGGCTAGTGAACTGATATTATGTTGTTGCCATGTTGATGGCTATGGAAATAATAATGTGTTATTGCCCTGCTGAGGTGCTAGGGGAGTGCTAAGGTGTATGATAATAGGAAGGTGATATTGAGAGACTGCGGTGCCAGTAAATTACTAATGTGTTGTTAAGACCCTGAGGGGAGAGGCTGAGGCCGAAGTGCCTTTAGGAGTAACTACCGGATTGTGGATCCGAGGGAGAGTGTGTGTGAGAATAAGGCCGTTGTACGGCAGTGCATTTCAATAATATAATGTATGTAATTGCGCTATTATATGTATAATTATGGTTAATAAATGTGTGAGTCTGATGGGCTGTTCGGTTAAGTGTTAAACTTGTTTGTTCGTGATTGTTGTCCTGTCATACTTATTACATCTCCCAGTCTGGGATTTGTGACACACCTGAATGGCCTGACTTAGAGATTAAAAAAGTGCTGACCTCTTGGGAAAAGGAAAAAAATGTTTGTTAAACAGTATGTAAATGCAGAAAATTCTTGATTATGGGCTTTTCATTTAGCAATAGAACTTATTGCATCTCATTATAAGTAATAATAATAATAATAGTTCGTCCATCAGGTATGATGATGACCTTAACAACACCAGAGGAATAAAGAACAGAAATTGTTGAGAATTTCAACACATGGACAATAAAGAGAACTAAAGGACACAGAGGACAGAATGGAAAGACTGTTCTTTCATGACTTATGGCTTCTCATGTGACTGATAAGTCCTATTTTTGCCCTGCAGACCTTTCCGCATAAATGACAAGAGTGCTCCGTTGGTTCAGTACCACTGGGCCTTTTCTTGCGCCGTTCTCTTTTTTTGATAGCCTGCTGGACTCTGTCAGCTTCCCATGCTTTGCTGCCTCTGGTAAGGGCCGCCCTCCAATTTGCTCGATCAAGCGAGAGCTTTTCCCACTCACTCACATCAATGGCAAAGGCCTTCAGTGATTGCTTGAGAGTGTCTTTGTAACGTCTCTTTGGGGCCCCAACATTCCTCGTTCCATTGGAGAGCTCAGAGAAGAAGATTTGCTTAGGGAGTCTGGAGTCTGGCATTCTGACAACATGTCCTGCCCAACGTAGCTGAATTTTTTTCAGGTGGCAGAAGATGCTCAATTCCTTGGCACGATTGAGGACCTCAGTGTCTGGAATTTTATCCTGCCATTTGATCCTTAGGATCTTTCTAAGGCAGGCCAGATGAAAGTGATTTAGCTTTCTGGCATGCGATTGGTACACTGTCCAGGTTTCAGCCCCATAGAGTAGGGTGGGAAGGACCACAGCATTGTACACTTTCAGCTTAGTGTCTGTGCGAATGCCGGCAACATCCCATACTCTCTTTCGAAGCCTGCCAAATGCAGAGCTGGCTTTGCTGATTCTTGAGAGAATTTCAGTATCAACACGAGCCGCGGAAGACAGTGTACTGCCAAGATAGGTGAAGTTCTCCGACACCTTCAGAAGACTGTCATGGACTTTGATATTTGGGGTCACAGGATACTTGTCGTCTGGAGTAGGCTGATGGAGCACTTCCGTCTTCTTTGTGCTTATTGTGAGGCCAAAGTTGTCACAGGCACTAGAGAACTTATCAACACAGTTTTGCATGCTATCCTCATCATGTGCCAGAAGTGCACAATCATCAGCAAATAGTAGGTCACAGACTTGAGTACTTTTGGTTTTGGTTTTTGCCTGAAGTCTCCTGAGGTTGAATAGACTGCCATCAGTTCGGTACTTGATGCTTACCCCTTGAGGAGGAGAGCTAAAGGCTTCTTGTAGCATTGCAGAGAACATGATGCTGAACAGAGTTGGGGCTAAGACACAACCCTGTTTTACCCCATTTGTGACAGCAAAGGGCTCTGAAACACTGCCGTTGCTTTTGACTGCAGCTTGCATGCCATCATGAAACTGGCGCACTATTGTGATGAATTCGGGTGGACACCCAAACTTCGCCAAGATTTTCCAGAGGCCTTCACGACACACTGTGTCAAATGCTTTTGTGAGGTCAACAAATGTGATATACAGCGCTTTATTTTGTTCCATGCATTTTTCCTGAATCTGTCTGGCAGCAAAAATCATATCCGCCGTTCCCCTCTCTTTACGAAAGCCACATTGGCTCTCGGGAAGCAAGTCATTTGACGAGAGGTGATCAAGAAGGCGATTCAGAAGCATTCTTGCCAATATTTTGCCAGCAATTGAAAGTAGAGAGATTCCCCGATGGTTGTCACAGACTTGGCTGTCCCCTTTGTTTTTGTACAGATGGATGATTGAAGCATCTTTGAAGTCCTGTGGCAGCTTCCCTGCTTTCAACATATGATTGAACAACTCGGTCAACCTTTCAATAAGCTTTTCTCCACCGAAGGCATACACCTCAGCAGGAATTGAATCCACGCCTGGTGATTTGTTAAAGGACATCTGATTTGTGGCAGTTCGGGTCTCATTTGCTGTGAATGGCTTGGCAAGAGCTGCATTAATAGGAGTCTGAGGGAGGCGGTCAATGGACTCAGTATTTATATTTGATGGCCGATTTAGCACACCTCCGAAATGTTCTGCCCAACGCTGAATTATGGCATTCAATTCAACAATGCGTGTTGAACCATCTGACGCAAGAAGTGGCGTAGTGCCAGAGCGGGATGGTCCAAACACAGCTCGGAGGCTCTCAAAGAACTTTCTAGTGTTGTTTGTGTCGGCATATTTCTGAGTTTCTCTTACTCGCTCTTCAAGCCAGTCATTTTTCATTTTCCTCAGCTTCTTCTGGAGTACACCCTTACATGCACGCAGTGCATCAGCTTTTGCTGTGGAAGAGGGGTCACTGCAGTGAGCTTGGATGAGACTATTTTTTTCTTTGATGAGCACTTTGATTTCATTATCATTATCATTGAACCAGTCCTGGTGCTTGCGGACAGGAAAACCAACTGTGCTGCTGGCGCAAGAGTGTACAGTCGTATTTAGGTCAGTCCAGCTCTGTTCAATGTTCTCAGGGTCAAAAGTCACGCAATCCAATTTTGAGGAGAGTTCTGATGAGAGCTCGCTCTGTTTCTCAGCTGAGCAGAGTTTTGAAACATTTAGGCGTTTAGGTGGCGCTTTCCCTTGAGGGCGTCTATTGGGCCTCAATGTTAGTCTGAGCTTGCAAACAATGAGTCTGTGGTCAGTTCCACACTCGGCACCACACATCGCCTTTGTTACAAGGACATCCTTTCTGTCAGTCTTCCTCACAATGACATAGTCTATGAGATGCCAATGCTTTGAGCGGGGATGCATCCATGACGTTCTGTTTCTCACGGGGAGACTAAAATTTGTGTTGGTAATGAACAGGCCAAATTCAGCGCACAAAGTAAGTAAGCGCAACCCATTGTTATTGCATGAACCAACTCCATGAGGGCCCAAAACATTTGGCCACGCTGAGATTTCTGAGCCAACCCTAGCATTGAAGTCCCCCAAGAGAATCAGCTTATCAGCTGCCGGGACAGAGCATATGACAGATTCTAGATCAGAATAGAACTTGTCTTTGGCTTCATCTGGGTTTGTCATGGTGGGCGCATATGCGCTAATGAGGGTGGCTGACTGGCTTTTCCCAACTGGGATCCTGAGTGTCATTAGCCTGTCATTTATTTCAATTGGCATGGACTGCAAGTTTCTGACAAGGTCATTTTTAATTGCAAACCCAACACCATGCTGTCTCGGTTCGACTGCACCCTTGCCTTTCCAGAAGAAGGTGTATCCACCACTGAGCTCTTTGAGTTGGCCACTATCAGGGAGTCTGGTCTCACTGAGTGCCACTATGTCCAGGTTGTACCTGCTGAGCTCAATGGCAATAAGTGCAGTGCGTCTTTCCGGGTTGTTTGAGTTGTCCTGTAGTGTGCGTATATTCCAGGCTCCTAGCCTGAGTAAGCTGAATTTCTTTTTGTTTCGACCGCAAAAAGGGATCCCCACTGGTCGCGGTATACCAGTCAGGGTGATGTGAAGTGGGCTTTCTTTAGGGCACCTTTTCTAGCCCCTTCCTCAGTTGAGGTGAGCAGTGCTATCCTTAAATAAGGCTGCTCAGCTACTGTGGGTGCTGCCTCCCCACGCCTCCACTTCAATCGACGATGAAGCGACCATAGCCCACAGCCACCAACGTGTAGGTCTGTGCTAACAGCTTCCAGTCTATCCAAACCTGCTGCCACCGCACTCGCCCATCGCCGTTGGAATTTTGAGAGGAAAGAAGACGAGACAAAGATGAAAGAAGACGAGGTGAGTGTTAAGACTGGCGCAAAGAATTTGTTTTTAGTGAGAAAGAGCTGCGCAAACATCAGGCTCACTCTCTCGCCTGGACGCAACTTATCCAAGTGGCAAGACAGGGTCAAGACGACTGGAAATGTATCCAGGTGCAGGAGGATGCCGGAGGGACAGTCATATTGCCTGACCGGCTGCCTGTAGGCTACTCCACAGCCTCGCAGTCCCAACTGACTAGGGTGAAAGACCCAAACCAAAGAACACCAATACTGGTGGATGCTCTGTGTCACGATATCCAGGCCAGAGTGACGGTATATTGCCATCTGCCCTATCAATCAACCACTGGCCTGCTGCCGCCAGCTTCAAAGCTGCGTCCGGGAAGTTTGCTCAATTCTTCGTCTGTGATTTAGGCAAACAAGCCTATGACCACACCGCTACCGGGGGCCAATATGAAGGACTCAAGTACTGAGGGTCACATTGTGCCCTAGCATGTGGCCGTTGGGTTAGATGAAACCTCCTCCGCCCTGGCCGTTTGCACCGACAGGTGCACGCCCACTGATACCATTCATTGTAAGTACTTTATCCAAAAATCATAGGGGTCCCTTACCATTTATCCACCACTATTGTTGTTCTTGTATCCTAAAGTAAACACAATACATGAGTTCAAAAGGACCTGATTGACCTGACCGCTGAGGTCATCGGCAGTATGCGAACAATCTGCTGGCTGGCCGCTGGCTATCTCTGCACAGGGCGTTATGTGGAGGAGTTCACTCAATGGGGGACGAGGGTTAATTTGGAAACTTAGGAATTGGGGAGAACTTTTTAATGAAGTATAAATACATTGGAACGGAACCAGTGATTGGATTACATATTTCTGAAACTAGCACATAACTTGTCACATGTTGTGTGTCTTTTGCCTGGGATTCCAGTGCAAACTATTTTGGTCTGCCCCTGCTGCTCTCTGATTCATAAATCATATTGGAGACCTGTTTCTTACTTAGAGTAATGGACCATGTAAGTATGCCATTTTCATGTGTGTTGTGTTTTTCTTAGGTATCTTCTGATTCGAAGGTTCCACGACAGAGAAGAGGTGCTTGCTGCAAGAGCGGCAGTTCTTGAATACATTGATAATTTGGGGGATAAACTGGACAAAAAACATCCTGTCAAAGAAGGAGTATTGAGAGAAGGATGTGGTTTGGGCTGTGTGCCATTTATGGAGGTAAGTTATTTCATATTATAGGTGGTCACTGAAAGACTACCTGTTAGACTGTGACAAAGTTTGTTGAGCTATGTGCGCATATTTCATTTCTCAAAGTTGTGAAAAATATTTTTCATGCATTCTCAATTCTTATTTTCTGTAATTAGGTGGTGCGCTTTTAAAATATTTAATGACCCTTTTGTGCATATCTTTCATTGTTTTAACCTGTAAATGATTGCTTAAATAAAAACATGAGTGTCTGATTCAGCTAATGAGTTCATGTCAGATCTGGCAGTTGGCAAATTTTGGGGTCAAAGATTAAAATTCAGCTAGTTAGTGCGCTCTGTCAGTGGCCTCTTCCAGTTTGTTTATTACTAAGTCCTTTATTGCTTACTGAACCCACTCATTCATTTCCATGTTCATAGTCACACTACTCTTCTTGTTTGCTTACAGACTCATTCATTCATTTGCACACATGTTTGCTCCCTCTATCACTTACTTCCATCCTTTCCAACTGTCCATTTTTCCATCCACCAATCAGTTAATTAATCAATCACAGGGCCATAATGAGATCTCACACAAAAACACAGTCCTTGCAGTACTTGAAGGCAAGCGACGTAAGTCTGTGCCTTTTAAATCAAAATAGTCTGCAATAAAATTATACATGTATTTATATAAATGTGCAGAAGGAATTGCATAATGTGCTAGAAAATTGTTCACTATAGGAGAAGGTAGATTTTTGTTTAACCTACGTGCAAAGTATGACATTATACATATTGTAGTCATAGATGTGTGATACCATCCAGCGAGTTTTTTAATTTGACTGTTTGAGTAAGCCAGTGATCTTATTTGTTGACAATGTATGTTTGCAACTGCTTGGCATCATCTTTATTGACTTCACCAATAAGAGAAAATTAATGAACTGCATGGGAAAAAAGAATAAAAAGTACAGAGTGCAAAACATGAGAGAAAAAAAAATGTTTGAATGGAAATGAGGGAAGAGAAATAAAAGTCTTGAAACTGCAGGTAACTGCAAATCCATAGTAAACAGTTTGAAATGTCAAATAGGGAAAGAGCAAAATTTAAAGAGACTAAACCATAGTTCATAAAACACTGGGATGAACAATAAAGAAAAAGTAGCTAAGAGTTAATAAAAAACACTGAAATGTTGAAATATATAGCAGTGAAAAAAAGTACACGTATAAACAAATTAATTGGTATAGTAACAGCATAGTTATTTTTCATAAAGTATTTCTTACCTCTCAACAGCATTTGAGTTCTTTAAGAGGTACTTTAATGATGAAGTCAAGACATTTGACTACAAGTGGTTAAGGTAAGTCTGTTAGCAAAGACATAGACTCTACCTTCTCAGGGACAGTCAGAGCTATCATTTCAATTTTTGCTATTGTGTTCATGTTCAACAGAGTTTGTTGAAGCCCAAACCAATTAGCATTGCAGGATCCAAGCCCTCAGAATGTGTACTTTCATGTGGTGAGACATACAAGCTTAGATGGATTACTTTTCTCAGAAAACATGCTGTTTTGTTATATTCTGACATTACTGAAATTGAGAGAAAAAAAAAAAAAGACAAAAAAGCAGTGTGGGCTGACTCTTGGTTTGCTTACTTTGGACAACAACATTTTTTGAAAACATCTAGTCTTTTGAAAACACAATTATATTTACCCAATAGCTATGCCACCTATGATTTTAGTCAACAGAAAATGCTCATATCAGCATCTTGTTATTCTCATCTATGCGATTTTAAATCTCACTCATGGCAACTGCAGTGAATGGCTGTCAGTCAGTACAAAGCTTGATATTGTCTTCTTCATGAATCAGCAAAGCCCAGATTATGCCATGTCACCATTAATTATTATTAATGATTTGATTATTATTATTATTATACTGTTTTTATTATTATATATTATTATTTTGATATAAAAATGTCAAATCCATCTCCTGAATGGTAATCCATTTTCTGTAGGGCCATGCACCATGAAGGTTTCACAGGTGCCCATGTGGACAATGTGTACATGAGCCGTGGCTCTAAAGACTTGCATACTGTGTGGACTCCTATTGGTGATACTCCCATTGAAATGGGTGTATTGGTCATGTGTGAGGGTTCAAACAGACTTCCAAGGTAAAAATACCGTGCAAATGTGTACGGTGTGCTAACACACATGTTGGGAGTGAATTATTCTTTTTCAAAGACGAACTGTTTTTAGAAATTTGGATGTGAGGTTTCGGTGCATGGAGATTGTCATTATAATTTAATATCTAACACAAATGATACATGATAAATTTAATTCTGTCCATTGCAAATGTATCAGCGTTAATGTTTATTTCTGGAAGATCAGGTTTTCTGGAAAAAAAAAAAAAAAGTACTTTGTATAGATACTGATATTTTACAAGCTCGTTCCAGATTTAATTGATGCTGAAAGTAACTTGTTGTGGCACAGAAGTGATAGGCTTTTAACAGAATGTGATGACCACAGATATAGTGCGCTACTTACTTTTGAAAGTGATAGTGATTTCTGTAACCTTTGAATAAAGACAGTTTAGTATTCATGTAGAAACAGTTATGCTGGATCATCCCCCTTTAAGTATATTATTTACTTAGGGCTTGGAAACTGAATTCTTTGTTAGAATTTGACAATAGGCTGCTTACTTTTGTTCATATCTTCATGTTTTTCTATTAATCTTACAGTTTCGACCATTTTCAAGAAACCTATGGAGAAATGGATGCAGAAGAAGTTGGCCTGAAAGGTGTGTTTGGAATAAAGAGCTTTGTGAATCTATGGGACATCTATGGGTCATGTGATATTTATTGATTATAATCTTAGGGTAATTCATTAGACTGAGAAGTGTGTGAACTCTTCAGCCTTATAATATCATCATCCAATTTTCATACATTCCCCCTATAAAAATACTGTCCTTTTGTGTGACACTAACTTTTTTAAATCCTTTTATTTGTCTGTTGGTCTTTCTATCAACCATTTGCGACTGCCATGTCTTAATCACACCTTGCAGGGACAGGCTGGTTTACTGAAGATCCCTTTGAAATTACCCGCAAGTTTGGTGGACAATGGAAGACAACAGATTTCAGAGCAGGAGATGTTCTGATCTTCAATATGAGGTTTGATTTACCTAACAGTTTACTATCACAACATTCTCAGTTATATACATGTACAGAAGTATCCACCAACAGCAGTTGAAATATATAACATTGGTTGACTGTTGGAACCGCATTAAAAGTATACTCAAAGGCTGTTGGTAGGGATCCATAGTAGTTTACACAGAAAGCTATAGGCAGAATGCGCATATCCACCATCTTTAGTGTAAGGACCCACGCGTCACCATGGTGATTGTAGCATTGATTTTGATTCGTTACCTGATTTGCACTGTGAGCATGGGAGGTGTCGCAAACCAACCGGTGGCGAGCTAAAAGTAGTTTGCTACAGGTAAATAATGGCAGATGTGTACATGTTCAATGGGAGATGTTTGGTCAATTCTTTCACTTCCTTTCCCTTGTTTACACAGATGGTGGGGAATCTGACCAGCCTTGATCCATCCTTTCCACCTCTGTCATAACAGTCAACTACAATACAACCATCAGGCATTTAACCGCATAGACACATCTCGAAGTTACACTAATCAGCTGATCCATCAGCCATCTTTAATGTAGGAAGATCAAAACAAAAACACTCTGTGACGTCATGCACATTCTGCCTATAGTTGATCAATGAATACAACTTAGTATTTTCTCTGTTTGGCTTTGTAATTAGACTTTGATTCCTCAATAACAGCCTTTGATTTTAGTTTTAACGAGCAGACCAACGATAACTGATATCTTCGCAGAGGCTTGAAAATTTCCTAAGCACACCCTGTTTTATAATAAAGCTTTATGGCTACAGGAAAGGAAATATATCATGAAAGCTGTTTCCAAGTAAAACTATAATAATGTTGATAGCCATGCAAAAATAGATGATCAGATTAAAAAAAGGTAACATTGCCTCTGCACACAAAAATATGAAACCCAATGATAGGTTTCAGAATGCACAAATTCTGAGAGTGGTGCAACTAAGGCTTGAATTTGTTTATATTTGTATAAAATGACATTGCATCAGATCTGAGAAAAATGGGAATTTGATCTATAAAAAAATTGAAGAGGCATATCCCAAAATTATTGTATTATCTACTGTTAGCAAAAACAAAATAGGCTGGACATTGCTGAAATACTGACCCATGGCAAAATGTTTTGTTTTGACAGTTGCAGTGGATAATCTACACTTGTTTTTTTGGTGAAATGTTTTATAATTCTTCCTTAGGACTGTGCACATGTCTACCACCAACACCACCAACTTTGCCAGAATAAGCTGTGACACAAGGTAAGGCTGGGTGGCATTTTCATAATGTGCATACTCTGATCATTGCATTAAAATGAACATTCCAAATAGAAATAAAGCATCAGTGGTGTGAATTTATTTAGCATTTCTAAGAATGAACGGTAACAGTTTAAACTAAATCACTCGACTTTCAGAATTTGGATCCCATGATATTTAAATAGAAAAGAAAGAAAACAATGACAGCTTGAACAGGAATTAAACCCATGATCTATGGCAAACAGTAGAACTGTTCTGATGAGCTGAACTGTGTTGTGCAGCCAAAGAAAATATAATCATTTGATTCACATGTTAAGAACTCTTGATTAATTCATTCTGAATTCTCACTTGAACATAAGAATGGGGTGAACAATATCTTTTATCATCACATCTAAACTTAGTGGAGTTTAATCAAAACCATGTAGATTACTTTGAAATATCTTCATGTCACTGTTTGAATCACAGTGTCCGAGAAAATGATTCAACTTTATATTGAAACAAAAAATATAAATCTTAACCGCAGTCAGAGAGACAAATAATTTCATCAGTTTGAAGCGATAACTATTATATTTTCAGTTTTAAACTTAGTTATTTTGCATTCATTGGAACAATGAGGACACGGTGGTCTAGAGACAGGGTGCTCGCCTCTCATGCTGAAGGTACCGGGTTCAAATCCCGGTCGGTGCAGGCATGTTGGAATTTTGGGATTTTTCTCATATTTGCATGTCCCTGATCCTATGGTAGGTAGGATCGAGCACGTAGTCTTCTCGGATAAGGACAAAAAACTCGGAGGGCCCACATGCACTATGGGCGCGTTAAAAACACCTTGGCGGCTGGAAATTGAAAAGACCAACCAGCGCTGCATAGTGGTGACGACATGTTTGCTCCAATTGTAACTGGGCTGCAATGATGCTAACGCAATTTTTCCAAATGGGATTAAAGAAGTATACACATACACATATATACATACACAATAAATCATCACATGAAAAGTCAATAAATATCTGTGCAAATCATTACTTTAATTGTTTTTATCATTACATGATTTTAAAATAAACGCTTTTTACAGTTTTAAGCCAACACATTTATTTTATAACACACGTTTCATCAGCATTTTTCACATGCCATCAGCTGTGTCACCCTTTCATGTTAAACTGAACAATCTTTGCACATTCTGTCCATTTTCATTGGATCTGAGGTGTGATTAGAGAGACATTATTGATAAATATTGTTTTTAAAGAAAACCCAAAGTGCACCTTTAAATAATATTTCGCTCAAGCCAGTTTTTTCCCCTTTTTCCCATTTATTCAATGGTACTTCACATAATAATTCTTCATTGCGTTTCATTGTAAGAAATTTGCATTTTTGTTAATTTAATCTCGGAATTCAACTGTTTTGGGTTATTTATGTGTTTTTCAAAGCTTGTCATAACTCTACCGCGTGAAAAATAATGTAAAATATGTGGTACTGAAAAAAGCAATTGAGATCATGGCACTTATATGCATGTAAAATTTGTACAGTTATGTGCAATGTCCATTTCATGTCCATTATGAGATAACATCTGACAAGACCTTTCATTTTTTTTGGTATTAAGTTATGACCTAAGAAATGGCAAAATGCTTCTAGGGTCATAAACAACAGCTATTTCAGTATGAACATTTTTGTTTTCTTATAATTTATTTACAGGTGGCAGCCAGCCAGCCATCCGATAGATCCACGATTTGATACAGGATTTAAGAAATCTGATGCAAAGTTTGGACTGCTGAGCATGATGGGTGCTGGGAATGACAATGAGCAAACATTTACCACAATAGAGAATCTGAAAGAAGAATGGGGCATTTGAATACAGTTAATCTTGGAAAACCAAAGCTTTACATGGAAAGCATTATTGGAAAAATTGCTAATCCGGGACGGGGACATTGTTTATGATTTTATATGAAATTAGAGGTCAAAATATTTTGTTGTTCTGGTCACCACATTTGATGTTTTGTAAATTTGTAACTTTCATACAATAATTTAATAGGTCAATACAGCCTGTTCTCGAGTTGTGTCTTTCAGATTTAACAGATTTCTATTAATATATGAGGATATTAGTATTATAATATGTTTTGTCATGTCAGTTTTAGGGCTTTTATCAAGCAATGCAAATTTTTAACACATTCATTTCATGCAACATATATTTCATGTCAACCTTCTGTTCTAAAGCTTATGTTCTGTATCCATCATCTGAGCCTGCAGGTGACAGACCATTTTTGAAATGAAAGTTGCCTAAACAGACGGCTTTCGGAACATATGAAATAGATTTGGTTTGCATGTATAGGCCAATTATAGCACCATCCACCACTTTCATCATCACAATGATATAACTTTTTAACCCTAGTCCTGCGGGAGGCCACTATATTGGCCTCCTCGCGCAGCACGGGAGGCCATTATTTTGTCCGACACGCTTTACGCGGGTCCTGCGGGAAGCCACATTTTTGTATAGCAACGGTGCGCCTCGCGCTTTGTGTATTCGGTTGCCAAGGCTGTCGTTGGTTTTGTTTTTTCCACTTTTTTTTTCATACATTATTTTTGCGTGTTATCTATCCTGTCACCCCTACTATATCTAACAAAATGGTATCATCCGATTACGTTTATTACGATGTAACTATTCGCAACTATTCGTCATACATAAATCCAACCATATTTTGGACTATGTCATTGCACCATTATCAGAAATGAACATTTTAAGTGTCAACATTCTTGATAAAGCTATTTCAGATCATTTCTTGATAACTATTGACACTAATTTTCCTAAACCTCTGACGATAAAGAAAACGTTTGAATCCAGGAACTTAAAGAACATCAACGAGACGGATTTCAGACATGATCTAAAAAAAAACTTGAATCAGGCAGCAAACAACATGACAATGGAAAACTTCAATGTTGCTCTAAAAACAACATTAGACCAACATGCTCCGGTAACACCAAGGACAGTATCACATCGACCATGGTCACCATAGTTCGCCCTTGAAATTAAGGAATTAAAACGTAAAAGACGCCAAGATGAACGGCGATGGAGGAAATCGGAATTGCAAGTTCACAGTGACATTTTCAAAGAAAGTAAAAACAATGTTGTAAAATTGATTCAGAAACTCAAACGGGGTTATTTTATCCAAAAATTTAGCAGTGTTAAAACGTGTAGAGATCTTTTTCTGCTCTCTGACAAACTTTTGGGGAAAGAAACAAGTTCGGTTTTTCCACAGGGTGACCATAAAGACTTATGTGAAATGTTTTCATTGTATTTTTATGAAAAAATTGAACGTATCAGATCTAATTTTAACAATGTTACCAATTTATTACCTGAACTATGTGTTTTTGAAGGCAGGAAATTGACTGATTTCCAGATGTTGTCTGAGACTGAGATTAAAGATCTTATCAAAAACTCACCATCCAAATCATGTGAATTAGACCCATTTCCGATGACATTTGTGAAATTATATCTTGATGAGTTATTGCCATCCATTACTCATGTAATCAATGTTTCTCTGAGAACTGGTGTTGTACCAGATTCTTTCAAACAGGCAATTGTAAAACCTTTGACCAAAAAAGCTGGGCTCGACGTAAACAATGTGAAAAATTATAGGCCTGTGTCAAACTTACCAATTGTGTCCAAGATCCTTGAAAAATCAGCGTTGAGGCAAATCATGGAGCACATTGAAATAAATAACTTGAATGAGATATTCCAGTCGGCATACAAAAAGGGCCACAGTACTGAGACTGCTATCCTCAGAGTAGTGAATGATATTCTTCTAGAGCTCGATAACAAAAGAGTATGTATTCTTGTACTTCTGGACTTGTCTGCTGCCTTTGATACTTTAGATCATAACATTCTATTACATCGTCTAGAAAAGACCTTTGGTATTGCAGGAAATGCACTGTCATGGTTTCAGTCCTATCTTTCAAATAGAAAACAATGTGTGAGAGTCAATGATAGTTGTTCTAATGTCCAAACACTCAATTTTGGGGTACCTCAAGGTTCTGTTTTGGGCCCAATTCTTTTCACATTATACACCCAACCTCTTGCTGATATTTTCAGAAAATATGATCTTCAATACCACCAATATGCTGATGATAGCCAAATATATAAAGCATGTGATCTTGAAAACCTAGATGATACGATAAAAACAATGGAGCATTGCATACAAGAAGTTAAGAAATGGATGGATGATAATAAGCTAAAACTAAATGATGAGAAAACAGAAGTTATGCTCATAACGAATCCAAAACAAAAAATCAATCCACCAGATCTCAATGTAAATGGCCATCTTATTAAAATGACAAGTAAAGTAAAAGATCTGGGCACAATCTTAGATGCAGAGATGTCAATGTCACCATTTATTAGTCAGCTGTGTAAGAATCTTAATTTCCAGTTACGGAAAATCAGCAGTATACGGCACTGCCTAACTACTGAAGTAACAAAACAGCTTGTAACATCGCTGTTTCTCTCTAGGCTGGACTATTGTAACATACTGCTAAGTGGTCTTCCAAAAAGTAAAATCAATAAGCTTCAGTTAATCCAAAATAATGCTGCAAGACTAATAACAAGAAGAAAAAGGATAGATCACATAACACCAATATTTAAGGAGCTCCACTGGCTACCTATTGAGCAGCGAATAAAATATAAATTGGCTTTATTTTGTTATAAATGTGTCAACAACATGTCGCCAGAGTATATTTCAGAACTTATAGAACTGCATCGCCCTGCAAGAGCATTAAGATCATCTTCTGACAACCTTAGACTAAAAGTACCCGTAGTGAACCTAAAAAGTTTTGGTGAAAGGGCTTTCAGCCATGTTGGGCCCAGGGTGTGGAATGAGATTCCTTTAGATGTCCGCAGTTCGCAAGTATTTTCACAGTTTAAAAGGATGTTAAAATGTCATTTGTATGAGAGTTTCTAGTCTATGTAAAAGCTATCTATTATTATTATTATTATGTGTGTATCAATGTGGGTTGTGTGTGTGAGTTTACCCATGTATTTTTTGACATGTTTCTGTAAAGCGCATAGAGCATTTTTGTAATGGATATGCGCTATATAAATGCCATCCATTATTATTATTATTACTTGTGTAATAGTACTGACGGTCTGAAGTTTGAACTGGGGAAAATCTTGGGGAAACTTTTACTTTGATGCTGGTTGTCGTCTACATGTGAAATGAGAAGAAAGGGGGCCATGTGCGTATTTGAGACGCCGTTCTACGTCTGTAATTATGAATTCCGATGTAATATTAGGGCATGCTGCATAAGTGCGTCTGTCAGTAGGTTTTTCATCAGGGAAAACTGGGAGAAAATGACCGACTTTGTTGTTGGGCGTTGTCTTTATTTGATGTGGTAATTAGAGAGATATTGTGTTCCTTTGGTTAAACCGCTTTTCAGTACATGTATGTGCTCTACGACCTGGAACTGGAAATCAAATCTCTCGCTAAAACTAACATCATAGTACGTGGACGCTTTACATAGTAGAGGGGGGAGAAGGCAATGTCACAATACATGTGGTTAGTAAATTAAGCGAAAGGCTTAAAAAATAATTTGTTCACCTGAATGGCCTGACTTAGGGACAGAAAAAGCGCAGAGGTCTTGGGAAAATGATAAAACGTGTGTTAAACAGCATGTAAATGCAGAAAATTCTTGATTTGGGCCTTCCATTTCACAATAAAATCTACTGCATATCATCACAAGTACTTTATCCAAATATCATAGGGGTCCCTTATGATGTATCCACCACTATTGTTGTTATTGCGTCCTGAAGTATACGCGATACACGTGTTCACAAGGACCCGATTGACCCGACCGCCGAGGTTATCGGCAACACGCGAACGATCAGCTGACTGGCCGCTGGCTATCCCCGCACGGATGGTTACATGGACGAGTTCACTCAACGCGGGACGAGGGTTAAATTTTTTTATGATTGTTCATAAGAATTATTGTATGGATACAGTGCTTGTGCAAAATAGAAATCATTTACATGTAATGATAAATTTAAGAATTTGCAACATTATGTTTATTGTATTATACACGCAAACAATGGTGATCTGATAATTTTGGTAGCAGAGAACTTTTCTGTTAACTTAATTTACAAGCAATGCATGGTATTGGATATCATTATTAATCACTTTAGGTCATTTCTGATGTTGAATTTTGATTTCCAGTTGGTGAAGAATTGGATTTTTCTGTATTTGATGGGAGTACTGTCTTAATCCATTTGTGTTCCAGTGCTTCTGCTGATGTCATTCGCCTTTCAGGATAAATTTGCAGCAAGTGATCCAAAAAATGTACACAATCTGGGAATGAAAAAAATACATGTACTTGTGATATGTTTGGATTATGTGTGACATGGCAAAATATAATCTGTCTCATCTCTCAGAAGCTATGTAAAAATTGGTGAAATATAGTCTGTCTGCTCTTTGAGAGGCTGTGTAGAAAGCTGCAAAACAAAATATGTTGTCTTTCAGAAACTGAGTACAAATTTTGGTACTTGTGATAAAATCTTGCTTAAAATTTACGTCAGGTTTGAAATAAATTGAATGCATATGGAAGCTATGTGAAATTTGAAATGGATTTGAAATTGAATGCATGTTTCCTAACAAATATAATTTTTCTTCCATTCATGTGTCTTTGGAAAAATTATTCATCTGTTCATATCTGACATTGCTGCATGGAATAACTGTGGGTGTCATTGTGTGGGTCAAAATATATTACTGTTGGCCCATTAAATGTGATGAAAATGTCGCTGAATTTCTTCTCATGGGATGGATCTTGATGGCACCATAATGTTTCATCACAATTGCACAAAATCTTGTGTCAAAGCAGTGTCCAAAGGTCTGAAATATGCAAATGAAAACAATTGTTCACTTTAGTGCTTAATTAATGAACAATATAAATGGGTTACACAATCTGCAATCTACAAACCTTTGGAAAGAGAAGGTAGACTAGCAAACATCTCGCGTCTTTGAACAAGTTTTGGGTAATTCCCCTTGCGATGGACACAACTGAGTAGTGGCGCTGCTCCTTTCAACATTTCCACAATACTGACGCCTCTGCAAACAATATTATACCGGTAATTCACATACACATAATCAAATATCACCAGCACTTATAGGCTGTATATTCTAAGAGTTTGTATATTTATATCGTGAGTGTATTGTGTTAAGGTCTTTATTTTAGGAGGTTCGCTGCCCTTGGCATTTGCGCTTCACTTTCTTGTTTTTATTTTTCTTGTTGTGGTAGGGATGCGTTTTTTAGAATTTTTGCATGGGGAGCGGCCTCTTTGGCCTGCTCTCTTCGATTTCCAACTGCCAAGGTATCTTTAACGTGTGCGATGTGCACATGGGCCCTCCGAATTTTTCGTCCTTATCCGAGAAGATTAGGGGCTCGGATCTACCAAAAAAAATCTCAAAATTCCAACATACCTGCACCGACGGGGATTTGACCCTGGTACATTCGGCAAGAGAGGCAAGCACCTTGTCTCTAAGCCACCCTGTCCCCTCTCATGAGTTTATTGAGTTGAGATATATGTTTATGTAATGGCGCGTAAGATGTGTATACTGTGTCTGTTCTCTTAAATGCTCTGTGAAAAAGAATTTCTCTCACAGGATAGTAAAGTGATTCTGACCTTATCTTACATACAGTAATAATGAAAGCTTTTTGGGCTACCATGTCAATTGTTGATTTTGGATTAGAGCCTTTCTAAATAAAATCTAAGTTCGTTCGCCTTGAAAACCAGTTTTGAAATATAATTTATTTTATGCATAACATGTTACTGCAAGACACACGGTGCACATTTTTTTTTTTTCAAAGACATGCAGATACATATCGCTACCTTTTTTTCTTCATTTATCAAGCATGGTGTTTTGATTTGACATAAAGAAGACAGTGTAATGGAAGACTGGGAACTGAATAGTTGGGCACAAATACAACCGAATCCCAGATTTCCCATCAGCCGTGTTTTCATTTGTTTGTTTGTTTGTTTTTTATTTGTTTTTTTGGTGGGGGAGGTCTACTTTTTTTTTTTTTTAAATAGGCTGTCAGAAGAAAAGTCTCATATTCCCTCATAAAGCATTTTGCTGCTCACTGTTGTGGCTTTTCTGAAGGATACTGTTTATTCAAACTGAATATTAGCAGTATATTGTACTAATAATATTGCCATATTGTTGTGTGTGCATTTTTGCCTTTTCGAGAGAATGCGGATTGAAGTTCGTTTGGCAAAAGGGCTAAAGCGCATAAAACGTTAGGTCACAAACACATATCTCGAAAAGTTTTTAACCGACTGGAAAGTGACAATTATACGTATTGAGATTATGAGTGAGAGAACCACTTTCATGACAAAACCTCAAAATCGGCAAAATGTCACATACAACAATATGGCACATACCCCTTGATATAGAACCCATATACTCACAAGCTCCACAAATCCACGGCACAACTATACCCCATGGTGCCAGTCACCTCAGGCGCCATATAAGCTGGAGTTCCACAATGTCGAGTCAGGTGGGGAACCGTTGTTGTATTGCCACTGAGTCCAAAATCTGCAAGAAATGGCTTAATACTTTAGTATCTCTGCATACAGATTTCCCTGAGCCAGATAATTTATAATGGTCGAATGAATGAAAAAAGCTATTTATTTTTGGTTTATTTTCACAATCCAACAACTCAATTTGCTGAAGAAAAAGGAAGTAAAACTGAACTTTCTAGTTTATTACCTACCATAATTGAAAAGGACAGAACGCTAGAATACCCTTCCGCATGTACACTTTGCATGTGTTGGGGACAACTGCCCCTCCCCACTCCAAGCATACATACTTTATGGATGGCCCCTTAGAGGAGTGCCAATTTCAAAAGTTTGATCAGACTCTTACTACATGTATTATGCTCTATCTGATGGTTACCTATGATTATGACTTTCTGTTTGTGAGGATCTATGACCATATTTTCAGGCTTCAGGTCCCTGGGGAAGAATTAATCATAAACTTTAAAATTAGTCGTAATAAAAACATCAATACTTTCGTTATGCGAGTCGAAGTCTACAAAATGTTTTCTCTGTCTCTCTTTCTCTCTATCCCCCCCCCCCTCTCTCTCTCTCTCTTTCTCTCAACATCAAATTCTACAAAATGCTCTCTTCTCTCTCTCGATCAAAGTCTATATAAATTAAAATGCATTCTCTCTCTCTTTCTCTCTAAATCAGTTTTGGAAATGCCCCCCCCCCTCGTTTTTTTTCTTTCTGTCTCTCATGCCCACTCCTCCCTTCACCCCAGCCCAACCCCTGCTATTCCCATCGTCACATCCGTACTTTATCATCAAACAGAAAATAAACCAAAAAAAGATGAAACATCACGGTGTTGGAACGACTACATAATTATATAGGGCTTTTTTTTTTTTTAAATTAAAATTTAGTTAGCGGGGATGGAACATCACGGTACTGGAACTACTACTATTATATAGGGCTTGTTTGTTAAATTAAGTAAGTCTTGATGAAACATCGCGGTGTTAGAACGACTGTATAGGGCTTGTCTGTTAAGATTAAGTTAGTCTGAAAACTACAGAAATTTTAAACCGACGAAAAGTATGGGTAATGACAATGCAAAAACAAACAAAATAATTAGTTACGTCACTAAACAAACTGCTGCAACCCAAAACACATGTAATTTCACCGAAATACTACCGATTTATAATCTTTACAGACAGGCCTGAACGAAAAGGGTATGCGTGAGGAAGAAGGGGGTATCATGTAGACCAGTTGATATGGGCCTACAATTCTGAGGAGGGTAAAATTTTCTCCACGTGATAGAGGCAAAGAATTGGGGGGAGGGGGGGGGGTTGTTAAAAAATACTGATCTTGCATTGAGAGACAAGGGGAATGGGGGGAGGGGGGAACTTTCAGCATAAACTCTTCACATTTTAAAGAAGATTCATAAAATATAGATAAATAAGTATTTTTAGAAGTAGTTACAAAAATACTTAAAGAGCAGTTTAACAAAAGTGGGGTGAGGAGGGGGTGCATTTTCCATCTAGCCTCGAGCCTATTTTACCAGCCTTTGCAAACGGCCTGTTTACAAATGGGAAAAGGACAGGGTGAGGGGATGCACTCAATGGAGATTCAAGAAAGAGGGAATACACATGTAACCATATATGGTAACCTGCTCACCTGTGCACCACGTTAACTTTATGCAAATGAGCTACTGCTGAGGTCAGCTGACTAGATAATATTTGCGTTTCATCCTCAGGCAGGCCACCTCTGTGGATAAAAATACAGTATAATATAATTTTGTTGCAATTATTTCAGCCTATTATACTCTTTCATTTTCCTTTCATGAGTGGATTTCACTCAAAACCAAATGCCGTTCATATAGTTGGATGTAACGGTAGGCTAATAAATAGAATTATTCTACAGTGCCGGTGACACTATAGACTGTTACGACAGGATGTCTCCTACCTGCTAACAGCTAAGTATAACCTGTAGTCGCATTTGAAGGCAGTTCTTACTCATCATTTTACTGACCAATTATCTTATTCATCTCTAGCGCAGAACATCAACTAAACAAAACAAAACAAAAGTTGCCATCAACAGACCTACTCCGTCGGGTATTTCCCATATTGCTGTATGTACATTTTTGTCTTTTCGAGAAAATGAGGATTGAAAGTTTGAAGATTTGTGTAAAATCAGGTTTATGTTCAATACCCTTCAAAATTGAAACATGCATAAAAATGCCCATGAAAAATACACACGTATGACACTTTTACACAATGAAATTAAGAGTGAGAGAACGACTTTCATGACAAAACCTCAAAATCAGCAAAATGTCGCATACAACAATATGGCAAATACCCTCGGTAAGTGTATCCACTAATCGTGTTTTAGTATGAGATTTGGAAAGTGTATGCATGAGTTATTGATGCAATGTACAGCGCATTGAGTAATAATTTTATTAGAAATGCGCTATAGAAATTATATTTATTATTATTATTATTATTATTATCCGCGGACTTAGCCTACGTGGCCACGAGGTTAATCTTCCAACATTAAAGACGGATTTATTTGTGCAAAGTTACCCTTTTTTCTAGTTCATTATTCTGTATTTTAAATTAACTTGAAAGTTAAAGGTATCCTAATTAAATAGCTCACTGGTTGAGAATCTTTGCTTAGCAGTCAGACTAAACGCTTCTAAAGCACCACTTTAACACGGAGACATCGATTCTAATACTATTTGCTTAATTTGATGCTGTGCCAATCTTCCGCGTACCATCAAACTTGCCGCACCTCGAGCATTATTATCTGCCCCTCTGGTAGAACACTGACGCATTTTTGTTTATCCAACCCTGTCAGGATCCAAATAATTTCTGATTATCTCAAACAGACTATGGTAGGCCCTATGTGCTGACAATTGCCCAGATCCAGTGATATGACATTACTAATGAAATTAATAAATTTAGTCGAAGAACTATACTGCCGTGGTGCGGTAGGAGACCGTTTACTAATGTAGGTCAGCTTTGGGCTTTTACATCCCTTTATAGAGGGACATGACTCACCTGGGTCATAATTTTGGTGCTTTCTTTTTGATCATTACAAAATGGAAATTGAACAAAGAATAAAACTGAGCCCAAAGCCAGATATTTGTGGCCTCTCATGAAACATTTCGTCGCCGCAGGATTCTAAACGGCTAACTCTAAAAATTCAGTGTGCTGTTTTTTTCCCGGAATTAAGAGTGACATCACATGACACATCCTATAAATAAAATAAGCCCTGGATATGTAATCGGAAATATTTTTAGTATCAGTACCAATTCCCAGCTCCAAAATGTGTATAGTAACCTTGCTTTTCAGTTTTTTCACTCTCCTGTACAATTTACCAAAACCGAGTTAGCCGTTTAGAATCCTGCAGAGACGATTTGTGGGTGGATCTTGGGCTTAGGTGAAAAACCAAATTCCCGAAAAAATCCCTCCAAAGAGAGGAAATTTCTCTACGGCAATTTATATTTGCGTATAGTATGAAAGATTAGCCATTTCTCTGCATTCAGTTAAAATTGTTTTCTTGAAATCCTTTTAGAAATTTTTTATTTCGATTTTTTTTTTGAAAGACGTATAAAAATTTCACCTTTAGCCTGGTTTTATCAGATCCACCCATATTTTGTTTTGGGCATAAATGGGCATTTTCTATAACTCGGCAGCATAACGCTATCCGTTATACTGTATACTTCATATTCAATTTCAATGAATAAGCTGACTCTTCATTTCTCAAAAACAATTGATAACACACGTATATCTATCATAAAGAGTATGTGAGAATGAGAACAATTACCTTCTGCTTACATAATGAGAGAGTAGAGCCCCCGAGAGAAGGTCAAGCACAATGTAAAATCGACGTTGACTGTGTAAATACTCATGCATCCTGACCACGTTATCATGATTGATTCGGCGCAGTGCCTCCACTTCCTGTTGAAACTGCAGCTGTATCAAAGTCCCAAGATGGCCAACCAGTTTGTTTAGCACCTTGACGGCAACCTGTCAAATGAATGTTGTCTACTGTTTAACTTTAAATGAGGACGACAGAAGGGGGCAGATAAAGAAAACAAAATACAAGAATAAATGCAATATTGTAATCTCATGTTAAGTGAAAGTCTTTCATCGTGAGGATTATTTTTTTTTTTATCAGACACTAAAAATATATTCGTGTGTTGCGAAATAAGTTAGCGTACTTGTCTAGGTATATAATTTATGTGTTTTCAAATGCAAGCTTCAGCATCTTAAATAAATTTTTGTTCTGCCTCTCGTAAGATGTAGAGTATTAAAAACTCACAAACTGTATTACCGAATAATCGACCTTGTGACATGGTTTGAGATTTTAGCCTGAGAAACCGTTGTATGAAAGATGGGCATCTTCACTCAAAAGGTCCACGGAGCTTAAGGGCAACCGTACGACAGTATAAAAATGTATGGCATAGACATGTTTCCAGTAAAACAACAACAACAACAAATTATTTTCTTAATTTGGGCCCTTCTTTCAGCTTGCACCCGGGATCAGGAAGGCCTTCCCGACTACTCTGTTGCTCTCCTATTGCTACCCCGCGGCCTCCATCTACTTACTCTCTTTTTGTCCCCTTCTCTAACACCTTTTCGCACTATGCTGCTTTTTCCTTCTCCAATGACAGCACCCAGCGTGTACCGTCCAATTTTCATAGGTCGATCAGTGGGGACATATTCTTCCGCCACTAGCTCGTCAAATGACGTCATAATGGCAGTGCACTTGATTGGCTTTCTGACATTATTTTCCCACTGGGGATTTCACTGTTGAAATAAATGAAATCGATGAATGAAATGCTGAGAACAAACTCCATTGACAATGGTAATGTAAATCTTTATATTGATTGGACAGTCCGCCTTTTTATTTCTCGTTCTACTTTCTCCAGACATAGAACTGAAACTTTTGGGAGTGAGAAACTACAGGAGATCTTCGGACGAAGAGAAGCCCCGCCGACCAACTGTTTCGGCGTTGGACTTTCAATTATGCGGTATTCAATGGCACTTAAAACATGTTCTTTTTCTAATTTTAGACTCGACGTCAACAAACCACACACGGCAAAGTACAGTCTTCATAGACCTGACGCACAACAAAACCCAGACCCCAACCCAAACCTTTTGGTACGATCTTACATAATTCTTAGTGAATCAGTCTCTCTGCAGGCTAAATATCAACGTAAAGACCAGTTTAGCTCAGAAACGTCTGTTCCCCTGTTCCCCGGACTATCAGTGGGCTTAAGTGAGCTGTACATGAACGGGATATTATGAAAATCACAGAAAATCTGTGGGGTCGCAGCAAGCCTTGAAGCTTGCCTTTTTTTGTTTCGTTTCTGTAATAATATTTGTTGTGGCGCGATGCTTTGTTATATACATTTTTTTGTTTTGTTGGTTGTAGTTGTTGTTGTCATATTTTGACTCCACGGGATCGGTGCAATGTGGTATTTTTATTGTTGTTTTAGATCGACTCCGAACTTAATCTATCTATTCCAACAAATGCCAGGATATGAAATTAGTGAAGAAAAATTAATGTACTGTGAGAGGATGAACGACTTTCTATTTTTAATGTGCTTTCATGGTAACTCTGGTGCGTGAGTGAGGGACGGCCACTCATAGTAGTTTATGGACACTTGGCCGAGTACCATTAATTGGATTATTTCCCTTGTAATACTAGCGCGGGACCCGTTATTCACATCACGGTGAAAAGCGCGCATTTTGATTGGTCAGTTGGAAATGTTGACCACCGGGCTTCCAACTCTTATATCATGGCTTTAAGTTTCTTACAACTCGCTCCTTCGTTGTTATCCACCGACAGAAAGACGGGAACCCGAATTCATTGTTGAGAGTAGGCAATACCCTATCGGTACAAAATAGGTACTCATGATAACGTTTGTTATCAATGGAGATACGTCGTATTAATGGACGAAAGTATCCCGCACAAAATTGTCGAATGTTGTTAGTCCTGACACTTTGAAAATTTTTATTAAAACTATTACTGGGTTTCTGGTATAAGTAGTCAGTTAGAATTTTAGCAGCAAGTTTCTACTTTATAATGGTACTAATTTCGTTGTACTTTGATGCACATGTCCTATTGAAATAATTAATAAGAGGGTCTTGGATTTAAAGTAAACTATGAATTAGATGCATGTTATCCCCGATGAATCCAACCTGGGTCAAATTTATTCAATTATAGCTGGAGGGGACGTTAGAGTAATTTCTGCAGTTTACTGGGATACCTAATTGACTTTTGTGTGCACCCTTTTAACCGTACTGTAAATTCGATTGTGTTAGGACCCTAACCGGTTATGTTGTTCGGCTGGACTCAATGTCCGAGCCTTTCACTTGTGCAACACGGGCTACGTAATAGCTCTCCCGGACGTCCGCGCTGGCTCATAAATAAGATGCGAGTTCGAGTGGTCAGCACACTCCATCAAAGACGCAGAGACAAGAGCCGACAGCACAGTGGACCTAGACCGGCGGCGGCCTGCCGTGGCGCGCCTCGCCCAAAACATGGCCTAGTCCAGTTGCGCCAGTAGCAGAGAAACTTTGGGTAAGTTGGAGACTATTATATTAGAAGTGACTTTAATTTGCGCACCCACCCCCCCCCCCCTTCTTGGATGCCGCGTAGAGAATGCTGATCTACAGAGACTATTATGAGTCCGGCTCAACGGTAATTGCCATTGTCATTAGACGTGTAAGATGCGCGATGCAGTGCGGTGTCTTGATATTGTGACTTTATTGTCAAAGTTAACGTTTGCGGTGCTGGATGATAATGATGGCTCGCTGACCAAACTATCACAATTTGCTTGTGTGCATATATATAGTGTGTGTGTAGCATTGCCCTGTTGTGGTAGGCAGTGAGGATTTCCTGACATGTTGATGTGGATGACTTATGTTATAGCGAGCGGCACTGCACACTTGATTGTATTACGGGTATTTGTGTACCTTGCCAGTACCACTATGCTATAGAGAGCAGTGTGATTGTGATTGCGTGTTTAGTGTTTAAGATGTGTAATTAATTACATGTATTGGAGATGTATAATATTAGTTGGGCCTCACATGGGTGAGCCCCAGGATTGTTCTATGTGCGGCGGTGGATGAACAATGTTCCAGTGAGTCTACACATGTTGCAATGAGTCTCGCCGACATATATATATATATCATGTGCATGTATTATAGTTATCCAGATGTATTATGCTTCTACGAGTTTCGTAAGTGTGTGAAGGACAGTTTCATTTTAAGGAATGTACGCATTACTTTATGTATCTAGTGGTGTGTCATACACATGTTAGCCTGGCGGCATAGCTCCGCGGCTAAGGTCAAAGGGCATGACCCTTCAGTATCGATTGGGAAGGGAAGTAACCAATACAATAGCCCTGGGGCGGGTTAGTACTAATAATGGGAGTGGGCCTATGAGGATGGCCTGCATTGGGATGCAGCGTCTGTGTTATGGACGGTCAGTGGGCCATGTTGGCCACTGCGTTATTATTTTATGGAATGGCCACCCTGGATGTGCTGTACACCGGCTCAGTGGAGCGAAACTATTGTGTTCTTGCCCCTTCACTTGTTATGTCCTTCATACTTTGATTAGTACATTAGTTAGTTTATGTTGCCAGTGTACTAGGAAACTCCTTGTGTATATGATATAGCCACTTGTAGTTGTTATTCATTAACCTTAGCGCTATTTTATTCCATGCATACATATCCAGTTGGTTATTGCTTAAATTCTATATTATGTTGTTGTTTGATTTAATAATTAATACTATTACTATGTATGTCCACCATTGATTGCCTGATTAGTGTTGTCATTATATCCTAATCATATTTTTGTCTTTTTCTCTTGTTCCAGCTTATGGCTGGTTGGGCTTCTTTTTCTGGGTTTCTTTTTCTTTTTCTTGGTAGAGTTTTTTCCTATGCCTTTTTGGTAGTGATACCTTTGTTAGGCTTTTTGAATAAATAAGATTGCCAGCAGAACCCTGTGTTTGTTAATCCTGTGTATCCTTAAGGGAGTTACTATTGAACCCACGCAGTAACCACATTAGCCACTCGTAGTTCATCCAACAGTACAAACAAAGAAAAGAAAAATGCTCCAGCGACCAGCCTAGTTTCAGTAATCGTATTCCCTCTTTCATTCCCTCTACACACAAGAGATGTCTTTATCATTTCTCCCCAATTCTTGACGTCATCTCTCAATGGCCTGTTCACTGAACAACTGCGCAGCCACGGCTGGGAAAACGAAACGATAATGAAACGATAATTTCATCTTTTACTTTATTACGTTAAATAGAATCTTAAACAAGTCTATGAGTATGATCCTACTGCACTTTGCCAGTGTTTTCACGATACAGTCAATAGCCCTGCACAATAAGAGGACGAAGAACAACATTCTCAAACATAGTCACGCTAATACGATACTGGGCTTTTGTAAAACATTATGATCATTATTTTTTTTTTAACATTGCAATGCCCAGATATATTAACGTGTAAAGAAAATAAATAATAATAATAGTAATAAAAAAGCCAATCTGAAATTTACAAAACTGATTTAACCTTCTGGTACCCAGGAAACCATATTTTGAACACTGTGGTGCCTGATGCTCTATATTATTATTTTGGCCAATTTCTGATTTGTCCGTGAATTATTTTACCTGATGATATGGTCTTTCTCTTTTCTTTCTTTCTTTTCATTCATTTTAATTAAATCTTGTGGGTTTCAAATTATTTGCTCAAGAAAACTATGTCTGGGCACTAGAAGGTTAAATAGTCAAATGATTGTGTGAAATGTAAATTATTTGTGAAAAATCGCAAATCCTGTACATGTATATCGCCGAAATAAAATTTTACACTAATGATGAAAAACGGTTATATACTCTGTAATTGCTTGTTTTACAACTTCCAAATGGGGATCAAAGTACCGCTAATTGCAATGCACGAAGGAACAATGCCTGTGGTGTATTTGATCAAGAACTTAGCCCAGTTGTACGTAAGCGGACCTAGAGTTACACAGTTTGCAATTTTCACAGACGAAATACTCCAGATGTGAAATATTTGGCTTTGGGTTACGCGTTTGAAATTAGTATAGAACCATAGTCACCAGCTGATGATCAAGAGCATTACCGTCAAACGACCTTTTCAGGAACAAGAACTTTGTAACCACATTCTGTCACGTTACATGGAAAGACCGTACGTGCTAAAAACAAAATTTTACAGCAGATGCAAAATAAAACTGCTTAATTTTCATTTTGTGATGACAAAAAGAAATGATTACTCCTTTCGAAATTCAATCCAGGTAGAAAAATACATCGTATATCATTCCATAAAATGGTGGTAAAAAGTGAATTTGAGCTAGATTGGGGTATATGCGGTCTTTTTCCGTAACATACCAGTCATAACTAGGTCGTCGTCATAGGACTTATGGTGCAGTCTTAGCCCCCTATAACCAGACTGCAGGATCTTAATGTTTGCTAATGACTTTCGAGTGTCTCGTGCCTCTCTTATCAAAGTGTCAAAGTGCGTCAAAGGAACCCGCATTGGTACCGAATTAATAAAGTGTAACCCCCACCCTACCCCCTCTCTTGACCAAATCCATTCTTTTCTATTGCCGCGCTGACTATAAACGCTGTTGTAACCCCCCCCCCCCAACCCCGCCTCTCAATTTCTTTCCGCGTAGTCAAATTGTCCACCCACTTGATATAGATTATTCCATTTCGACCCTTCCGTTCTGTTAGGTCTCTCTCCACCCAGTGTCAATGGTCTGGCGGACAAGTACGTGTATTTATCTACTGTAGCTTAAGTATGCAATTCAGATGACATTGGTACCTTACATGATAAATGCAGGGGCGTCGATTAGTAGCATCTTAGTAACGATTATTTTATTTCGTTTTTTGCCCCCTCCCCTTTAAAAAATTTTGTCTGCCTGCGAAAATGTGCATGTACTTCCGTCTTCTGTAGCCTGACTATGCAACTCAAACGAAGACGACTTTGGTACCTAGATATAATAATATATGCAAGGGCGTAGACGAATAACATATATTTGATAATGATTATCTATTTCGCCGCCGCCCCCCCCCCATTATGTCAGTGATCTGGTGAATGAGTATTATGTATTACTGTTAGTCTGCTGTGGCCTAACTCTGCAACACTCCGATGGCATTGGCACTGTGGTACGCAGCAGGGGCGTTGTCCTTGTTACACCAAGGAAAAGTAATAAGCCATACATGTACAGTTTGAGTGACTGTAATGTGGTAGGTAAAAATCAAACGACGCAGTGAATTACTCATATAAATCTTTGGAAAAGGTGAAGGTGAATGAATAGGTCATTTTGGCAACATTGGGTAAATTTTGCAACGAAATTATCCTATGGGTTTCTGTTAATTCGTCAAGGACGTTTGAATGTGTACGCCAGTGTGTTTGTATCATTCACTAAGATCGGAAAACGAAGAGCAAAATTATCGAAAATCCAGTCTAGAATTACTTAAATTGACATTGTAGTCCAGTTTGAATGCTATATTGTTGAAAGAAATAAGGACATTCATCTCCTACCATTGCTTCATTCCGCCCGTGCTTTTTGTTATCCGCACAAGATAGGTCTTCTTAATTACTATTAACCTACAAACAACTAAGCTGCTTATAAAATCTACTGCTTCCACCGACTGTATGCTAACCTGACATTATCATGTTAAATGTGCTGACCAGAAAAAGATTGGCAGAATGGGGGCATTTACTATCTGGAACTTGAATGAAGTGGTGCGCAATGGTGGGCCTGCCTCAGCTGGTGGCGCACTAAGTTAAGACTGTTTTGCATCTGTTTTGATTCAGAAGTTTCTCTTTCCGCCAACGGATTCAACACAGTTTTGACGCGCCCGAACTAGTGAGTGCACGAGGGCATGTTTAAGTCTATTATTCACTTCTCATACTGAACTAAAGCTGAGAGAAAACAGGCTTGACCCAAAAAGCCACCAGCCTTCTATGTGCCAAGTGACACTTTCTCTGCACTCGCTCAAAACTAAGTTCGATGTTGCAGTAAGGGTGACCACTCCAATAAAGATATTGTGGTACAAAAGGAGGCAACCCTTTTTTGTTTTTGTTTTTTGTACTTCTTCTTCTGCCTCACGGGACCAGTCGTATTCACACTATTTAGCAATCGTACAAAACAAAGTGTTTCGAGAAGAGGCAGAAGGAATGCAGGACGTCTCATTTTGTACGCCATGGAAACAATCACTAGGCCTATTTAGCGAAATGTAATTTTGGCAGTCTAAAACACAATAATTGACAGCAAAAATGTTATTCGGTATTTAGGTAGGCTACAGCGCGATCTGGGTTCTTGTTTGTCCCAACTCCACTTTTTGCGCAGCTGAGAAATTGGAAATTAAACGTTGCAGCTTTCCTATTTATGACAAGGGGCTGGGATCGATCGGAACTGTGAAACAGCTTCATTCGTGCCACAAGACATTTTAAACTGGTGTCAGTGTGCATTTTTTTAAAACCTCTTCTACAAACAAAAATATCTCCGGTTTTTTTTCAGAAAATGAATATAGAACAAACAAGAACAAAGGTCGCGATAAGCCTATCACATGCGAGAGAAAGCAGCAGTTATGGTTGGAAAGGAGAGGGGTTGGGGGTGATATCCGTGACTTGCCAGCGTCGTATAACCACTTCACCAGTAGGCTTGCCACTGTCAGTGCTTAAGTACACAATCACTGGCTTTTATTCATGGAATATTCAAGACAAAAAGTTATTTATAATGTAAATCCATTGACCCCAGCGCGGTATACGCAAAGAGAAATCGCCCGCTCTTATGGTCCACTGGATAAGTCAGTTCAGTCTTTGAATAGGTTCAGATAAAAGTCGGTTGTTGACTTTCAATGGAAACTTCCACATTAGGGATTAAGGCCTCGAACACCTTGCATTGATTACCGTCAATGGATTTATCTACGAGCCGTGAAGGGGATGAAGTGAGGCGTCCATTTGGCTTTACGGATGCCAGAACAAAATTAACTTCATTGTCTCTTATTGAAGGAGGGTGTGGTACGGGGACCGGTCATGTCCCCCCCCCCCCTTCCTGCTTCTCAATTCGATTGGACTATTTTCCTGTCCTTATCAAAGTTAAACAATGTTCATTACCCAAGCCAATACACCTCCATTTCCCAAATGTTGTCATGGCCATGGCAGTTGATAGCCTACCACCCGGTGGTTGATGCCACCCAAAGACTGTGGGAAGACGATGTGGTAATGTATAAAAGATACAGATTTACTTAGACATTACCTTTTATTATTATTATTACCATTTTTGACGACAACGACTGTCTGATAGTTTCGCTAAATTTGACACTGCGACGAAGTCATTTTGTCTGTGGTGTCTAGAGTAGGGCAAGAATTCACTGTCTTTGACCTTAGACCTAATGTACACGGGAATATAAACTGCGTCTAAGACTTGTTTTATGGAAAGATTACATGACTGTTTCTAAATATTATACTAAGTACCGGTAGAAATGACGTTTTGACGAATCTCCTCTCTCCCTCCCCCCCCCCTCTCTCTCTATTTCCGTATAGGGGCATATGAAAAATAAACTTAAGTTTTGAAACCACGCCCACGAAACCGTTCTTAGCTAATACAACGATAAAAAGTAATCGGATCAACAGAAAAAAACAAAAACGAAACCCCCTCATTTTTCTGCTTATTGTAATTTAGCAAAGTTAATTCCCTTCCAATATAATATTGAAATCAGTGATCAAGAAACAGCGCATTATCTATCGTCTTTAATGACAATTCCTCGTCTGTTCCCTGAACTGCACGAACAAGTGTTATTCAGGTCCCCTATCTGTTCAGTGATTCAAAGAGATACGAGATTAAATCAGGGGCATTATCCACCTGTCTTGTTTAGGAGACACCGTTTCAATAAGCACGAAATTCTTGAAGGGGACTTGAAGGAAGCAAAGCCTGCGCATGACCAATTCAGATAACAGTAATCTGGCTGAAGACTTTACGTGTATAAATAAATACGTGGGCGTGTCTCTCTCTCTTACGTTTCATTCTCTCATTTAAGCATGAATACGAGATAATGGCGGGAAAGTGTCTCCCTTGTACGTCTGCGGGTAGTTGGTGGACGCTTCTGGTAGGATCTCCTTCTGTCCTGTCATTCTGCTGCATAATTATGCTGTCCATTGTCTTGCTTCTTCCTAGGACAATATGACCGTTACCGTGTCGACGTGTTTTCTTCAAAATCAAACTCAAAGCCCTTGTGCGCTCTCCGCCCTGCTGTTCGTCATCGGTGATTACATCCCGTCTGACGCGATTGTTCTGATAAAATTATAACGGGCATTGTATACTGTTCTCGAGGTTAAAAGAATGCCATGAGTCATACCCACCCAGCTACCTTAAGGCAAACCGATGCCTAGGATTGAAATCAAGTTTGCTCATACTCAAAGGAATGACATTATTCCTAGGTAGATCTGCTGGTTACCACATCGCACCGACGTCGGTTTGATATAAGGAATTCACCCCTATGGTAATCCTACTAATCCTGCGGAAATTTACGTCGGATCGGCGTAATGTTGCTGGCTGGGTAGTAATCTAATGAACGGTGGGCAATGTTTAAGACAATCACAATCAGTTATTCGGTTGGCTCAGTGTTGAACTGTTCGAAACACACAGACATATTCAAATATCATAGGCTGCATAGAATGACCCAGCATACTTTCAGAAAAATTTACAAAGTGGCTCCGTAAAAGCCAAGTTCAATTCATTACTGTTCCTGTCCGAAAGTTTCGTGGGTGTTCATTCTGCCGTATTTTTTGCTCTCCCCCCCCCCCCCCCCCCAATCCTCCACCCACCCCCCTTTTCTTTTTTAATCTAAGTATGAGAATATAGCCTCTAAGTTACCAAATTGTAGTAGGAAAATAATTAATAAGCGTTTTTGGCCTTGTAATGTTACATCCACAAATTCAGCCATCTGGAGAAAATTAAGTTATCCATTTGAAATTATTATTAAGTGCAAGTAACTTTTATTCAGTTTGAAAAGTTCGTTAAAAAAAAAAACGCATCCCGAAATAAGCAACGAAAGAGGCAACTGATAAATACTGTAATATATTAAATAAAAAGAAAGAAAGAAAGAAAAAAGAAAAAGAAAGAAGGAAAGAAGGCGTTTGTGGTACGAAATATTTCAAAAGCAAAATACAACTACATGTCACATGTTCATTAACCACTCACCGCATGCGCTAAATCAATTTCTTAGCTTTCGTAAGTTCACCTGTTCATGCAGTTACAAAAAGTGCTTTCGGCAACTAGAGAACGAACCGCCTTTTGGTGTCACAGGCAAAAAAAAAAATCAACAAAAGGAATATCAATCACGATAGCCGCTCCATTTGCCTTCTTTGAAGCGTTTGATTTTCGATTGGTGCCACGGCAAGGTTTTGAGGACGGTGACTGGCCCCTTGCTCTGGGCTCCAACTTCGATCTTACTGCGAACAGGTGTCTGTCATTCACAGTCCACGATTGAGTTCTGGGAGAGAGAGAGAGAGAGGTGGTGACCAAGTTATTTTTCGTACACATTTAGGCCTAAGTGAAAATAACCGAGATGACGCCTTTTCGCGTTTCAGTTGTTATTCTTTGCTGGGGTATCCAGTCCCTTGTATGGCACAGTGAGGCTACCTCTGAATTCAGGCGTTGGGTTTTGTCAGGGACTTGACAAATGGGTGCTTAGAAAAGACAGCAAAAAAATGACATGTAGACTGTTTCTTGTTCCAAGTGGAGGGGTTCAACCCTGTAACCTCTCGCCCATGAGTTAATAGCTCTAATCACTGCATCGGCATACCTTTTGAAATGTTCCTTCTGCAATAATTTATTTGTTTTTTTTTTGTCCTCCTCCATCATTGTCCCCCCCCCCCCCTCTCTTTTTTTTAATGCTCCTTCTTTTTTTCCATTATCATCTTCATTGGGAAATGAGACCAACTCTAGATCTTTTGACTTCGAGCATGGCTAACTTTATGCCAGAATACAATGTACATTAAAAAAAAAAAACATAAACAAAAAACAACAACTAAGTAGAATCAGAACATTTCTCAGATGAGAAATTCGCCGTGGTCGAGCAAAACAACAATAAAATATAAAAAGTTAAGAAACAAACAAACAAACAAACAAACGCAACTGGTCATGAAACTTCATGGTTGTTGAATTTGAAATGTGGTATCCTTGCCCTGGGATTTGGACACACGTGTGCACAAGACGGATAGTTCTGCTGTTTTCAAAGGCTGTCAGTACTACATGTATCTACTGTCGAGTAAGGGTTCTCCTTCTCAAATACTGCCAGAGAGTCCGTTCGTTTTTTCTTGTTTTAGCTTGTTTGTATGTGTGTGCAGTATCACGGCGTGGTACTTGTCGATAAAATGAGACAGCTTCCGTGTGGAAAAAAAAAATTAACACACTGACACACTCACAAGCCTAACAAAAGTCGCAGTGGCCGAAAATTTGCTTATAATAATAATATGTACATGTGTGTACTTTCACTTTCAAATTATTTTTGTTGTAGATTAATTTTCATTGCACCATAACAGTCTTCTTAATTTTTTGTTGTTGTTCACTGATGACACTGGGCTTTGCTTAACACACCGTACTAGAACTTTCTGTACCCTTTTGGGGGGCCACAATTCAACAGTAATAATGTAACTATAAGTACCGGTGTATCATGTAGTTTGTTTTGTTTTGTTTTACCATTAACAAAATTTATGCACCCCCCTCCCCCACACACACACACTACAATCATAATATTAAATGACTTGTCTACGCTGCGGAACTTCACGTCAGCAGTGCGAAAACCAACAGCCAACATACGTAGCATTAATAAGGAATAATGTTCATTGCCACCAAGTAATTGTTATGATCTCACAATCTTACTCAGGCAAGCGGAAATAACACCTACAGCTTAACCTTCCTACATGTATACATATGTATTTATATTTGGCCATATTTCAACATTATTAATCCTTTCTTCCCTGTGCTCTGCAAAACAGACATACCTGCAGCCACAGAAATGTACTGACTTTGTCGTATACAGAACATAGACAGTTTGCGTCCCAGCCCAACATGGTGGTGTTGCCGACCCCACTGTTATCATAAAAGAGTGGTAAACTTCTTTGTCACAGTCTGCTCTGGAACTAATCTGTCTGTTGACAAAGCATGTTGGAGGTTGACTTTTTTGTCTGTTGTAAATTTGAACGCTGTTCCCTGACATGTATCTAAATTCACCCCAATCTCTCTTTTTTTTCCTTTACTAGTTTTAGTTTCATGTAAAAAGAACAACAGTTTCTTCTGGTTAGAGGTGGTGGAATGTAGACTTTAGTGTATGCACAGCTACTATGTTAAATAACAACAACAAAAACAATGCGGTAAAGAAAACAGATAAAACATTATCTTCGTTTAACTGAAAACAGGAAGTCGGCCATAATCCTTCCGAAGCTTTGATCTACAGTTGCTATGATATCCTACTTTATCTCAAAACACAACACGTGAATGCAGTATCTACCCACTGGGTGTGAAAAATGAACCCACACAGAGAGACAGACAAATTATACAGGTGACAGCTGTGAGACCTAAATTATCAACTGCACTTGCCTGTGAGATACGGATTTCGATACTGAATCTCCTGGCTGCAATCGATTATCAGACAAAAAGAAACACACATACCTCTATGTAAACATACAATGATATGACTATTACAAGATAACACCAACTTTAGGGACTGGCACATAAACCATTTTGCCACGGTATAGTCAGCTGATCGGTTTAGTCGTTCGATGAAATAAATGTGGCGTTATAAGGTGCTGATCCTTCACTTGCACACCAGCTGTAAGCTTGTGGATTCTGTCCTTGCCTAGCACTGGACGTAAATCTTTGCTTTGGGCAAAATTTATATTTACACTGTATGACCTATCATAAAGGTCTGCGTCTCTGGCCAACCTCGAAACAGCTGCAGTTTCCATTATTAATCTCTGTCCATATTAAGTAATTTAGAGCAAATTTCACCGCAGATGAAATCTTAACTCTTAGCACTGGAACGGCGTAATTTAAGATTACTGATAGAAAGACTTAATTCTATTAGATCTAGTTTGGTTTGCTTCACTTTACGCCAGAAAAGTTGTGCTCTCTTAAATGTGGGTGGATCTGGCGAAATCGGGCATAAGGCGAAAGACAGAATTTCTGAGAAAACCCACAAAAAAGGGGGAAAATGTTCAATGGAAATTATAAAATGAAAGATTATTAGCCATTTTTCTGCATCGAGTTAAAATATTTTGCTTGAAATCGTCTTTGAAATACATATATAATCTTATCTTAATTTTTGAAGGAGGTATAAAAATTCAACCTAAAGCCTAATTTCGCTACATCCACTCACAAATATTTATGTCTTCATGTATCTTTATAAAATGTATACATTGTAATAATACAGGGTATAATTTTTTTTCTTCTTTAAATAACATTTTTTTTTTACCATGTCTTTGTATTTTTTAGACAGCTGGCTTTACTTTTTAGGTCTTTCTATCATCATAATAATCATCGTGAATAATAATGTTAATGTATTGTACAATGTCTTTGTTTGCACATACATGTCATTTAATTTATATAAATCAACTTTTAATTGGTTGAATAAAAAAAAACAACAAAAAAACAATTGATAATACAAACTGTCTTTGAAACGTTGAGCATGTCAAGTTGAGTAAGCAGGGTAAATTTCTAGGATCTATTTTAAATAGAAGAATGCTGAGCACTGAAGCATAAAAATGGAGAACTCTATCAAAGTCAAACAGATGACATCCAAACAAAACCAATGCACTTTTTTGTGGCAAACTGGCTGTTAATAACAGAAACAGTAGGTAAATAGTATCAAATTGGTATTTCATTTATTAATGTTAGAACACATGAAATCTGAAACACGTTTGAGGCAAATCAATGAATACATACATGTATAACATGCACGAACATGGGAGGAAGGTAAATCTAGCTGATTAGAATTAGGTAGCCCAAACTGCCCCACTGAAGGGGCGAAATCCTGTTTTGGCATAATTTTAGGCCAGCATTACAAGGATACTACTGCTGTGAGTTTATGTAAAACGGCCTGTATCCTACAAAATAAAGTTCAAGTCTTTCTCTGTCAAAGTATATTATCTTTTGTATTGTTTAATGTGTGTAGCCATGTGTTTTTATTGCTTGAACAAGACACAGTCTTGCCGTTTTCGCCCTGAGCCGCACGTACAGATTTGACCCCCTCATAACAACGGACCGCGGCGCGGTGCGCCGATGTAGCGCACGTGTTTGAAAATAACTCACACAGAAAGCCAGATAAATGAGGTTTAATTCAATGTACATGTATTTTCCATCCTCTTTTAAGTTGAAATTCCTTTAAAAATTGTTTCTTGAAAAGTTTGTTGATCGAAAAACTGGCGGAAACATTAATAGATCAGGATCAAAATTACACGCAGATCAACCTCAGTCTTTGTATTTTCAGGGTGTGCCAAAATTGGAGTTAGGGCATGTCTCCGCGCAAAGCGCCGACTGTTTTTATAGACCCACCCAATACTTAATTTCGTCACCTTTTTCTGACACTCAGTGCTAAGTCAATGGTGACGCGGTTGACCTAATTTTCAATTAAAAAAAACAACAAAACAGTATTTTGTCTCCCTTGTAAGAGTTCACACAAAATTTGACGTCGGATGACGTTTGATGATTAAAAAAAAGTAAAATGAGATGCTTGTACTATATTTGTACCCCTCGAAAAACATTGAGCACAATGTACACCCCCTTGACTTGGAAACAGATAATTTTTAATGCTGTGACTCAATAAACAGTCATTTTACGGGCGGTCAAAGTTGGACTAATGTGTAATCTGCAAAAGGTAGCAAATTCGAGGTATTTTTTCACTTTTGAAAATGCCATAACTTTCAAACCCTTTAAGCCAGAATGACAAATTTGGTATCAAAATTCTTAGAAAAGCAAGCTCCATCAGATTAGACAATAACTGGTGAGTTGTGATAAAAAGTAAAAATCAGTTTGGACTACCTATTAGAATCTGGACTTCATGAAAAAAATAGAACAGAAAAGTCATATCCTCAAAGATAATGTCATCATGGTACCGGTATAGGTAAACTGCTGAGGAATAAACATTTTGGTACCATATATCATATTCCAGAAATGACAGCATTTCAGATATAATGGCAATAAAATCATGAATAAGCTTTAAGTTTAAGTTTGGCATGACCACTCTTCAGAAAGAAAAGAAAAGTGGTGGGACTTAAAGGGAAAAAAAGGGGGGGGGGGGGAGGAGGAGAAGAAGACATGACTGACAAAATGACCAACCGATCATTTTTTTTTTTTTTAGATAAAACAGTGACTGTGAGTGTGATGAAATAAAAAAAACAACAACACCCCCTTGAACAAGGAAGTCTTTTCACTGGGATAACCACACTTCATGAAGATGCTGTCAGGAGGAATGACTAATCAAACACAATTAAATAAATCATAACAGCAGGATGAATATAGCTTGTTGTAAGAGTCAGTTTTGTATCTGATATCAGGAGAAATCAAGTCTGTATTAAAACTGAAACGCAAGAAGATAATATGCAGTCCATTCGGACTAGAAGCTATTTGCTAAATGCAGTTCACCTCGAGTCCAAACAGAATCAGATCTGACGATGCCATAGAGTCAAAATTGCACAGACTACATTAAAAAAAACACCCCAAAGTGAAAGCTTCATTTCACAATTTCCTTACTATCCAATTTTGTACTCCCCATTGTCTTCAGTCTGAAACAGAACAGTAAGCACTTAACTGTTCCCTTGTCTTAGGCAGACCCAAATGAATGAATGAAAATAAACATAAAAAAGTATTAAGACAAAGTACAGTAAGTTACAATGTACTCCTACGCATACCGGTATATCATTTCCTCATCTCCTGAAATTCAGACAAACTAAAGTGTTAATGCAAACAAAGTATGCGATAAACTGAAGCAGTCCCTATTCGTAGTAAGAAGTCCAACTGAAATGGTAATAATGTCAATCAAAAATGCGTAAAGGTTAAAGATAAGTTTAATATTCTACTGCCTTGATAAACAAGGATCAGTGAATAGGGCAACTAAATACACATGTGCACGATATTTACCGTCACCCGAAGCTAAATCAAGTGATTCAAACTGATCCCCACAGGATTTCCACTTCATGCATAAAATCAGTACTGGTCTATGACTTCCTTGCAATGACCTTTTGCCAGATTTCAAATCACCTGTTAAAAGAAACAGAATGACTATTCATTTCCAATATGTGGCCAAATTGGATTTTTGTTTGCATAACAAACTTTTAAAAAGATTGTTTGCGGCTTAGGGAAGGTTAGCTAACAGGACACACTAAAAATCATATTGTGAGTATTTATGCTACTGGCTCAATTAAGCTCTACATAAAAAAAAAAACACTTTCTCTCCCCCCCCCCCCCCCCCCCCCCTCTTTCTCTCCTTGAAACTCATGGCCAAGAGTAATTATGAATGTATTGTGTATTCAAAATCTGTACAGAGGGATGCAAAGGGTAGAACTCAATGTCATGATAATTTACAAACATGTGAATGGACCCTAACACAAGATGTAACATATATGTATTTACACTAATTTGTGAATATGAGACAATATATACTACAAATCTCATGTATACATTTTCCACACATTATTTTTTAACTTGACTTCAGGCTGAGGTGATACTACTGTCGGTCAATGAAGTGACGTGATAATTCCTTCACACATGCAAATGTTCAGTCTAACATATTTTTTTAATCATGTCATTTCATACATATTATATGTGTGTATTCTTTTTTTTTCATTGGCATATTACAATAATGCTTCCTTGTCAACAATTTTTTAAAAAAAATTTAATTTTATATTTATGAAATTTTCTGCTGCAGTGTCTTCAACAATTATGGCGTCCATGTCTGCCATAACCAAACAGATGAACAGCCTCACTGATTCAATGAACACAGTCATAAAATGGTGACATCGGCTCACAAGCTATGATCAATTTTCATGGAAATAAATTATATATATCTACTGTCATATGGAAAGTAGTTGTCACAGTTAATGTCTTTGTGATGATGATAATGAAAACTGTAAAAAGACAAACAAACAAACATATATACATGAAAAAAACCTGAACAGAGAAATAACACATGAAACAGAAAATCTTTCATGACCAAATGTGACCTCAAAAACATGAAACAGAATCAGTGAAAACTAAAAGCCAGGTGGACAGCAGTCTTTTTTCCTCCATATTTCTATCACTGAGAGACAAGAGTCTTTGCTCAGAATTACAGTTATAATAACTGTAAGTGTAAGCAACTTGACAGATGCCACCTTCATAATTTTGCTGACAAATACACTGTATGTAAAACATAAAAGGAGTGCTTAAAATGGAAATTACTATGTGTGACTATTAAATTAAATAAATTGAACAAATCAGAACATGAGAGCGTTGTGTTTTGTTCATAAAACCTTTTGATTTCTGTGTCTTGCCTGAAAACTGACTCACAACATTCATGTAAAATACCATGAAGAATGTGCCAAACCTGTAGCAATGACTTTAAAAAAGGAGCTGACTGCTGAAATCTAAAAAAATATTTTTCGTCTGAAGGACGATAATGCAAGCACGTGCAGGCAATAGTAATAACCCCTCACAATGAAATAAAAAGCACTGTTTAGCTTTGACCCACTTGTCATTATAACCCTCCTTTACAAATCTGTACTTTGCGTTCGCAAAGGATGATTATCGGGATTTCTTATGACTCGAGCAGGCCAAAAGAAAGAGCTAGTGTGCTGCTTGGGATGACACTGAAAGTTCAATTATGTGATACTTTAAGTTTCCTTATACACTTGCCGAATTTTTGTGATATCTTTTAAAGACTGCCTAGATGGTTGGAAAGATGGACTTATCTTACTAACCCCTTCCCTGCTCTGCCTGGAACTGTTCCAAGCTATCTAATCTCATTATACTGCCATGTGCTCGGAACTGTTCAGGGCCTAGTTCGTATGCATTTCTTGAGTGATCGTATGGAGCCAATTCCTGAATTATGATTGTTTTGTATTTCCTAGTTAGTTCCCCTACTTACTTGTCTCATTTGCATGTATTTTGAAAGGGTGGGATTTATGGTGTGTAATTTTTGAGATTTGTTTGTTTTGTTCCCTTTTGCATCTGGCATATGAGTGAAAATCTGTGTGGCAGGCAAGGGGTTAATCACCTTTTAGAAAGTATTCTCCTTTTTTCATCCTTCCGGCTAGGTAAGCAGGTTTTAGTGACTGACAAATCACAATTCCAATGTGCTATACATCATTCAAATTTAAAAATAATTTGTGTTTATACAAGCAACATCAATAACCAAGGGACAATTATATGCAGCAATGATGAGATAATAAAACAAAAAAAGAAAGGTAAAGTGCCTCCTTTCTAATAGAAAGAAAAAATGCTGTAATTTATAACATGGTGCGAACATGCATTAACAATTACATGTATACTTAATCAGACATTCCTTGTTTCAATGTGACCAACATTATTATGTCATGGCACTGCAATTAATTCAAACCAAATGCGTTGATGGTTTTGCAAGAATATACAATCTTTTGGCACACTTCTCACCCTAGCCCCTTGCGTCCTAAATATAACCAAAAGATGTAATTCTCCCTACATGAATCTATTCACATTAAAACTTTATTGACGCACATCCCTGCAAATGTTGAAGAAAAGCAACGAAGTGGAAACTCGGTAATTTAAAGCAAGAAAACTAGTCTACAAGGAATGAGGGATAAGTTAGGAGTCACCGTGTGTGATAATAATAAAATTACAATGTATTGTACGAAATTGAAAAGAGGTTTGTGGAATGATTTATTCCAGAAATAGAGGCATTGTAGAATGAGATTCAAATATTGCTTGTTTGAAAAAAAAAAAAAAAAAACCAAAAAGAGGAGGTGGGGAGGGGGAGGCAGAATGGGAAAAGAGAAAGAGAAATACTTTAGCAGGGTCAATGAAGAAAATGACATGATTAATATTAGTAATAAAATAAATTGTGTGCTGGTTTCAAATCTTCACACTACAGAAAAGGACGACATCATGAAATAATATGGAACCTCTTAGAGTTGCTCGCAGAAACACAAACTGTCAAGCCACCTGTTACACTTTCCATTTACAGTTTCATTCCACACACTTATTTAGGCTTAGTATCTCCAGACACTTTCTCCATCTCTTCTTTCAGTTGCTTTTCAATGATCTTATGTCTGTCTATGAAACCTTGCTTGCCTTTCCCATAGGAGTTGGGGCCTGATGCAGTTGGTGTGTCCCTGCAATGGCAAATAATGAAACACATCATATATGGATAGATTTTTGTGTTTCTCTCTGGCTTACTTTATTGACCTTTGCAAAGTATACAATCGTTACCACACATATTTCCAGTCACCTAACATACCTCACCATATATGCTCAAAGACTTTCATAGACTGTGCAAACCATTTTTTTCCCTTCACAACCCACAGACCATTAAAAAAGAAATTGAATGGAAGTGTGAGACACTTATTTGCTGTTGTGGTTAGCTTACTTAAACTTGCTCGTTAGATTTTCAAGGACTCTGAAAAACTTGTCCAAAACTACAATGCAGTCAAAAGCTGTGCACGTTTATAATATGTGTAATTACTCTTAAACAACCCAAATTGTGTTTAAAATTCCAAGAGCAAGTATCCCAGAAAGCTATTCATTTGCATGCATAAAGAATCCAACTAAGTTTACCTAGGTAACACTGTTTTTCCACAACACAAAATTTGGCCAACTAATCTGATCACTGACCTTATGTTCAAACAGTCGAAGCTATGATTACTGAGCATTTGCCCTGAAATCATACCTAAATTTTGCAAGCACACATCACTGAATCTAGCCTGTTGATTGCACTTGTAAGACTAAACATTGGAGGGCAAGTCTGTCACGAGCGAGTGAGCGGGGGTCAATGAGTGCGGGGAAGGGACTTGAAGTGTGCATGTTGTGAGTGAAGTTGAGGCGTAGTAGAGGCAAAATCTGAATAGTCAGATCACTGCAAGTTAAGAAGTCCAAGGGGACAGACGTGAGAGAGCAGTCGGGAGATTGTGTGTTTTCCAGTGATGACTGGTAGGTTGAACTATGATTGATAATTATGATGATTGATGTACTATGTTCTCCTATGACCATGATGTAAATAAGTTATATGTGAGGACTGTGAAAGTCATTGATTACTGTGTATAGAGATGTGCGCAATGAGCGATAGATGTAAGTTAGGAGCAGGGATTCGTAGCGAGTCTGAGTACTGTGTAATACGGTGGAGGTGTGTTACCGTAAGAGGTGTGGTGAGTGAAAGGTGGACTATTGTGTGTACGCTTGATGGTTCGTAATGAGTGGTGAAGTGGATAGTAATTGTATGGTGTTATACAGATGTAATGTTATTCTTATAGGTGCCGGGTGTCACGAGCGAGTGAGCGGGGGTCAGTGAGTGCGGGGAAGGGATTTGAAGCGTGCATGTTGTGAGTGAAGTTGAGGCGTAGTAGAGGCAAAATCTGAATAGTCAGATCACTGCAAGTTAAGAAGTCCAAGGGGACAGACGTGAGAGAGCAGTCGGGAGATTGTGTGTTTTCCAGTGATGACTGGTAGGTTGAACTATGATTGATAATTATGATGATTGATGTACTATATTCTCCTATGACCATGATGTAAATAAGTTATATGTGAGGACTGTGAAAGTCATTGATTACTGTGTGGTACGGTGGAGGTGTGTTACCGTAAGAGGTGTGGTGAGTGAAAGGTGGACTATTGTGTGTACGCTTGATGGTTCGTAATGAGTGGTGAAGTGGATAGTAATTGTATGGTGTTATAGAAATGTAATGTTATTCTTATAGGTGCCGGGGTCGGGCAGAGAAGCCACCCGCGGTGAGTGGACTTGTGCCGGGGTTGGGCCGAAGGCTACCCACAGGCCTGCCTGAGTGAAGCTGTCGCGCAGGACAGCGGGAGCACATGAGTCGTGGCAGTCTGGCCACAGACAGGGACGTTGTTATTATCCTTGTTGCTATTAAGATGTTGATGTGCTATTGAAATATTGATGTGCTATTGAAATATTAATGTGCTATTAAGACATCCAGGGGAGATTGAGATACGGAGATTAGGTTGAGCAGGAGCCAATAAGAGAGGCCAGCAAGTAATATATATATGGATGTGAGGCTAAGGCCAGAGCATAGTTAGAAAGTAACTATCGGGTTGTGGACCCGGAGAAGAATGAATGTTGGGAATACTGACCATTGAATGGTATTTGAATTGAGTTAATGTAATATATGTAATTGCACAGATATCTTTATCATTATATATAATAAATGTGTGAGTCTGTTTGGTTGTTCTGTTAAGTGTTATACTTGTTCGTTCGTGATTGTTGTCCTGTCATAATAAGTACATCTCCCAGTCTGGGATTTGTTACACCGGGGTCGGGCAGAGAAGCCACCCGCGGTGAGCGGACTTGTGCCGGGATCGGGCCGTGAGGCTACCCCTGGTGGAGAGACTAGCACAGGGGATAGGCCAGCATAAGGAAATGCTGGGGTTGGGCAGAAGGCTACCCACAGGTCTGCCTGAGTGAAGCTGTCGCGCAGGACAGCGGGAGCACATGAGTCGTGGCAGTCTGGCCACAGACAGGGACGTTGTTATTGAAATGTTAATGTGCTATTAAGATGTTACTGTGCTATTGAGATACTAATGTGCTATTGAAATATTAATGTGCTATTAAGTCATCGAGGGGAGATTGAGATACGGAGATTAGGTTGAGCAGGAGCCAATAAGAGAGGCCAGCAAGTAATATATATATGGATGTGAGGCTGAGGCCAGAGCATAGTTAGAAAGTAACTATCGGGTTGTGGACCCGGAGAAGAATGAATGTTGGGAATACTGACCATTGAATGGTATTCGAATTGAGTAATGTAATGTATGTAATTGCACAGATATCTTTCTCATTATATATAATAAATGTGTGAGTCTGTTTGGTTGTTCTGTTAAGTGTTATACTTGTTCGTTCGTGATTGTTGTCCTGTCATAATTATTACATCTCCCAGTCTGGGATTTGTGACAGTGGGGGCTCGTCCTTTGTTACATTGTTTACCTGTGGTCATTTTGACATTGTGTATTCGTCATATCTAGTTGTATTTCTGTTGTGGTAGGAATTTGTCTTTTGTTTGTTGGATGAATGGAAATTTCATGATATGGTTTATGTATTTTTATCAAGATGTATTGATGCATGTATTTGATGCATGTACTGTCATGAATAATTACTAATGTGTACTTAAACTTTACAGAGTGCGTGCAGCCTGAAGGAGTCAAGCAGCCAGAGCTCCGAGCTAAGGGGAGAGAAGAAAGAAAGTTAAGTAAAAGTCAAAATTTTTGTGCCCTGGATTGTGGGCTGTTCCTTTAATCTGTCTTTTTCTCTGTTTTTGCTGTTTTTGTTGTTGTCATAGATTATACGGGCGGTGGAGTGGGTTTGCTGTGGTGAACGTAGTTTATCCTCTTCGGGAGGTGGGCTAAACGTGGAACCGCGTTCATCACAGTGAACAGTCTTTAGGGCTTTGTGATTGTTTAGTTGTAGCGTCGATATCTTCTCTGTTCTGCAGGAAGACGTATTCTCTTGTCCCCCTTGTCTCACCTATCTGTAGATACGTTCTTTTTTTCAGGCTCTGTTCTTGTTCGTACCTTGTAGTGTAATCGGCGTAGTTAGATTGCATTTTTTTTTTCCTTTTTTTTTTGAAGTCTTTGTCCTAGTCTGGTTCGTTGTCCTTGATGTCCTTGTGGTCCTTTTCTGAATTTCCTCATTCTTGTCTTTTCTATTCTCTTTTGTTACCTAATAGTGCTATACGTTTTATGAACATAGAATTAGTTAGAGAGTATGCTATAAAATGTTCAGATAGGTATTTTTCTGAATTGCATTTGAAAATAGTGGGTGTTATTCTGGTGGCATAATTTCAGGTCTCGGGTCGCGTCGTTTATAGTAGGTACACAGACACTTATTATATTTCAAATTATATAATTATAAATCCGTGAAATGGCGGAGCTCCAGCAAATAATGAAGTTGGGTAACGAACTTGGCCTGGAGGGAGAAGAGCTGCGTAGCTGGATTAAGGAGCAGCAGGCGGAATGGCGCGATGAGCGTGCTAAAGATAGAGAGCGGCAGAGAGAAAGAGAGGCCCAGGAAAGGGAGTTAAAGTTAAAGGAGATAGAAGCTCAAGAGCGGGAGATAGAGGCTAGGGATAAGCAACAGGAGAGAGAGACGCGAGTAAGAATCGCGGAATCGGAAATAAAAAAGAATGCGCCAACGGAAACAGTTGAGCGGCAGGGACAAAATAAAAGTGGTGTTCGGATTAAGCTGCCTACGTTCGACGACCAGAAGGACGATATAGACGCCTTCCTTTACAGGTTCGAACTAAATGCACAACTGCAATGGGGGGAGAATAAGAAATTATGGTCCACGTACCTGGCATCCTTATTGCAGGGTCGAGCGTTAACCTACTTTAAAGAGTTACAGCGCGAAGACGTGCATGATTACGATAAGCTGAAGTCTTTGCTGCTTCGCCGATTTGCGCGTACGGAGGAATATTTCCGGGAGAAGTTTAGGCGAGCACGTGCGGATACCAGGGAGGACTTTGCTGCCTTCGTCGCCAGATTGACGGAGTATTTCGCGAACTGGTTGGACTTGTCGCATGTTGGCACAGATTTTGTTAAATTGAAGGACCTAATGATCCGTGACCAGCTATACGCGTCGTGCCATAAGGATCTAGCGGCTTTTCTTAAGGAAAACGAACCCGCGACGGTGCAGGCGGCGTCAAAGTTGGCGGAAGCATACCGTACGGCACATCCGTCCAAACCAGTGGCGAGGGCGTACGTGCAGGATGCTGGTTACGTCGCCGTTGTTGAGGGGTCGCCGACAGGACATAGTAGAGACAGGTCGCGTCAGCGTGGTGGCTTTAAGGGGCAAGCCCAGGTCCCACGTAGGGGGTATTGCCAATCACCTGCATATGGAGCCGTTAAGTTTGACCGAGCAGGAGGGCGAGATCGAGGTAATGGCCGAGGGCGTTTCGTAACCTTTGCCGATGATCGACGGCAGAGGGACTTTAGTTCCGGTCGCGATGGGTCACGGGGACCCAGGTCTAGCGGAGCACAGGGAGCGGACGTGTAGGGCATTTTTCACGGGAGTGTAGGGCCGCGAAATGTTGGAACTGCGGCAGAGCAGATCACATTAGTGTCAATTGTCCTGCGGGTAGGATAGCGGCGAGCGTGGATGGCAATCATAGTAGCTCCACTCAATGTTCCCCTGGTAAGTTTCACCATGCGGCCGCATGTGTTACATCGGACAACGGAGGCGGACAGTATTCTAAGTGTCCCAGTTGTGAAAAATTATTATCTTGCGGTGTTTTACCTTGTGGGAGAAAGATTCCCGTTATTAATTCATGTCATACAGGGGGTGGTCTTAGGGTTTATTCGGGGTTTGTTGGGGACGAACCGGTGTCGGTTTTGCGTGATACAGGATCTACCGTTGTGGGAGTGCATAGAGACTGCATTCACGAGTCACAGCTTACAGGTGAGACTGTCCCATGCATTCAATTTTCAGGGGCCATTGAGAAATTACCCATGGCAAAGATAGTGATTGATACACCTTTTCTTAGCGGGGAAGTCGAAGCAGTCGTTGGGTTTTTTCCAGGCGCCCAGCTCATCATTGGTAATGTATCTCGGGTAGTTTCCCCTTCTGAAGAGCATGTACAGGCATGGTCACAGTCTAAAGGTATTGACTTTTGTGCCGCAGTCGAGACACGTCGGCAGGTAGCTGATAAGGGTAAAATTAGACCTTTGGCGACGCCAGCGGTCAACCTAGATATCACACCAGAGCGCTTGGCGAAATTACAAAAGGAGGATCCATCATTGAGTCCATGTTTTGGGGAAGCGCGAACTGAGAAAACGAGGAAATATAAGAACGGTTCATCTTCCTTTCTTATCCAGGGGGGCATTCTGTTCCGTAAGTATGTCACAGTGGCTTCCGTTCTAAAGCAGGTCGTTGTGCCAGCGTTGCTAATAGCAACAGTATTGCGGTTGGCCCATGATGTCCCATTAGCGGGTCATATGGGAATAGCTAGAACCAAAGAAAGAGTTCTCAAGAATTTTTATTGGCCATCAATCCACAGAGATGTACGGTTGTACTGTAAGACGTGCAGTGCGTGCCAAAAGACGACGCACAAGGGTCTTACACCCCAGGCTCCTCTTCAAAATATCCCCACGGTTTCGGAGCCTTTTAAGAAGGTTTCGATTGACCTTGTTGGCCCCATTCACCCAGCTACTGATAGGGGGAATCGATTTTTCTTAACGGTCATTTGTAATGTTACGAGATGGCCAGAGGCGGTTCCTCTTCGTACCATAACGTCGGAGGCAGTCGCGGAAGCGTTGTTTGGAATCTTCGCTAGAGTGGGAATACCGGAACAGATTTTGTCTGATAGGGGCGCGCAATTTACGTCGGATATGATGAGGGAATTGTTTCGTTTATTTAGCATACAGCCCATCACTACCACCCCATATCATCCACAGGCTAATGGCATGTGCGAGAGACTAAACTCGACGCTAAAGTCGATGTTGCGTAAGGTAGCTGCTGATCGCCCTAAAGATTGGGATAGATATATCCCTGCAGTATTATTTGCGTATAGGGAGGTACGTCAGGAGTCAACAGGATTCTCTCCGTTTGAGATGTTGTATGGTCGTAGTCCTAGGGGTCCAACTGATGTTCTTCGGGACATGATGACGTCGCCATCATCGGGAGACGATGAGCAAATTTCAGTGTTTCAGTACCTTGTTGATTTAAGAGAGAGATTATCTTCAGCGCGCACTATTGCGGAAGAAGCTTCTAGTATCGTTTCAAAAAGAGCAAAAAACTATAAAGATAGAGGGTCCAAACTGCGAATTTTTAAGCCAGGAGACAAGGTTTTATTGTTATTACCTACGGATCATAATAAGTTATTAATGACATGGAAAGGTCCGTATACTATTGAGCGAGTCGTTTCGAAGGTAGATTATGCTATTCAGATTGATGAATCAGTTAAGGTTTTCCATGTTAATATGCTGCAGAGATTTTATGAGAGACCAGAGTATCTGTGTGCTCAGACGAAACCAGAGGAGAGTGTCTTCTCTATTGCTTGTACGGGGGTCGTAGACCAGTTAGACAGTGACGTGAGCGACACTGAGGCACAGGAAGAGGTACAAATTCAATTGCCGGAGTTAACTCCGACACAAGGTTACAGGGACGTAAAATTTAGCCCTGACCTTCCGAGTTCACAGAGTAGGGAACTTCAGACCCTGTTAGCGTCATTCCCAGATGTTATCACAGATTTGCCGGGTCGTACTACGGTGATCCAGCACCAAATAAAGTTGACTTCGGATAGGCCAGTATCTCTTAAACCTTATCCGTTGCCTTTTTCTTCCAGAGATAGAGTTATAAAGGAAGTTGAGGCCATGTTGAAGTTAGATGTGATAGAACCGTCAACATCGCCATATTCATCACCCATCGTCCTCGTGAAAAAACTTGATGGATCGGTGCGGTTCTGTATTGATTTTCGCAGATTGAACACTATTACGGTAGGCGATAGGGAGCCTATACCATTCCAAGAGGAACTAATAGCTTCACTGGCTGGTTCCACGTGGTTCTCGAAGATAGATTTAACAAAAGGGTATGGGAAATTCCTCTTGCTGAGGAATCTAAACAGTACACGGCTTTCCAAACGCCCATAGGATTGTTTCAATTTAAGGTCATGCCATTTGGGTTGGTAAACGCGCCAGCTACGTTTGCAAGATTAATGAGACTGGTATTGAAGGACATACCTAATGTCGTGTCATTCTTTGACGATATAGCGTGTCATACGTCGTCATGGTCTGAACATATTCAGACACTAACAGTAATTTTTAAACGATTGCGTCATTTTGGGTTAACTGCTAAACCCGCAAAGATGTATTTGGCATGTCCAGAAATAGTATTCTTAGGACATCTCGTGGGTAGAGGTATTCAGAGACCTGAAATAACAAGAATTGAGAAATTAGTAGGGTTGCAAATCCCTAAGACAAAGAAACAAGTGAGAAGCTTAGTGGGAATTTTAAATTATTACAGGAAGTTCATTCCGAACTTTTCCTCTTTGTCATCTCCTCTTACTGACCTTACTAAGAAGGGACAGCCCGATAAGGTCCAGTGGACGTCTGATTGTCAGACAGCATTTGATAAATTGGTGACAGCATTATCATCGTCACCCATTCTGATATTGCCAGATTTTCGATCTGAATTTATCCTCAGAACAGATGCATCGGACTCTGGTGTCGGCGCTTGTCTTCTACAGGAGAAGAACGAATGTTTCCATCCTGTATGTTATGTCAGTCGAAAGTTATTGCAGAGAGAAAGTAAGTATTCTGTAATAGAGAGGGAGTGTCTTGCCATTGTGTGGTCCGTCCAAAAATTAGGACGTTATCTGATGGGACGAGAATTCTACATCCAGACAGACCACAAGCCACTAACGTTTTTGTCTAAGAATCGTTCATCCAGCCCTCGCTTATCCAGATGGGCATTGGCTTTACAGCCGTATACGTTCGTCATTCAACCGATTCCAGGAACCAGCAATCATATCGCCGACTACCTTAGTCGAGCCTAGGTGAAGATTTCAGTGGCTTACACATCGGAGGACAGGAACATTCGACAGACAGAACAACGAAGAGTCGCAGATTGTGCACAATTGGAAACGTATGTCAGCAGAAATTGGGAAACATATGAACATTGACAGTGATCGGTGTGAACGAGTCGTCGATCTTAAAATATTGACATTATAAATATTATATGAAGAATGCTTGATAGGTTGATTAATTTGGATTCTGTATTAGGTATTATGTTTTAGTTAGGTATTGATGATGTGATACATATATGCATAGTGCAGGGCAAATTGATCGCCATATTTTCCCCTGATTTCGGTATCATATGTGCTATAGACATTGGTAGATCATTTTTATGTAAATATTGCTCACGCTCACTCGTTGACAATTATCTTGATGCGATTTGAAATTAATTGCAATAATTTTTTTGGGGTGGGGGATGATGTCACGAGCGAGTGAGCGGGGGTCAATGAGTGCGGGGAAGGGACTTGAAGCGTGCATGTTGTGAGTGAAGTTGAGGCGTAGTAGAGGCAAAATCTGAATAGTCAGATCACTGCAAGTTAAGAAGTCCAAGGGGACAGACGTGAGAGAGCAGTAGGGAGATTGTGTGTTTTCCAGTGATGACTGGTAGGTTGAACTATGATTGATAATTATGATGATTGATGTACTATGTTCTCCTATGACCATGTAAATAAGTTATATGTGAGGACTGTGAAAGTCATTGATTACTGTGTATAGAGATGTGCGCAATGAGCGATAGATGTAAGTTAGGAGCAGGGATTCGTAGCGAGTCTGAGTACTGTGTAATACGGTGGAGGTGTGTTACCGTAAGAGGTGTGGTGAGTGAAAGGTGGACTATTGTGTGTACGCTTGATGGTTCGTAATGAGTGGTGAAGTGGATAGTAATTGTATGGTGTTATACAGATGTAATGTTGTTCTTATAGGTGCCTGGGTCGGGCAGAGAAGCCACCCGCGGTGAGCGGACTTGTGCCGGGATCGGGCCGTGACGCTACCCGTGGTGGAGAGACTAGCACAGGGGATAGGCCAGCATAAGGAAATGCTTGGGTTGGGCAGAAGGCTACCCACAGGCCTGCCTGAGTGAAGCTGTCGCGCAGGACAGCGGGAGCACATGAGTCGTGGCAGTCTGGCCACAGACAGGGACGTTGTTATTGAAATGTTAATGTGCTATTAAGATGTTACTGTGCTATTGAGATACTAATGTGCTATTGAAATATTAATGTGCTATTAAGACATCCAGGGGAGATTGAGATACGGAGATTAGGTTGAGCAGGAGCCAATAAGAGAGGCCAGCAAGTATTATATATATGGATGTGAGGCTGAGGCCAGAGCATAGTTAGAAAGTAACTATCGGGTTGTGGACCCGGAGAAGAATGAATGTTGGGAATACTGACCATTGAATGGCATTCGAATTGAGTAATGTAATGTATGTAATTGCACAGATATCTTTATCATTATATATAATAAATGTGTGAGTCTGTTTGGTTGTTCTGTTAAGTGTTATACTTGTTCGTTCGTGATTGTTGTCCTGTCATAATTATTACATCTCCCAGTCTGGGATTTGTGACAAAGTCCTCTTCTTTTATGAACTCTGTTGCAAAAATACAGTCCTACTACAGCCATGGGTACTTATGAAAACAATGCTGAGATTCTATCTCAGAAAGTAAACTGGATGATAAGTTACTAGCAAGACAAAATGTATGCTCTCACCTCCCAATATTTTTCATTCTCATCTTTGCCTCTGGTGGCATTTCCTCATCTTCACTCTGAGGAGAAAACCCAGAATATTCTGATAATTTAATTTCATTATATAGAGACAACACTCATTTGTACTGATAAAAAACAGTAAAATGCTTTCAAATCTAACTGCTGCTGTGATACTGCTATGACCAATGAAAACAGCCAGAAAGCTGAGATAACACTGTTATGATTGCAGACTTGCCAACTAAATGGCCATTTCAATGAATTACACCCAAAGGGGCACGCTGTATACACTAGAGCAAAAAGACAGACTGAAACTGTCAGTTCCTTATGATTTCCATAGAAAGGTGAACACATTTAAATATTCCAGGTAATGTTCTCTGTACATTACTAATTAGTACAATGTGCATACGTCACCTTAGTCTTGCACTAGACAAGGCAAGCCTTTATCTTCAAACCTCGTACGATTTTCTTTTATGTAAAAAAAAAAATTATCTTTTAATCCCATGTTCTCCCTTCGCTCATAAGACAGGACACTCCTGTAAAATAAGGGATAGTTGGCAGATCTGTGATTGTGTTTATAACTGCTGACAATGACTGAAACAGCACTCTATGTATTTAAATTAAATGCCTCTGTGTAAAAAGTTCATAATAACGTTGCGAGGTAACCAAATATCGACCAGGAACCAAAACATTTGGGGTTCAAAGTCCAAGCCTCTATGTATAAGAGAGAGAGAGCTCCTGATTTTACAAAAAAAAAATGCCTCTCTGAAGATGAAAACTCAACAAACCTCATCTGAAGAATCAAACACTTTTGCTGCTAATGCACTCTTCTGGACAACTGGGGGTGGTTCCTTTGATTTCTAAATGAAATTTTAAAAAAAAGATGACAACAAAATCGTCACTATCATGGGAATCACTATTTGCTTCTGTACTGTGACATTAAAATATGGCAAAAAAAATTACACATGGATGTCAAGAATAAGTAATAACAATCTGTTTGATCAGCTCATGTGGAGACAGAAAATGAGTATGTATGCCATTCTGAAAATGGGTTAAATTTGCAGGTCTATGATTATTTGCAGATAGCAGGAGATCAAAGACTTTAAAACACAAAAATAAACATTGTCGCTATGCTGCAAGACTCCCGTAACTAACATTTTTGGCCAAAATCATTTTTTTCGTTCTTTGGGTCTGAGAATCAATGGCGCACCTTGTGTCGAAAGGTCATGGCATAATTCCTATAAATAACGATATTGTAATAATCAAGTCTATTGTCTTTAGAATCTGCTGGCGGCAATAAGCCAAAGAAAATCAGTTTTTTGGCTCTCCCATAAATTTTCGAAATGTTAGTTACTGGAGTCTTGCAGCATAGCGACGACATGATGTCACTGAAAACAGCTTTACATGATTAATGGAAGACATTGATCTATTGAATATAATTATATGTAATGGTATTCCACAATGTGATATATCAATACAGAACTTAGGTTTTGTTGAAGAAGTGCACATTATAAAATAAAAATTATAGTTTATGACAGGATTCAATAATGCAATAAAATTACACTAAAAAGACAGTAATGAGAAACTATACCTGTGACGTATTTAATGCCATTTTAATTGGCGCCACTGAAGTTTTACCAACTGTTGGGGAAACTTTCGATGGCTTGTTCAGACCTGCTGGACCCAAATTAAAGCTGATTTTCTGACTGGCTGGAGCTGGAGATTTAGAGCTAAGAGAAATGCTGATTTTCTTTGTTGGTGCTGCATCATCCACATCTTCTGTTGTACGCCGTTTCTCAGCCAAACGTCCAGTGACCTCCCCATCCTGACCCGTTCTTGTGTCTGCTCCTGAGTAATGTGAAAGACTGGGGGATTTGAGACTACGAGTCGAACCGAAAGAAGAAACAAAAGAATGCAGAGTAAGCAAATATCTTGAACACTGTGCAAAATGAGCACTTTTTGATCCCCCTTTGTCTGAATGTCGAGACTGTTCCAACCATATCATGAAGCCCATAAATGCCATGACTTCATTTAATGATCTGTGCATTTTCTATTTTGAATATTCTGTTTAGGCGTGCCATTCTCATAACAGTCATAACCACAATAAACAGCCACAACACCACATGAGGATATGCAAGCCTTCTTGATCTACAATTTCTCTGTCTTGAAAATGAAGCACAATATTTTCAAGGTTGTTCCAAACCTGGATACTACAGTAATAAAAGTGACCAAACATTACAGTAATTTGAAAAATACCCCCCCCTGAAAATTAAGAATGGGTGTCCAGTTTTTTCCATTTTGTGTGAGGTAATGGTTACCAGGTCTCTACTCATAGGGCAGCCTGTATGTCACACTCACTCACACTAGTCACTGTGCATTTTTCATTATTCTTGTATTTTTGTACCCATCACGTGAACATAACACTGCAAGATTTCTTTGCTCATTACACTGACATCAAGGTTAAATCTGTATATCAACAAGCACTGTATTAAACGCTGAAGGCAGATGCTGCTGGGGCTGCAGAGGGTCTGCACTCACTATTCTCGAGGATTTGGATCGGAGGCAAGTTTCCAAAGGACTGGAAGGAAGGACACCTCGTGAAGCTCCCAAAAAAAGGGGACCTCAGCAATTGTAGTAACTACAGAGGAATCACACTTCTCTCCATCCCAGGAAAGGTTTTCAATCGGATTATTCTCAAGCGAATACAGAATGCAACAGACCAAAAACTTCGCGAGGAGCAAGCTGGTTTCAGGAGTAATCGATCAACCACCGACCAGATCGCCACGCTGAGAATCATAGTAGAGCAGTCGCTAGAGTGGAACTCCCAACTGATAGTGAACTTCCTTGACTACGAGAAGGCCTTTGATAGCATCGATAGAGAAACACTGTGGAGAATATTGAGACATTATGGAATCCCAGAGAAGATGGTGAATCTTATCAAGAGCATGTACGAGGGGACAAGTTGCAGAGTCGTACATGATGGTGAGCTTACTGACAGCTTTGATATCAAGACTGGTGTTAGGCAGGGTTGTTTGCTGTCCCCATTTCTGTTTATCCTGGTGATTGATTGGCTTATGAAAGAAACCACCAGTGGAGGAAGAAATGGCATACAATGGACCCCATGGACACAGCTGGACGATCTAGATTTTGCAGATGACTTGGCACTATTGTCGCACACACACGACCAGATGCAAGCAAAGACTACAGCTCTAAACAAAATTTCAGAATCTATTGGATTGAGGATACATCCCGCGAAGTCGAAGGTCCTAAAATTGTTGCACCCCTAAGCGAACAAGTCACAGTAGGAGATCAACCACTGGAAGATGTAGAGTCCTTCTGCTATCTTGGTAGTATCATTGACAATAAGGGAGGAACAGAGGCAGAAGACAAAGCACGAATTGGAAAGGCACAGGCAGCTTTCACATCCTTAAGCAAGATTTGGAGAACCAAGGATATATCTCTAAAAACAAAGCTGAGGATATTCAACTCGAACGTGAAGTCAGTCCTGTTGTATGGATGTGAGACTTGGAATGCGTCCCAGGCCTGCATAAAGAGAATCCAAGTTTTCATCAACAGATGTTTGAGGAAGCTACTTAAGATCAGATGGACAGACAAGGTCAGCAATGAAATTGTATGGAAAAGAACAAGACAGAACCCAGTCAGAGAGGAAATTGGTAGGAGGCGATGGAGATGGATCGGCCACACTCTCAGGAGGCCAGGAAACAGCATCACGAAGAAGGTATTGGACTGGAATCCCCAGGGCAAGAGATCAAGAGGAAGGCCGCGCGGAACGTGGAGAAGAGCCAGAGAAAATGATGTGCAACGAAGCGGAAAGACTTGGAATAATGTAAAGAGGCTGGCCCATGATAGAGAGGGATGGAAGGTGTTTGTTGGTGGCCTATACCCTGATCCAGGGTGAGAAAGGCAATGATGATGATGACTGTATTAAAAAACGACAGACTGCAAGAAAAAAACCACCTTGATGGCACCAATGCCTTCACATTATATCCTAACACTAGTAACAGTAACACAAAAAAAAATATTAACCACATTCTCCACAGGAATAGCATAATTTAACACATTCCCTCTGTCATTGACATTATGGTAATTGGTATGGCTTCATTTTTTTTCCACTGAATTATGAAAAGGTTTAGAGTTTAAAGAACTACATCTAAACAAAAGCAGCTCACACAAATTTGCATCTGATCTATGATGACACACTCAAATCAGAAATGTCCCCATGCACAACATCCAGATTTAGAATCAACAGTCTAGATGAGATCTAAATATATTGACATTTTTGGTGACCTCATGGCTCATTTTCCTGATCAACCAAAGCTTTGGCAACGTAGCATTGAGTTGTTGTCCACAGGCCTATTTGTGAAATAACCTAGGCCATGCACCTGTCAGTCACCGCAAATCGTGCTCACAGACTGTATACGTCACACGTGTATCTGGGCCAATGGACGATGCCTTCATAGATCAGTGCTGTGTTAGTGTACGGCCTACTCTCCAGCCCTTGCCTTCGCTTTAAACTAGACTTAGGTCTAGATGTACAATGCAGGTGGAAGACCAAAGAATCAAGCCCTTCTTAGTATATATAAAACTTGGTGGAAGGAGTACCATATGAGTGGGGACATGTTGGTCACCTCTCATGCGGAAGGTGCCAGGTTTGATTCCCCGTAGGTGCAGACATGTTGGAATTTTGGGGGAAAATTCCTGTCCTGGATCATATGGTAGGTAGAACTGAGCACCTTATGATACCTGACTAATCTTCTTGGATAAGGATGAATAGGGCTAATTCGTGAGGGCCCAAGTAGGTCTAGCCTACATGTTGCGCACTTATAAAAAGATAGCAGACACCTTGGCAGTGGGAAATAGAGAGGAGTAGGCCTAACAAGGCTGTTGCATGGACAATATTTACAAAAAAAAAGAGGAAAAAACTAGATCTAGATCTACCATAAAAAACGTTATATAAAATATATAAGAAAAATAAAAACTTGAAAAGTGAGTTGTAGGCTATGCCAAGAGCAGCGAACCTCCTAAAATAAAGACCTAAAACCAACATTATGAGTTAACAGTTATGCAACTTAGGTTAGATCTAGATACATATTTCATGATCTGAGTGTTAATCGCCGATCCGTACATTTACTATGAAAACATCCATCGGACTAGAGACTAACTCGCGGGATGGGGGCCAACCGCCTTCGCCTGAGGACCCCGAGAAACAAGTAGCCTACTTTTCTGAGGACTAACTCGCCAGGGAGGCCTGCGGCTCCCGCTCGCGGACGCTCATTGTAGTATCCCAATTGCGTGACTCACATGGAATTCCTCCAAAACCGTAATCTGCACAATTGTGCACATATTTATTAGATAGATATGTATCCAATTAATCCTACATAACCACAATGCATCCCTCATGATACTAACATCATCTCACCCTCTCTTTTGCAGAGATCTCCATCATCCTTTTCCACGTAACTCATCATAACATTGGAACTTGATGGGGGGATAGATAACATAATCAAATTGTGCAACTTGAGTTTGTTTTATTACTACACCTCTATTCACCATGTACCTGATATATCATCCCCTCATGCTCTATCATAACCATGTATATTCAGTCCTATACCACAAAGATTGTGTACCTAATTTCAAATGTTATGCATTCCACTCGTTTTGTGGAAAAGGATTTCATCCTTTTGTAATTGAGAATCAAATAAAGAAGTTGAAAGAATTCACAATAAAGGAAGTTATTCATTCTTAACTATTTATTTAATGGTACAAAGTGTAGATCTAGAAGAAATATTCTGATTAGACGCAATACAAACCTTCAGGCGCGTCAGCCATTTTGTTGCTTCATTGAACCCAACCAGCAAATTTTACTGGCTGTCTGGTGAATGAGATTAGGAGCAATAGAAAACCCTAACCTGCTTTTTATTATATTTTTGTATGATTTAAAATTGCCGAAATTAAATTAAAAGGAATGAAGACCTAACTGTCACCATTTGAAATAAAGTCTAAGCTCAGAATTTTCTCCATCAATAAGTACTCCTGAAACGAAATCACCACCACTGATTTTACAAAGCTAGAGAGTTCGCTTCGTTGTAATGTTTGTGTTCGTGTGGAAACAAACTTTTATGTGTAACACCGCTGGTCCCTGTACAGACACAAGGCAAGAACATCATTATTTGCCCAGAATTAGGACAGTATCAAAATTTTGTTCTCACTGATATTTGCAGAAATAAATACCGTAACAATCATCATCTAGATTCTAGATCGTCTTTAGGTAGACTAGATAGATCTACGTTCTGAGTGCAATGACAGAAAAGATAATAAGTTATATAAGCAGAGATCTAGACTCTAGATCTAGGCTATAGGGCTTACATAGATCTAATAGTATTTTGGGTTGGCTTCACAAAGGGGATTGGGGGTCGAAATGATTGCCTTTTCTTGCAGCCATAATGATTGGCATTTATATCAGGGAATTGAGCTCTGGACATAGCCTTTGCTTCCATGTAGGCCTAGGCCTACCTAATTAGACCTATGAAATTCAAAGAAGGCTCGACCTGTAATTTGCCTATTATGGTTAGTGGGGGTTACTCATACTGGCATGGATGATAGAATGACAACTGATAAATACATTTTGAAGGCAATTCCTGTCATTTCGTCACCCGCTGGTAATTAGCATGGGTCAGCAGAAAATTTCAGAGAAAATATAGGGTATTTCAGTATCTAATATTCATTGTCTTGAAAGATTAAGTTAGCCCAAAGCGCTCCTTGGAAGTTAAAATTATGAGAGAAAGTGGAAATAGTTCCATATGTTCCGACCTGCCTACTTTGAACTCTTAGGTCAAAGGATAATGTTAGGACTAGGTATAATAGTTCGTCCATCAGCTCATCAGGTATGATGATGACCTTAACAACAACAGAGGAATAAAGAACAGAAATTGTTGAGAATTTCAACACATGGACAATAAAGAGAACTAAAGGACACAGAGGACAGAATGGAAAGACTGTTCTTTCATGACTTATGGCTTCTCATGTGACTGATAAGTCCTATTTTTGCCCTGCAGACCCTTCCGCATAAATGACAAGAGTGCTCCGTTGGTTCAGTACCACTGGGCCTTTTCTTGCGCCGTTCTCTTTTTTTGATAGCCTGCTGGACTCTGTCAGCTTCCCATGCTTTGCTGCCTCTGGTAAGGGCCGCCCTCCAATTTGCACGATCAAGCGAGAGCTTTTCCCACTCACTCACATCAATGGCAAAGGCCTTCAGTGATTGCTTGAGAGTGTCTTTGTAACGTCTCTTTGGGGCCCCAACATTCCTCGTTCCATTGGAGAGCTCAGAGAAGAAGATTTGCTTAGGGAGTCTGGAGTCGGGCATTCTGACAACATGTCCTGCCCAACGTAGCTGAATTTTTTTCAGGTGGCACAAGATGCTCAATTCCTTGGCACGATTGAGGACCTCAGTGTCTGGAATTTTATCCTGCCATTTGATCCTTAGGATCTTTCTAAGGCAGGCCAGATGAAAGTGATTTAGCTTTCTGGCATGCGATTGGTACACTGTCCAGGTTTCAGCCCCATAGAGTAGGGTGGGAAGGACCACAGCATTCTCCACTTTCAGCTTAGTGTCTGTGCGAATGCCGGCAACATCCCATACTCTCTTTCGAAGCCTGCCAAATGCAGAGCTGGCTTTGCTGATTCTTGAGAGAATTTCAGTATCAACACGAGCCGCGGAAGACAGTGTACTGCCAATATAGGTGAAGTTCTCCGACACCTTCAGAAGACTGTCATGGACTTTGATATTTGGGGTCACAGGATACTTGTCGTCTGGAGTAGGCTGATGGAGCACTTCCGTCTTCTTTGTGCTTATTGTGAGGCCAAAGTTGTCACAGGCACTAGAGAACTTATCAACACAGTTTTGCATGCTATCCTCATCGTGTGCCAGAAGTGCACAATCATCAGCAAATAGTAGGTCACAGACTTGAGTACTTTTGGTTTTGGTTTTTGCCTGAAGTCTCCTGAGGTTGAATAGACTGCCATCAGTTCGGTACTTGATGCTTACCCCTTGAGGAGGAGAGCTAAAGGCTTCTTGTAGCATTGCAGAGAACATGATGCTGAACAGAGTTGGGGCTAAGACACAACCCTGTTTTACCCCATTTGTGACAGCAAAGGGCTCTGAAACACTGCCGTTGCTTTTGACTGCAGCTTGCATGCCATCATGAAACTGGCGCACTATTGTGATGAATTCGGGTGGACACCCAAACTTCGCCAAGATTTTCCAGAGGCCTTCACGACACACTGTGTCAAATGCTTTTGTGAGGTCAACAAATGTGATATACAGCGCTTTATTTTGTTCCATGCATTTTTCCTGAATCTGTCTGGCAGCAAAAATCATATCCGCCGTTCCCCTCTCTTTACGAAAGCCACATTGGCTCTCGGGAAGCAAGTCATTTGACGAGAGGTGATCAAGAAGGCGATTCAGAAGCATTCTTGCCAATATTTTGCCAGCAATTGAAAGTAGAGAGATTCCCCGATGGTTGTCACAGACTTGGCTGTCCCCTTTGTTTTTGTACAGATGGATGATTGAAGCATCTTTGAAGTCCTGTGGCAGCTTCCCTGCTTTCAACATATGATTGAACAACTCGGTCAACCTTTCAATAAGCTTTTCTCCACCGAAGGCATACACCTCAGCAGGAATTGAATCCACGCCTGGTGATTTGTTAAAGGACATCTGATTTGTGGCAGTTCGGGTCTCATTTGTTGTGAATGGCTTGGCAAGAGCTGCATTAATAGGAGTCTGAGGGAGGCGGTCAATGGACTCAGTATTTATATTTGATGGCCGATTTAGCACACCTCCGAAATGTTCTGCCCAACGCTGAATTATGGCATTCAATTCAACAATGCGTGTTGAACCATCTGACGCAAGAAGTGGCGTAGTGCCAGAGCGGGATGGTCCAAACACAGCTCGGAGGCTCTCAAAGAACTTTCTAGTGTTGTTTGTGTCGGCATATTTCTGAGTTTCTCTTACTCGCTCTTCAAGCCAGTCATTTTTCATTTTCCTCAGCTTCTTCTGGAGTACACCCTTACATGCACGCAGTGCATCAGCTTTTGCTGTGGAAGAGGGGTCACTGCAGTGAGCTTGGATGAGACTATTTTTTTCTTTGATGAGCACTTTGATTTCATTATCATTATCATTGAACCAGTCCTGGTGCTTGCGGACAGGAAAACCAACTGTGCTGCTGGCGCAAGAGTGTACAGTCGTATTTAGGTCAGTCCAGCTCTGTTCAATGTTCTCAGGGTCAAAAGTCACGCAATCCAATTTTGAGGAGAGTTCTGATGAGAGCTCGCTCTGTTTCTCAGCTGAGCAGAGTTTTGAAACATTTAGGCGTTTAGGTGGCGCTTTCCCTTGAGGGCGTCTATTGGGCCTCAATGTTAGTCTGAGCTTGCAAACAATGAGTCTGTGGTCAGTTCCACACTCGGCACCACACATCGCCTTTGTTACAAGGACATCCTTTCTGTCAGTCTTCCTCACAATGACATAGTCTATGAGATGCCAATGCTTTGAGCGGGGATGCATCCATGACGTTCTGTTTCTCACGGGGAGACTAAAATTTGTGTTGGTAATGAACAGGCCAAATTCAGCGCACAAAGTAAGTAAGCGCAACCCATTGTTATTGCATGAACCAACTCCATGAGGGCCCAAAACATTTGGCCACGCTGAGATTTCTGAGCCAACCCTAGCATTGAAGTCCCCCAAGAGAATCAGCTTATCAGCTGCCGGGACAGAGCATATGACAGATTCTAGATCAGAATAGAACTTGTCTTTGGCTTCATCTGGGTTTGTCATGGTGGGCGCATATGCGCTAATGAGGGTGGCTGACTGGCTTTTCCCAACTGGGATCCTGAGTGTCATTAGCCTGTCATTTATTACAATTGGCATGGACTGCAAGTTTCTGACAAGGTCATTTTTAATTGCAAACCCAACACCATGCTGTCTCGGTTCGACTGCACCCTTGCCTTTCCAGAAGAAGGTGTATCCACCACTGAGCTCTTTGAGTTGGCCACTATCAGGGAGTCTGGTCTCACTGAGTGCCACTATGTCCAGGTTGTACCTGCTGAGCTCAATGGCAATAAGTGCAGTGCGTCTTTCCGGGTTGTTTGAGTTGTCCTGTAGTGTGCGTATATTCCAGGCTCCTAGCCTGAGTAAGCTGAATTTCTTTTTGTTTCGACCGCAAAAAGGGATCTCCACTGGTCGCGGTATACCAGTCAGGGTGATGTGAAGTGGGCTTTCTTTAGGGCACCTTTTCTAGCCCCTTCCTCAGTTGAGGTGAGCAGTGCTATCCTTAAATAAGGCTGCTCAGCTACTGTGGGTGCTGCCTCCCCACGCCTCCACTTCAATCGACGATGAAGCGACCATAGCCCACAGCCACCAACGTGTAGGTCTGTGCTAACAGCTTCCAGTCTATCCAAACCTGCTGCCACCGCACTCGCCCATCGCCGTTGGAATTTTGAGAGGAAAGAAGACGAGACAAAGATGAAAGAAGACGAGGTGAGTGTTAAAACTGGCGCAAAGAATTTGTTTTTAGTGAGAAAGAGCTGCACAAACATCAGACTCACTCTCTCGCCTGGACACAACTTATCCAAGTGGCAAGACAGGGTCAAGACGATTGGAAATGTATCCAGGTGCAGGAGGATGCCGGAGGGACAGTCATATTGCCTGACCGGCTGCCTGTAGGCTACTCCACAGCCTCGCAGTCCCAACTGACTAGGGTGAAAGACCCAAACCAAAGAACACCAATACTGGTGGATGCTCTGTGTCACGATATCCAGGCCAGAGTGACGGTATATTGCCATCTGCCCTATCAATCAACCACTGGCCTGCTGCCGCCAGCTTCGAAGCTGCGTCCGGGAAGTTTGCTCAATTCTTCGTCTGTGATTTAGGCAAACAAGCCTATGACCACACCGCTACCGAGGGCCAATATGAAGGACTCAAGTACTGAGGGTCACATTGTGCCCTAGCATGTGGCCGTTGGGTTAGATGAAACCTCCTCCGCCCTGGCCGTTTGCACCGACAGGTGCACGCCCACTGATACCATGCTAGCGTACCAGTTCATGAAACAGGTTGTACTGGATTACAATGTTACCAGTAGCAGATTTTTCTGACCTGACAGATAAGGACTAGGTATAGGGTTAGAGATAAGGACAGGGTTAGGAATAAGTTTACAGTCAGGAACTGACTGCAAGGTAGAGACATACAGCGCTCTTTCCGAGGAATGTTCTCCATGCACACGTGTGCTTTATATAAGTGTGTTGTGAAGTTTATTTGATTCACAAGACAGTGAATTAATGTCTCAATGGTAGGAATAGGCAAACTCTGATCTGTGAATCCAAAAGTTTTACTTTCACTTGTGTTTCATCATCACCCCATGTTTTCATTGTCGTCAATTTCGCATTAATAATTCTGTAAGTTGAAGTGCCTGTAATAATGTGTTCTAAAGTGCCCATGGACATTTCTTTTAGGTGATGAATTCAGACAAAAGAAGGAGGGCTCGGGTACAAGGAGGATGGGCAGCCACAGCTTCAAATCAGAGTTGTATTAACAAAGCAAAATGGCCACCATCATCAACAAATGCCACCCATCCTAGTGGAGAATCTCCTACTCCATCATCTCATCACAATGTTGAATCCCTTGCATTGTTTAGAGAAACACTGAATAGTGCACGCTCTGACAAGGGAAAGCCTGTCATGCCAGTGACACCAGCCTGGACTGGTAAAATTGTAGATCAACCAACACCAAGACAAAAGTTCACATTTGAGGAACCCGAAGAGGTGAGATTACTACTGTTTTAAAATTACAAATGCTTCTGGTACTACACAAATGATTTACATCAGTATAAAATTATATTCTGCTCTTGTCTTGACCCCATCAGCTAGACAGTAATATGATTGGTATATTAAAAATTAGTATGCAAGGAATACTTTACATTGTAGTGTTACTCTTTTATTTGGTGGCACAGTAGAACCAGTGTGAAGATCACAAGTTCAAAAAATATTTTCTTGTATTTTTTAAGACGTCTGGGTAGCTGTATGGATGGGGAGGATCTTTGGAGATGAAGCCCCTCTTCAAAACTTTAGACATGTAAAACACCAGAACTGTTTGCTACAAATTACATATAATTTACACATACTAGTAGTAGATGTATAGAATGCAGTGCTTGGCTTTCTTGAATCAGAGATTCTGAGAATAAAATTCCCTGATGAGGTTAAAATAATTATTTGTTCACTCAGTTTAATATGTTGATTGAAAGTGTTAGATTTCAACTGGGGACATCTTTAGTAGGGAGTTTCTGAAGACTTTGCTAGTATCCTGTCTTTGTGTTATGGTTATTGTAATTATATTTGCTCTCATGCACACTTTTTTTGTTTGTTTCAGGAGATTAAACTGAAACCAGCTGACAAGGTTATTACGTAAGTTAGGATTTCTAGTCCAGTAAAATTGGTGATTAAGTGCAATTCGTGGCAGAAAAAAACCAGAGGTATATTTGGATGGTGAGATTGCCTCCTACAGAACTGGGACAAAAATAAAATATGTATGTTGCTAGTTAGCGATCAGATAATACATTGGCGCCATTGACTAAAAGACCTTGTGATGAAGTCCTGTGTATCAGATAAAATCAATTCACTGCAAATTATTCGCCTGTTCATCCTTGGTCGAATGTAGCCTTCTTCCCTCTGAAATGGTTTTGAAATGAATAAGCGCTGGTCTTCTATTATTATGTTGCAGTGAAGTTTCTAGTATAAGTGATATAGTTTTGTTCTTCTTGCATGACATTTCTTTTTATTTCATCTCGGCTGGATCAAGTTGTAGATTCATTCTAATAATTTCAGCATTAACAAGAACAGCTGTGCTACACTGTCTTTCTTTCATATTTGATAGCTTTTTGTTTGATTGAAACATCCTTATTTTCAAAGTTAAATTGCCAGATGTATGTTAAATGGATAGTATGTACCAAAAGACCATGTTCATTTTCCATTTTTTTTTTACAGGAAGCCAGGAGTCTATGATATAAGCACTGAGCCATCAGGTGTTTCGAGGTAATTTTGTTAAAGCTGCATTTGTCAGGGCTTTCCATCTGCAACTTACTGTACTGGCCTTTATTTTATAAGATACAGTCTTCTGGTTTTTAGGGCTTAGAAAGTATGATGAAATGTGGCACTTGCAAAAATGTGTATATATGATAATATCTATATTAAAAAACAGCAAGGAAAAAAAATTCATTGCTGCGAGGAAGAAATGCCCAGACCTGAAAAAATTACACGTGAAAGATAGTTCTTTTTGCTACTATGTCTATTCCTTTGACATGAAAGCGAAGTATCGTAATTTTGTAATAAATGAAAATAGGCCTAAAAACATTGAATAATGCTTTCTCCTCAACAATGATGGCCTCCCTCCTGCCTTTGTTTTGTTTCGACTTTAAACTTCCTGTTGCGTTTCAAAGTTAGAAGGCATGCGTTTCTGTGCCGTCTGCCATATGCACAGGCCATGCGGGTGTTACTGTGCCAGTTGTGAGTTGTTTTCTACCTAGATCTACATAATCTGTGTGCCGATTGTGCGTGTTGTTTTCTAGATAAAGATATTTCTCCCGGGCAGGGCCGGGTAACTCAGCTAGTATGAAAAAAGAAATGGTTTCCTCTAGCCTATTCATCACTTTTCCACTTGAGCACTGAAAAGGAATTCCTCATTTATTTGTTTTAGCGATAAGTTTAGCGGGTTATGTGGAAAGGTTTTCAAAATAGAATATATAATTTCTTTTACTTGTGGATATTATTCAACAATTTATGCGTTCTGTATGTTATTCAAATTATCATTAGGTTGAGGTACTTCCCACAGTTTGTTGATCGAACTCGATGTGAGGCAATTTTTGCAGAGTTATTTCATGAAATACCGTGGAAACAGAGATATGATATTCACAGTGGTGTTCAAGCGATACAGCCAAGACTCACTGCATGGTACAGTGAAGTTTCATACACTTATGGTGGTGCTTCTCATGAGGCAAATCCTTCTGTAAGTGCATTCTTCTGAAGTATGATTTACGTACATGTATTGAATATAACTTATTGGGAGTAAGTGAGTAGTAAAGATCAATTCTGTAAATGCAGAGATCCAAATTTGTGCTGTCACATTTCTCAGTTTAACGTAGGTGTTAATACTGGTAATGTGGTTTGTCAGCATGAGGCTATTACTACTACAATAAATAGTAGTTCATCATCTTCTTCATTACTTCTGCAAAGAAGCTTTAGATTTAGATGTATAACTAATGTATAATTTAATGTTGACACATAACAGGCATTTTAGCGCTAATTTTTGTATTGATTTGGAAAGGAACCAAGTTATTGTTTGTGGCAGATTGTATTTTACTTTATACGTCTTTGTTTAGATCTGCCAGACTCAGAGCTCCTACCTGGACTTAATTTGTAATGTGTTAAATGTGTGTAGTGTTAGCCAAATTAAACCGACTGATTTTTTTCAGTTTTTACCCATTTCCCATTGTTTTTTGAATGTCTGTCACAGGAATGGCCAAAGGCTCTCAAACAACTGAAGAACCAACTGGCAGATGTGACTGGAGTGGAATTTGATTCCCTGGCAGCTAATCTGTACCGTGATGGTCATGACAGCATAGGCTGGCACTCTGATGATGAACCTATTTTTGGAAATACCCCTATCATTGCTTCATTATCTTTTGGTGAAGAAAGAGTGTTTGAACTGCGAAAGAAACCTCCACCTGTAAGTACTGTTATGAGATGCTGTTTTTGTTTTAGAAATTTAGTTCACAATTACGGAAGAGTATTTTGCTTTGTAGGTTGGAGGTGTATGTGATATGTTGAGATGAAATAAATCCTTTGCATTTTCAGTAGTGTCAAATTCATTACAAGAGACTCAGTACATTGCAAAGACCATTATTTCCTTGAAATGGTGATTAGCATGAACACTTTACCAACATACTTTGATATTTTCAGGGTTGTTGCATTCCTCCTTTTGCCATGATCACGATGGCCCATTTAAAACAACTATCTCATACCATCTACTGCACATTGATAAAAGTAGGTTCATAAATTTTTCATTTTGTCAAAAGAATGAATCGGGAGAAAGAGACTACACCTACAGTCAAGTCATTAAAGTGCCTGTAAGGAGTGGAGATTTATTGATCATGGAGGGTTGGATACAAAAGGATTGGCAGGTAAATGCATCGTGTTGTCATGAAATGTATGTCAGTTGTAAAAATTTTATGGCCATATATAAAATATAATTGGCTTCATATTTGACGTGCACACAGGTTTCTTTTTCAACATTTTCATTTTTTTTTTTGGTAAAAATTTTGCACATTATGTTTTTAAGAGATCATAAATTCAATTTTTTTTGTAAATGATGCACGCAATTAATGTACAGTGCACTCTCCCGATAACGACATGGCTCGGGACCATAGGTGCATGTCGTTATCGGGAACATGTCGTTATTCGGAGATTTTCAAGATGGCGGAAAAAGGGTGTGGTTAGACCCTTAGAATGTAACGTACCAGTATCTTTCTTTTTTTAACAGCAGCTGTCGACATCTTGGGGTGCGTTATTGTTCTCGGGTGAATACAATCGATTCAGCGGTCAGCGATGTGATGACTGACTCATTTAATGCGCGTCACCCTTTTTGTTCCGACGACAATAGACACAGGTGTGTTTTCATTGGCCGATAACAAAGCGATCTCATTGGCCGATAACAAAGCGATCTCATTGGCTATGAGGTGCCTCTGGTAGGACATTTCATTGGTCGGAAAAGAAGTGTTTTTATTGGCTCAGAGAATGAAATGAAACTGACCGGAAACAATATTTTAGCTATTTTTATTTTTGTATCTAGCAAAGTCACAGCCGATTATTGCTAACTCAATGTCGTTATCCGGAGAGTGGTCTAAAAAGTATGTCGCTATTTAGAGAGTTTTATTACTAATAACATATAGTAAAAAAATCGGGACCGGGGGTCAATGTCGTTATCGGGAGAATGTCGTTATTCGGAGATGTCGTAATCGGGAGAGTGCACTGTAATTGTTGCTGGATAAGGGAATTTTTGGGAATTTAATTTCGTGGTTCTATGGTCTGAATTTTTTTGCAAGTAATTTTGCGCTGGCATACAATAATTTTACTGATGATAATTATGATTGTTTATTAACTTTATATCTTTTTTTTTTTTCATCTTCAGCACCGAGTTCCAAAAGAATATCATGACAGAGGATCAAGAATAAATGTTACATTTAGGGTTGTGAAGCATGGAGGGGAGAATCTCTTTTAATCTCTTATTTAAACACTGTATTGCAACCAAAGACATATGTCTAACTATAAATTGTAATTGTCTAATCCAGAAGTTACATCTGCTGTGATAATATTGTATTAACCCAGGGAAGAATGTAAAATTGTCCTTGGAGTTAAGTTTTCTTAAATAAATTTTTGCTGAGAACAAAACCAGTGGGGTAAATCATTGAGATAGTAGGACAAGGCCTCCTATATATTTTTCCTGGTAATGTGAAGAATTTAAGTTGGCTATAATGTACAAATGGGCTAAGATTGTGTACATTATTGTGAAAATGTTAATCCTAATGCACTTTGCTTTGAAAAGCCTCTGTTTTGATTATTGCAGCATATTATCATAAGTTGACACAAAAATCCACCATTTTAATTTATTGTAGAAATCCTTGCTAGTGGAAAAATCATACAGAAACCATTTGGATAAGGTCATTTAGCTTTAGCAAGTGTAGAAGATCGACTAAATTTGAGATTCCTTGTGGAAGTCACTGATTTTCAAATGTGTATTTTGGTTCCCACAGTAAAGGGAAAAGGGGTTTGGGTTTTGCTAACAGAATTTGAGAACCATAATCTAATATCATGATTTTTCTTTTCCAAATATGTGATTCTGGAAATAAATTGATGATAACTGACATTTATATTTCTCTTATAAGTATGTCTATCTTAAATTTCATTTTGAGCATTAGTCGTGAATAATAAATTTTTGTTTAATAAAGACTGCGGTAGTAGACAAAACAGAATGTGATTGTGAGAGGGCTTCTTCCATATATGTGAGTGTGCATGAGAAAACCCACAATAAGTCGGCAGCATGACATTTTGAGTTCTGTACATATAATAAAAGACAAGACATTTCTGATAAATTGAAGTCAGTGACCCCCCTAAAACAAGATTTTGAGAAAACGGCATTTAATCCTATAAGTGGCAATAGCTAATTGACCAAGTAATATTGGAGTGATTGCTGTTGGGAGACCGTAGTTTAATAACTAAGCCGGTATAGAGATCATAGTGAGTAGTGTTCACTGCTCGTCTACAGTTTACCCTGTAACATGCCACGGTCCCCTAGAAACAGCCAAGTTGGAAGTTTGTGTCGGACCCATATTTTCACTTCAAAGCCGTTTTTCTCAAGATCAGCTCTGCCGACTTATTGTGGGTTTTCTCATGCACACTCACTGTCATGATCACATTAGGATCATAAATGCCGTGCTAGGTCACGACGTCAGTGAGTTAATTTTTACGACCTTGTTGATTATAACCAGCGTAATTTGTCTTTGAGCTGTTCTCGTGAACAGTTTGTTTTGAAACACCTTTTTTCTGATAGATGGAGAGAAGGAGGGGCGAGACAGAATAAATGTATAGCTAGGAATGACAGAGCAGTTCTGGACCCCGTGATTTTGATTAACATAGATAAGGGGCGAGTAAAGGTAGTTTATTTAGACGCTTAGTTGGCATTCGGAAATTCGTGCATAAGAGTAGAAAGCACGGGGGTTGAAGATTTTAGTAGTTAATGTTTCGCATTTTAAATTGTCTAGGTAAAAGTGACCTTGATTTGGCGCAAGGCCGTGACAAGCATAAATTAATATTGCAGGCTGAGCTCCAGCGACTGCACCAATCAAATGTATGAATCTGGACGGAAGGTCGAGACATAGCTTTAGTATTTAAATCCGTGCAGAGCTTAGATAGTGGCCACATGTAGACAATCCATTTACGAAGTGGACGGCGATAGTCTTCAGCCAGATGAGAGACATAGAGACGCAGTTGAGCAGTCCATATTGTGAGGAGCGTGATGTTTTAAAGCTCCAGAGCCTAAGCTACTTGGTTTGATATGAACCCACAGCTTTTACATCCAGCGCTCTCACTCCCAGTGAGGGCCGCATGGTGAGAGTCCATACTAATTTGTAATGATGAAAGTGAACCGTTCTACTTACTTTTGAAGACAGTTTCAGAGCTACCGCCAGACAACGCATGGTTGTACAAGCATTCTCCATGGCGTGTCTAGAGGAAATGTCCATATCATAACATGTCTCATTGAATTAATAGAATTTAAACTGTTATATCCGTCGCCACGTGCGCGGATTCTATTTGGCATCTAACTCATATGACCTGCAAGTAGTTAGAGTGAATAAGTTAGTCTTTATAGAAAGCTGTAGTTTCATTAGTTAGATTCAGTTGCCTTTGAATTGATATTTATATTTATAATTATATTTGTTACATTAATTCCTGTAATTAAACTGCCCTACAGTTCTGCTAAAAATCAAAGCAATTGATTTATTTAGTTTTTAGAGTGCAAGTATTTTTTTTGTGTGTTCGTCAATTGTGGGAGCGGACCTCGAAAGAGTGTCAGTCGAATTATCCCCATCTAACCCACATCGCGACACTCACATATCTGCAAGTAATCTATGAGTGAGAAGAATGGACTGTTTTTAGCTTGTTTGTCAAAGAAATTAATAGAAATGTCAACAATTTGATTTGAAAATTGCAGCTGTCTTACGCATGTAAAATTCTTGTTTTTGTGGTGGTTTCATGTCTGATTGTCTCCTTTAAATTTAAATTTTGATAGCTGTTTGCTATATAAGCTTTTGGAGAGCTATGCCAGTCTGGATAATCAGTTTTCTCTTATACCTGGGATATAGTCTTCAAATGTGATACAGTAGTCTCCGTCTAAGAACTCGCCGCCTTAGAACCCACTGTTGCCGCGAAACCGAATTTTTTCACTGTAATTTACATGCGTAAGAACCCACTCTGAAATGAAAAATCCGCCTAAGAACCCGGCACTTGACCGAGAGACGAGCACACTTTTACGTAAAATGTCCATATTATTACGCAAAATTCTCTTTCAAGTAGACGGGATAGAACAAAGCCACACAGTACAGTGAAAAAGAGCTGATGGAGGGAAGGTAGGGGGAGGCAAACCGTACAAAGGGTGGAGCCCAGTTACGTCTTTCGTGTGCAAGCAGGCCATTCCTAGACTAATTTAGCATAGTCATCACCTAACATCTATTGTTGTCTGACTAGAGGGGCAGAATTTTATACCTAATTGACCACGTGCTTGGTTTGCACGGCACATGTACTTGTGGCTGATTGTGGTTATTACACATGGTATCACTGGGCCTCGTGTTGTCTAAAATCGGCATCTGTGATTCACAACTTGATTGTTCAGTCTGAAACATTGCATTCGCTACACAATCATCACTGTAAGAAAAGAGCATTCTGCTAGCCATAAGTCGTAACTGCAAATAAAAAAATATTTAAAAAAATGTTCAACGCTTTATTTTCATTATGAGTTCACGACCCAGGTCCGAGCAATCAAGGGGGATAAGCCATGGACACGGGAAGTCAAATATGGGTGGCATCCTTTGGTATCCGCCTAAGTGCCCAGTCCGCCTAAGAACCCGCTTTTTCTGTCTCCCATTGACCGGGTTCTTAGACGGAGACTACTGTATTGTAAAAAAGATTATGTGCATTTTTTATTACTTGTTTCCAGAAGTGATTGTCCATTGTTTTGTACACTGGACTGTTACAGTGCTGTATATAAATGCAAAACGTGTATATGTAAAACATGTTTCCAGAAACCGTAACTTTTTTGTCAATGCATTTATGAGGGCGTTTGCTATTGCAAGAGCAGCATTATGAAGAACTTTGCATTTGATGAATAATTAATGTATTAGATCATATATACAACAAGACTGTTTTTGATTAAATTGTGTTTATCTTGAATAAATGAAATATTTGAATATGAGGGAATGGAAGTATTTTTTGGGTTCATTGAGAAATGTAATTTCCGAAAACAGTGTCATTTCAAGCATAGGTGACATGAGGAATCTGTCACACAAATATTTATCCTTTTAAAACATGTCTCCTTTAGTAGGTATTCACTTTCTTTAAGTATCCTCAAATACAAGGACTATCTTGAAGAGTGAAAATTTTGTCTTTTTATGCTCTACTCATCCCTTATGGGATATTTTCAGTGTTACATATGGCATTTTCCTTTTGGATGGAAATGACTTTAGCTAAATATAATACATGTATATAATTTGGCATTGCAAACTAGGATTTACAAAATTTCATTTGGAAAATCTATAATGAAATTGCATTGTACTAGCTGGAAGTGACGTCATTGTCTGTCTATTAAGCCAGGATTAAAGTGGTGGAATTTTATTCAAAGGCAGTACAGCACTTGAGCAGATTTGATTCTCAAACTGACATTTATTAAACTTTCTGCCAGTAAACATTTTTCCAAAGGCTACTACAGAGGTTTGCATTTGTGCATTTTAGGTCAAGATATGGTGAACAAAGTGAAATAAAATTTACTTTTGAATGTTACCCTATGTTTTAATTCATTGCTGAAAATTTGTAGTAGGATAATCATGCACAAATTACATGTATGCACTATATTTTCCCCATTGCTTTTGTCACTCTTTCATCCTTTCTGCTTCTTCATACTTTCATCTCTTTCTTCCTTCCTTGTGCCATTCACCTACTTCTCCCATTACACTCCACACTTTAATAATTCTGTAGTTCATTCATTCACTAGTTCAGTTTCACAAAAATTTAAGCGTGGGTGTACCGGTGTGCAATGGTGCATGCATGGAACATTTATCTTTAATAAAATACTGTTCCATCTGAACTACAGCGGGTGTTTGGTAGGCATTTCTGCTAGGGTCTCCTTCAGTCCTATCATTGCTGTTATATTCTGTCTGTTGTCTTGCTTCCTCCGAGCACAATATGGCCATTATTGTGTCGACTTGCTTTCTCCAAATCCAGAACTCAATCCGAAGTATAATTTATTAAGGGGGGGCGCGGGTCCTGAAATCGAAATTAGGCTTAAATTTAAAAATACCGATATCGCGATTTTGTACTTTTCGGTTAGTTTATCCATTTAGGAACACTATTTTACTAACCAAATGTTAATTTTGAATGTTTATAACCCTGAAATATGCCTTTTAGTGAAGTGGGGGGGTCAAGAAAAAGGCACAAGAATCATGCCATTGGGCTGCAAAATTAGCCCTAAATAACATCTTAGTGTCGCTATCAAAACCCCTTCTCCTCCGTACACATCAGTCATAAGCCTTTGGTGGTTTGGAAATCATTGTTGAGGCTCAGCACACCAGTAATGATGACTTTAGCCATGTGTAACACGTTTCAATAACATTTTTCTTGAAAAGAACTTTCAAATGCGATTTTCTCGAAATTGCACTTTGGACCAGTTTTTTTATTTATTGACCAATTGGTATAAAATTTGGCTAACAACATGTTTGAGCAAATCAAAAAATTCATACAGAAGGAAATTTGTTTAACTTTTCTTTTTTTTTTTTGGTTGAATTTTTTTGTGATAGAAAATAAGAAGAAATGGAATTCCGCTACATACCATTTTCAAAAATTTATAACAAAAGATCTGTCTGAGATATCAAAATTCCCTTCTGTATACAGTTTTTAATTGGATTGAAGAAGACATAAGAGAAGTTTCAAATAAATCCAGTAAAATTTGGTGAAGCCTATCTTTATTGAATTTGGTACTTTTTGGGGACTCAAAATCCAAGATGGCGGCACTTCCATGGCAACAATAATTATGACAAACAAATTTTTTTACATTTTTTTTCTGCTAATTCAGATATCCTGAATTCGATTATAATAGTTAAAATTGTCTATTTCTCATAATAACAAAAATCGCCTTCAGGACCCGCGCCCCCCCCTTAACAAAAATTGGGTTAATAAAAAAAATATGAACAAAAAGGCATTATATTTAATTTCCAATAACGCAGGCTTGATGTACAAGGTGTCGAATAATTATAACACTAAAACTCTTTTCAGTTCATAAAAACATCTGAAAAAGCATGAAATAAGTTCCTTTCCAGACATTAAATGAGGAAAGCAAAATCATACATTATCATCAATTCATATTCACATTTGAAAAACATGAAAAAGTTGCTTTATGAGATAATACATGAGGACAGTAAAAACAAACATCATCATAAAGGTTGTACTGATAGCATCCACACATGAGATCTCATATTTGGCCTCTCGGCCTCTCTGTATGTACTTGATTTCTTGCACCATGAAGTGTTGCAAAGTCCAGATGAGTTTATCCTAAAACTTTAGCCTGTTCTAAAATTTTCTTGAGTTCACCAGACTGCTGCAGTAGATTAAGTTCTTTTTCTCCACCAATATAATGTCCTTCCACAAACAATTGGGGAACCTACATGAAAAACGAAATCATATGAAAAATTAACATATTCAATGACCTTCTGCACAACTGCAATGTAAAGACTTATTTTATCATTTCACTGTCTGCTGTCCTGTTCATGACTTCAAATCTACATATATTTGAATCTGAACCTACTTTGTTATGAGCACTCAGCACCACAGGGATAAATGAATTCAGTGTGTAATGATCATTATTTACATATTGATATTATAATTTTTATGGGCTTTAGAACTGTTCTTAATATAATAGAATATGAAGTAACAGAAATGAGACTACAATGACAGTAAAGTATGCAGAATTTCTAGTTCAGCTGCCTAGTACAAATGTGTAAATATGTATGCATGTGCACTTGAATGTATGAAGCTGAATGAAACAGAGATGAAGATGAAAAGAATAACTACAACTACAAATATATGGACAATATTCTTTGACAAAAAAAACCCAGATTTCTGGAAAAACTGATTTGCTGCAGAATAGAATGGAATGATTTCATACAGATACCAGAAAAGTAATCTCCCTATCTCATTCAGCTGACAGTCATCCAAACAAGGGATATTTTATTAAAATTTTCATATAAATGACCATCCACAGCGATTTATGGAGATAAAAAACACAAGAGATAAACAAAATAAATACGATTGTCCGCTGCAGACATTGCATTGAATTATGTGTGATCATTAGAAAGTGTTAAGCTCCTTTATTTACCTGTTTTTATATGTTTGAGAGATCATATCAGGCACAATGACAAGGGAGCCATTTTTTGTTAGGGCACCATTATTAGCCAACATTATCAGCAGATACTACGCGGGTTTATCCGCCAACAATATCAGCAAAGCCTGGGTTATCCGCCAGAAATTGGTGTTGTCTAATTACAAAAAAAACAACCTGAACAAAAAAACAACAAAAAAACAACAGATCCATTGCTAACAAAAAGACTTATAAGAAAAAAAATCAAAACCAGCCTTGCTGAAAATTGAACGACGGTCCCCCCCTTGACAAGTGAAGATGCTAATCACTAAGCTACTGCAGATCCTGTTCAACTGTGAGAGAAGTCCTCCAAAATAAATGACACTAAACCAAGAAACCCATATCTATGGATACATCCAGAAACTTTTACTCACAGATGTCTATAAATAAACACATCTTATTCATTTAATCAATGAAAGTCCATTTTTATTCAGAAAAGTACGTCTCTCCAATTTCAATTCATGCCATCATTTTCAATGTGTGCAATATCAATGTTGATCGGGATGAACGGAACAGGGAAGGACGACAGAGAAGTGTTTGAATCAGGGGAGATCACCCACGCTACAAAATTTGCACTGGCAAATAAAAAAAAATCCTAGGGGAAATTTCATTTGACACTATTGTTGCAAAAACACATTTTTTTTTTTGGCTGCCCTTATCCGTCAACATTATCGACGGATACTGCCCAGGTTTATCCGTCAACATTATCGGCGGATACTTGGGTTTATCCGGCAACACTATCGGCACTATTGACTAATGACAAACAACAACAACAACAAACAAACAAACATGCAAACTGGATTTATTCCTAATGTTATTGGATTAAAAAAAATTACCAAACAGATTGATTACTGATAAAAAGACTTTTATAAGAAAGAAAAAAACAACCCTACCCTGCTGTGAATCGAACCACTGTACCCCCGATTGACAGGTAGATCATACAAAAAAAAACAACAAACAACTGGATTTCTTCCGTTATTGTTCTTGGATTAAAAAAAAAAAGAAGATTGATGCCTAATAAAAAGACTTGTGAAAAAAAAACCTGCCTTTCTTAGAATCGAAACACTGCCACTTGACTGACGGGCAGAGATGCTAACAACTACGCTACTGAGAACCCTCGAGTAATCGTAAGAAAAGTCTTTCTAAATAAGCATGACCAAACCAAGAAACCCATATCAACGGATTAGACCTGAACCTTCGTATGTATCCATTAAATCAAAAAAATTCCAAGACTCTCCAATTTCAATATAGTTTTCAACACTCGCCCAGCATGAACGTTGATCGCGTCGGGATGTATGCTCGTATGGAACAAGGGAGGAAGACGGAGAATGGGTTCAAATCAGGGGAGATGACTCGCAAATACTGAAATTATGTTGACGGATAAAAAAAATCCTTGGGAAAATTTTATCTGTCGGTATCGACGGATAAACACTTTGTTTTTTTTTTTAGTGTGGATAAGTTCCGGAGACTCAAACAGCAATTCGCAAGATCTCATGACCCCCAGAGAGAATATTTCCTTACCTCTCTTGCATCCGTAAGACATAAAATCTGGAAGTAGTTTTCTATTTGTGAACAATCTTGCCTCTTCTCAATTTCAACAACCTCATATTCTTTGTCTGATAATTGGTATTGGCCCAGTATTTCCTTAATCATTGTACACTGGGGTGAGTATGTTTTGGAAAATAAAACGACTTTTCTCTGCTTCAATTTAAAATCTACAAATGGCCGGGCACCTGCCATTTTTGCAACAGCTACCCGTTGTTGGTGCGAAGTTAAAAGAATACAGTGCCTCTCGTGTAATGACCGGAAGCAGGTACTTTGTATACATTGACAACAAGTTGCAAATTCCTATCTTTAAAGTTAAAGAGCATGAGTGATCTAAGGAAATAGGAAACAAAATGTCGCAAAAATAGTGTGACTAAAAAAAACAACCTCGGTAATGTATACATTATTTGTAAGACATGGTATATCTTAAAATTTGAAAGGAAATGTGCTCTATTAATATTTAATTACTCTTCAACAATTCCTTTTCGCCCATGTTACAATGCGACAAACACCAGTATGATCGTATCTTCTACCTTCGTTTCCTCCATGATAGTAATACATGGTGTTCACTTTCGTACCTTCATGAAAACTTGAGGTAATTTCTCATTCGCCAGGGCGATTGGTCTCAGATAGGATTGGGTGGTTTGGACATTTGTGTTACACATGTAACACATAGAAATTTAAAGGTAAGATATACATTTTGTTTGTAGATCGACAGAATGGAAGTGGTCTTTGTCACTGACGTGTGTCGAGTAGGATCAGTGAAGAAACCTTGTTGGTAGGCGGTGAAGAAGACCAGGATGAGTTCGTGTGTGACAGAGGACCGCATCGCGTATCCTGTTTTGTAATGTTTACTGTTAGGTAGCTGCAATTACACTGTACTTTTATCCTTCTACCTACAGACAAACAAAACCTAGATCTAACCCCTGGCATAAGCGGCGCGCGCTACCTGTAAAGTCCGCGGACTGGTCAGTGACCTTACTCACACAGGGAATCTTATCTGGGTTGCACTGACCCTTGCCAATATGCGATGACCACAACCTACCGCTGCCCGCGGGTTTGGTTGGCATTTGATCGGTATGAAACCATTTGCAGCTGAGCTATAGGCCTAACTTAAATCACGCTTGATTAATGATAATGAATTAGGCTAACCAGTGAAACCTTTGTCTCGAAGCCTCTGAGTCTTTAACCAGTTGTCTGACGTATGAAACCAAACGGACAACTGTAATTTTTCATGAGAACGAAGCATGATTTGATATCTAGCCACGCCCCTCCCCCTCCCCAAAGGCCTTTAGAAACAAATGGTTTCATCCAGACTGGCACATACTATTAACTCATGAACCAACGTAGGCTTTTGGGGCAAAGGTCATTTCAGAGCTTTTTTTCTGATTGGTTGTTACAGAGATGCCACCCATTCCGATTTGGTGGGAATCATTCAGATTTTTCTTGAAAAACTGGCGTGATTCTGATTTTCCGATTAGCAAGGCCTGTATTCCAAATTTTTTGTTACTTCCAGCAATCAGCTTTTTTTTTTCGTTTTTCATTCTTCCGGGTTCTAGATTTTAATTATAACTTTTACAAAATGTGCTGAATTGGAATATTACAATCATTTTGTGAATTAACCAGAAGTTAGTTCTACTTTCTTATATCGCTTGTTTTGCACCGATCGGGAATTTGATCACTTGCTACACACGTTTACATTCTTTTTATCGTTCTGCGTGGCGGCGATTCCAAATCTAATTGCGTAAATCTATCTATTAGCCCTCACTTGAATCTAAGTGTTATATTTGGTTGCGGCTGTAATGGAAGGAGGAATCAGTTCTAAACCTAGCTAGATCAGTAGATGTATTCTCTTTCTTCAAATTTAAGCTTAAAAGCCTTAGCTAGACATCGCCTATGGCTAGATCTATTTCTAATGGGGCTATTAAACGTTCAGTTGGACCGGACCAGGTTAGCCTTTGGCTGTCATCATCATCATCATTGCCTTTCTCACCCTGGATCAGGGTATAGGCCACCAACAAACACTTTCCATCCCTCTCTATCATGGGTGCTTACGACTAATCGTAGTCGGCTAGGTTGATTACACGTTACAATGGACTGGATGGAAACAAGGGATGCTACTGTGATACACAACACACAACCCCGCCACTTTTGAAAAATTCAATGGCTATAGTATAAAGATAGAGATTTTTAAAATTATTTTTATTAAGCAATAAAACGAAGCATTCGCGACCAATTTTACTAATTTTGACATTGTATGCTGATTCTGAACTTGATATCAAATTCATGTTAGCATGTCGTTTTCAACAAGTTTGTAAAACGACATGCCATCCCCGGCGAAGAAAAACTTCAAAGGCAAGCGGCAGCACCAACCATTCACTCAAACCGTACGACAAAATATTTATGAGACACCGGAAATTGATGGGCGAGAGGTCGGCCGGCCGGCATGCCATACGATTTCAGCTATTTTCCTTTTTACACGATACGATTAGTCGTAGGCACAGCCGAACGCCAAATTTCGTCCGGCCAGCGTCTGGTCCATCTGAACGTGTAATAGGGCTTAAGTGATTACTTGGCAGCGACTATGACGGATGCTGGAATGAGACCTAGCAAGATCTATGGATAGATGTATCGTATTGAGACTAAAGTAATTTATTCGGCGGTGATTGTGATGGAAGGAGGAATCAGTTTTAAACTTGTCTTGACCTAGATTTCTTAAATCCAAGCCATTGACATGGAGAAGGTTGACGTTGCATGGGCACCAACTGCCAAATTAAGACATGAGATTGGGAGTGGGAAAACACTCCTCAGCACAGAATAGGCAAAAATTATGCATGGCATTTGTGCATTTTGGCACTCAAATCCCAACATGTCAAGGCAGCTCTTATCAGACATAATTGTAGGTAAAACAGCTCCAGAGCAAAGACACGTTTGCCACAGCACTTTTCTGGAGAGGATTCCTTTTTAGTTTTGACCAAGATCAAGGCAAAGGGTGGATAATAAGATATGGTTGAAATGAACTGTAAGTAGTGCAAGTTTTCCAGATGATTTTCAGCTTAATCCTATGTGACCAAGGAAAAAATAAACAACATAAAAATATAAGTTTAGAACTGGTACCATTTAATTTTTATTGTTGTGTGCACCGATTCAGATTTTTTTTCTCAGATTCAGATTTTTTGGGGGCCTGATTCAGATTTTTGTTTTTGTAGGGTGGCATCTCTGTTGTTAGATACAGACAACTCTAGATGATGGTCAGCTTGTGAGAAAATGAGATAATTTTGCAATTCTGTTGAGCAGCAGTTTGCATATGTCGATGTTACGTCCTTTGATAGTGTGGGAGAGCCTTTGAAAGTTCAGTCTTTGTGATTCCAATGAATGGTTCACTGGTTAACATACACGTCCTTGTCATAATGCCTTTGATTTAGAAGAGATACATTGAGCAATAAGGTGGTAGTTATCTCTCAAAGAGAACAGTGACCTGATATGTGAAAATATGACTTCCACGCTGCACTGTCAGTTTGCTGTGTTTACATGCCATACACAGTGAACACCTGGAAAGTCAATGCCTTATTTCGGCACCTCCCGCAATGTGGGGGTTAAATTGGGCCCAAGTTTACTTCTGCATAAGTTTGAAATGATCCTTTGTTACAAAACAAAAAGGTATCCTTTATGTTTTTAGCAATCATATGACTGTTGATAGACAATAGCCTTGCATGATAATTTCTTGTCATCCTCTTTCTTCTCTTGCCTATAGATCTAGATGTTTTTTATTACTTGAATTAGGTCTACCTAAAGATCTAATGGATAATTTTCTCTCAGGCTTTGGAAAAGGAGCTGTTCAAGGCATACCTCTCATTGCATTCCTGAGGATACTATCACACTATTAATATCATCTAGTCTTTTAGCAAGTGGCTTTTCCTTAGATTTGCTTAGATGGAAAATAATTTCTTGAGTTTACGAACTTGTCATTCCGTTTGGAGAAAAACATTTTCTCACTTTACTTTTGCAGCACTTGAGATTTCCTCATGAGAGTACTGGAGACGGATCCATCTATTTCATACAAGATGGGCAAAAATAAAAAACACCGAATACGAAAAGCAAAAGAAAATGAAGCCGAGGAATCAAGTGAAGATGGCACAGGTAGGTCATGGTTGAGATGAAAAAAGTATGTTATTTAGTCGGTGCTTCTGAATTCTTTAATATGCATTACTGTCATAAGTTTAACCCCTTCACTGATGATTTTTTTTTTGAAAGTGCTTGAACTTACAGGTAAGATGGATTTAGCGGGATTTATGGTTTATGTCCATACCACCATCAAAAAATTTTCTGGGACATTATATGATGAATGTCCTCAGTGCAGACAAGTAATTATTAGTACTTGAAACTCATTTAATTTCTTATGCAATATCTGAGCAATTACCCTCATATATTGAGGAACAAAATTAAATATTATTTTCAATTAGGATGTGTTGTCTGTTGAGCTTGGTGGTTAATTCATATGTAATTTGTGTATTTTTCTATATTTAAAGAAGTAACAAATTGTCTGATTATAATTTTCATATATTTTCTCTAAGGAAAGAAGTTCAAATAAAGTAGCATTTCAGATATTGATGAAGGATTTTGCAGGCCCGAAAATACCTAAACAGAAACCAGAGTAAAATTACTGCATTTAAATTTTGTACTCAATATTCAGGATGCCCTCATGTTACCAAAGCTGTCAATTTAGCAGCCGTGAGAAAAGTTGTGCAGAAGCCGGCTGTGATATTAGGAGAATGCACTGTAAGTTAACTTTACATTCAGTATAACTTCTGAATCTGAAGCTATTCTTTTTATTCCATTCCTTTTATTACTGTCTCTCACATAAAGGAAGAATAATAAATGCAATAAATTTTGACACAGTAAGTGTTTACTCAACGTTGTAAAGAAGGTAAATTAGGTGTACCTTATAGAAAGGCATACACAGTGATAGTAATTTAAGCCCATTCTCTTATTTATAATGCCTTCATTCTAAGTTAAATTTTCTTTTTATTCCCTTCACCATTTTTAATTAGTAAAAACCAAAAACAACAAGAAAAAAACGTATAGAAACAAAATAGCACAATACCATTTGACTGTCATTATCAAACCTTCTGAGAGGTGAGTCATCAGTACTTTCTCAGAGTATAGCTGGAGTGAGAATTCAGGTTGTTTTTAATTGGCTCTTATTTCTTATAAATTCTTTTTTAGGGCTGCAGTAAAGACGGTGCCAAATCTACGTCCAAGGACTTATTTGGAGGTTACATTGAAGGCCCAGTGCCAGCAGAAAGTGAAGATGCAGAAACGCTGGAGACAACTATATGCATTTGTTTACAGTGTGGTCACCAGGTATGGAGGCATTCTAGATTTGTGAAGGGAAAGTTTGTTGTTTGTTTGTTTCATGTTTTCATGGTCACCATAGTTTATAGGAGATGTGTAGACCCTAGACCTGCCAACTGTTCTGTATTTTATGGGACTGACCTGTATATAGGGTGTTGGAGGGATGTGACAAATATTTCTTTTTCTTAAACAAAGGAAATTCCAGCAGGGTTTGAGAACAGAGACCATTCCAGTTACGAAAACAAAGACATATACCAACACACAGAGTACATTATATTTAATCTGTGAAGTGTGTTATTGTGTTTTTCATCTGTGTTCTCCTTTTGATAGAAATCATACTTGCCCTTTGAGGTTAGTTTTACTGATATGGTCATATAGTTGGCTGACAAAGACTGATATTATACCACAGTGGTCACAAGAAATTATTTTTGTGGATACGATGTTTACAGAGTTTTGTGCCTATGCAGACCTGCAAGAGAGATTTATGTAAGGGAGTTGTGAATAATGTAATTGGTGGAATCTTAGGGGATGACCATCTGTATATTAGCTCCACCTTTTGATGGGCTTTAACATAGGCCAATCCATTTGAATATGCTAGTGATAATGTTTGTTATTGGTGGTATTCCCTCTTTTTCTGACCAGGGCTGTGATCGTAACTCTGCAAACAAGCATGCACTCAAACATTACAAGACTCCCCATTCTGGCATCCACAGTATTATTGTTAATCTAACTACTTGGTCTGTCTGGTAAGTTTTTAATTCGTGGAATGCACTGACCTTGTGATGCTAGCTGTGCCTGGGGTGGGCCTCTGTAAATGTAATGGGTAAATATTTAAAGAATTCATTAGACACACAGTGTAGGTTATCACAGTAATTAGTATGTGGCAACAGTATCATATTAGACTTAGATGGGAGTGATATTAAGCTTCTTCTAGTTTTCTTTGAAGAAAGACCAAACATGGATTACAGCAAATGAGACTTTATGTAAATTTGCCTTCTTGGGGTCATTGCTGAGGACCAGGGTTTACAATACTACTCCTTAGCGTGTAGGAAAGAGACAATTAATGCCAGTTCATATTGTAAGAAATAACTTTGAGATATCACTGAAGTCCTACAGGGAAGGGGGTGGGTTGTCAATTTTCAAGTTTATTTGAGTAAGAGAGGCTGTGACTAAAAACAAGATTACTACCCTTTTCCATACAGAGATGCGCTGAATTAAATTCTCTTCATTTTCTTCACTCTACATTATTGCGTGAAATTAATAATGGCAGAATGACTTGAATTTTAGTTTTATTTCCCATTAATATGCAATGAACCACTCCTCTTCTTCCCCCCACCCCCACCCAGTTTTTTTTCTTCTCTTCTTTTTTTAATGCCATTACTGAAAAACTATTTTGCTATACAGGTGTTATTTATGTGATGAAGAAGTCCCTCCAAATCCAAGACTGCAAAGCTGTATTGACTATCTCCAGAAGGAATCTGGTGTCTCAAAGTCTGAAACAGCACAACCACCTGGTAGGTGCTGGAGTATTTTACTGAACTCAAGAGACATTCCAAAGCGCCTGTACGACTGAACTGGACTGAAATACTGTTGATTTTAGCTGTAATCAGTGTCTTTTGTTTTAGTCATCCTGAGCTGGATTCTAGTGATAGTTTAGTTTGTGCTCTTTCATAATACTTTAGGCTAATTTGCATTCCATAATCTTTTAAATTACTTTGTGCAGTTAATTGTACACATTTTTTTAATGCCTTTCTCTATTTTTAAGAACGTTTTTTATTTTTCTTCTTAAGTGCATTTTTCATTTTTTTTTCTTTTCAAAATTTAGCATTAAATGAAAATAACCTTTGGCATTAGTTTACAATAGATCTGAATTGTGTTGTTTCAGGTCGTCCAGTGGATAGTCCCGTGTCTGAAGCAACTCCACTGCTAGTTAATTCACCTGCTGGGAAACATTCAGGTCCAAGTTCATGTGTTAAAGTGAAGGTTTGTGGAATTATTGTGTTGTTACTGTAATCATTTTTGGGGTTTAAAGAAGTTTAACCAAATTTTTATGTTTAAAATTTTATATGATATCCATAGATAAGTTTGAGAAAAAAAAAAGGAATTTGGTCAGTTTCTACAAACAGTTTTATTTTATTTTGATAATAAACACTCTCTTCACATGCTATTGCTTTTATCGAATTTTTCCCTGACCTCTTTACGTGAAGAAGTTAAAATTCAGTAAGTTGTTACTTCAGAAAATTGTGTGTTTCTCTCTGAACAGCGTCTTCATATTTTCCAATATTATTTTTTTAAAGATGAAAAATAAAAAACAATAACAATATATGACAGAAATATGATGCTAGTTTTTGTTGGTAGCAATGTAGGAGTAAATTTTGTCATTATGAAAATATATTTTGCCCTTTATGTATGTAAATTTTGAGGTCATGGTTTTTAAATTTTGCCTTTATGATTTCTCTTGTCTTACAGGGTCTTAGTAATTTAGGAAACACTTGTTTCTTCAATGCTGTGATGCAGGTGAGAATATTATTTGAACTGCTTTTTTTTCCAAAAAGATATTTAGTGAATTATAATTCAGATGTTGCTGATCCATCTGCATATCGTCGGTGTAATTCCCTAACCGTCTAACTTCACTTTGTAAGAGCTATCAACGTCTATCCAACATTTCTAAATATATGCTATGTTTTGGCGCAAAAGATATCTATCGTTTTGAAGATATGATTTTGTGATTAATGTGTTAAAAAATGACCCGATTCGGTCCAGTGAAGGAAGTAAATAGTTTTTTTTACTCTCCTGTAAAATTTTGTAAACGGCACTTAGTCAGAGGATTACAAGAACGGTATCCTCTTTTAAAGTGTAGAAGTTTAGACTTATTATGAGGCGAAAAAAAAAGCACACACATTCACGCACAGGTTTTTTTAACCCTCGTCCCACGTTGAGTGAACTCGTCCACGTAACGCCCCGTGCGGGGATAGCCAGCGGCTGGTCAGCCGATCGTTCGCGTGTTTCCGATAACCTCGGCAGTCGGGTCAATCGGGTCTTTGTGAACATGTGTTTCGCGTATATTTCAGGACATAATAACAACAATAGTGGTGGATAAATCGTAAGGGACCCCTATGATATTTGGATAAAGTACTTGCGATGATATGCAGTAGGTTTTATTGTGAAATGGAAGGCCCAAATCAAGAATTTTTTGCATTTACATGCCGTTTAACACACGTTGTATCATTTTCCCAAGACCTCAGCGCTTTTTCTGTCGCTAAGTCAGGTGAACAAATTATTTTTTAAGCCATTCGCTTAATTTACTAACCACATGTATCGTAACATTGCATTCTCCCTCCTCTACTATGTAAAGCTTCCACTTACTATAATGTTAGTTTTAGCGAGAGATTTGATTTCCAGCTCCAGGTCGTAGAGCACAGTACTGAAAAGTGGTTTAACCAAGGAACACAATATCTCTCTAATTACCACATCAAATAAAGACAACGACCAACAACAAAGTCAGTCATTTTCTCCCAGTTTTCCCGGATGAAAAACCTACTGACAGACGCCCTTATGCAGCATGCCCTAATATTATATCGGAATTCATAATTACAGACATAGAACGGCGTCTCAAATACGCACATGGCCCCTTTCTTCTCAATTCACATGTAGACGACAGCCAGCATCAAAGTAAAAGTTTCCTCAAGATTTTCCCCAGTTCAAACTTCAGACCGTCAGTACTATTACATGAGTATGACGAATAGTTGCATCGTAATAAACGTAATCGGACGATATCATTTTGTTAGATATAGTAGGGGTGACAGGATAGATAAACGCGCGAAAATAGTGTGGGAAAAAAAAACGTGAAAAAAAAAAAGACCAACGACAGCCTTGGCAACCGAATAAACAAAGGACGAGGCACACCGTTGCTGTACAAAAATGTGGCCTCCCGCAGGACCCGTGGTTAAGCGTGTCGGACAAAATAATGGCCTCGCGTGTTGCACGTGGAGGCCAATATAGTGGCCTCCCGCAGGACTAGGGTTAAAAAAAAAATGGAAAAAAAATTATTCACTGTCTTGATGTCTTGCAAGGATTAAATGTTATTTGAAAGTTTCAATGACTGTTTTAAATATTATTTCTCTTTGGCACCAAAACAGGTAATATAAGGGAAGAAAATGTATGAACAGAGATGCCACATATTCAGATTTAATGGGAATCATTCTGATTTTTCTTGGAAAACAGGTGCTTTTCCAACTAGCTAGGTCCGTATTCCGATTTTTGTTACTTCATGCCGTCGGGATTTTTTTTACCGTTTTCGTCTGCCAAGTTCTAGTTTTTAAGTATACCTTTTACAAAATGCACTGAAGCGGAATATGGCAATCGCTTCAGGAATAAACCAGAAGTTAGTCCTACTTGCTAATTGCTTCTTTTGCACTGTTTAGCTATTTGTTCACTGCCACAAGCATTGTTGACATTTTTCATACAGTTCACTTTGCCACAAGCATTGTTGACATTCTACGTATGGTTTCACATGGCGACGATTCTAAACTTAGCTAGATCCAGTCCAAGTGCTGTACACATATATTTGGCGGCAACTGTGCTGGAGGGAGGAATTGGTTCTAAAGCTAGCTAGATATTGCCCTAGTATAGAAGTGATTTATTTGACAGCAATGATGATGCAAGGAGGAATCAGTCGAATGATATAGGCATAGCAAGACCAGTAGACGGCGATTGTGATTGTGTGGCATCAGTAAAACTTATCTACAACTAGATTTCTCAAGTCTAAGCCATGGAGAAGATTGATGTTGCATGGGGACAAATTGCCAAATTGAAATGAGAGTTCGAAAACACTAAAGTAGGACAGGATGGGCAAAAATCATGCAGGGCATTTGTGCATCTTCACAATCAAATATCCAGCATGTCAAGGCAGCTCCTGTCTGGCATTCGTGGCAAAAACACTGCTCCAGAGCAGTGATCAAGTTTGCTACTGTTCCTCTGTGCAGCGCTCTTTTTCAGTATTGGCTGGGGTCAGTGCAAAGAGCCGATAATAAAATGAGATTGAATTGAACTAAAAACAGTGTATGTCACAAATCCCAGACTGGGAGATGTAATGATTATGACAGGACAACAATCACGAACGAACAAGTATAACACTTAACAGAACAACCAAACAGACTCACACATTTATTATACATAAAAATAAAGATATACGTGCAATTACATACAGTACATTATTCAATTTAAATACCATCCAATGGTCGTTATTCCCAACATTCATTCTATCTCCGGGTCCACAACCCGATAATAACTTTCTAAGATATACTCCGGCCTCAGCCTCACCTCAATGTATGTACTACTTGCGGGCCTATCTTACTGGCTCCTGCTCAACCTAATCTCAGTATCTCAATCTCCCCTCAATATCTTAATAGCACAGTAATATCTTAATAGCACATTAATATCTTAATACATAACGTCCCTGTCTGTGGCCAGACTGCCACGATTAATGTGCTCTCGCTGTCCTGCGCGACAGCTTCACTCAGGCTGGCCTGTGGGTAGCCTTCTGCCCAACCCAGGCATCTCGCTTATGCTGGCCTATCCCCGGTACTAGTCTCTCCACCACGGGTAGCCTCACGGCCCGACCCCGGCACCTATAAGAATAACATTACATCTCTATAACACCATACAATTACTATCCACTTCACAACTCATTACGAACCATCAAGCGTACACACAACAGTCCACATTTCACTCACCACACATCTGCACTTCTCTACGGTAACACACCTCTACCGTATTACACAGTACTCAGACTCGCTACGAATCCATGATCCTAACTTACATGTATCGCTCATTGCGCACATCTCTATACACAGTAATCAATGACTTTCACATTCCTCACATATAACTTATTTACATCATGGTCATAGGAGAATATAGTACATCAATCATCATAATTATCAATCATAGTTCAACCTACCAGTCATCACTGGAAAACACACATTCTCCCGACTGCTTTCTTCACGTCTGTCCCCTTGGACTTCTTAACTTGCAGTGACTTGTAGTACACCGATCTCGCCTCATCCAAACCCCCCAACTCACAACATTCCATGCTTTCCATTAATTGTGGGCCGTGAGTTAATCTTACTCTACCCCCTTCTCCCCGTAACTATTGATCCTCGCTCACTCGCTCGTGACAGTGTAAGTATTTGAAGATGATTTTCAGCCCATTCCTGTGTGAGCAAAAGGGAAATGCAGATTTAGTAGTGGCACAATTTTAAGTTTTGTTGACATTTGCACTGATTCAGATTTATTTTGCCAGATTCAGATTTTTTTCTTAGCTTGATTCAGATTTTTGTTTTTATAGGGTGGCATCTCTGTATGAAAGCAGAAACTGTATTCATTCAAGTAATAATGTTGTAATAATGTGTGTTCATTTTGGACAGAGTTTATACCAAACAAGAGGCTTGGAAACTCTACTGGTGGAACGCAGCAAGCAGGGTAGACTGTACACAATACCTGGCCCAGAACCAAATTTAGACAGTGACAGTTGTTCTAGTGATGAAGACAGAGAAGAAGAACTCACTGAAAAATTCAGAATCTTGGTGAGTTATCAATCAGAAAACTGGTGGATCCATGCATAATCAGATTTAGGTCACTGAAACCAGCCAGATGCCTCTAGTTTTTAATAGGTTACTTTTGAGATATACAATGCTAATGACGCTGTGATCTGCAGAACTGACTAGCTCATGAACTACTATCTAAAATCAGTTATGACACAACTGTATTATCTCAGAGCTTTGGATGTAGGATTTAATAGTATTAGAAATGGCTGAGATAATAATAATTCAAAATATTGGAAGACTGTTGGAAATTCATTTGTTCTTAGAAATGATTAATTTAATAATAATAAGGAAAAAATAAAGATAAGGGCTCATTCTGTGTTTTTATCTTGTAAAAGGTTGCATGGTGAATATGCCTTATAAGTAGTTCTTGATGAGGAGATGTTTCAGGTGCATCCCATACTCTTGCAAACAAGCTGTAATTAAACCATTGCTGTCTTGAAAAGAAATTACGGACCTATGTTTATAGAAAAAAACCTTACATTTCAGCCACCCATTCAGTCAAATTATGGTGAGCCAGGGCCTGTAACCCTTGCTTTGCTCAACTTTGTGCAAGAAATGAGAGGAGGAACCACAAGAAATGGCACTGTAAACCCAACTGCTCTCTTCACTCAAGTTTGTAAGAAGTAAGGTCCCACGCAAGTGTTGGCTGTTGATAAAATATGTCATGTCAAATGTCTGTTGAATTTTTTTTTTCAGCGGGCTTGAAACACGTTGCAGTTTACTTTGAATGCAGTCAAAAAGTTAGATACATATTTTTTTAATATACAAAGCTGAAATTATTGACAGTAACAATTTAACGAAATTTTCCTGTGAGTCACAGTCTTTTGGTGACTTTTCATGGCCTCCTCATAATTTAATTTTATATGGTGTTCTGATATGTACTTCAGATCTGATTTGACTGAGCTGATGTTCCATTGTAACAAAGATGTTAAACTACTTTCGCAGGGCTCCACGATTCAAGGGATTTCAGCAGCAAGACAGCCATGAATTGTTACGTTATCTTGTTGATTGTATAAGAACAGAAGAAATCAAGGTGAGTGAGGGAAGATGTTTTTTTTTAGTTTCTCTATTCCAAAAAGTAACTGTTTCAAGTAAATTTTTATGCCAGATGTTTTTCTTTTCTTAATTTCTATCACTTTGTTCCTCAGACAATATTTTCCTTGTATTCCTCTCACCTTTTCTTCCCAGATTTATTTTCATATATTGTTGAGAAGGAATTTGTTCAGGTTTATGATACTAACTCACTGGTATATTCACAGTCCAGGGAAACTCTCATCATGTTTAAATTCTATCGTATAAACACGCTCTTTGTCTATTTTATTTAAAAAATATTCTTTTTGTTACAGAGGGGCCAAGCTTCCATTCTCAAATTTTTCAAACTGCCAGAAACTGTCAATCCAAAGAAAGTGGATGATGAAACAAAACTTAGGGTCAAAGGTAAGGAATATCAGTTCTGTTGTGAACTTTGCTATACAAATGTGTTTTTTGCAATTTTGTGTTAACCCTAGTTACTGCTTTGCAGAAAATAATAAAGAATAATTTATTGCTATATGGAAATAAGAATTTTTAAGAAAATATATTTATTAGGAAAATGAATATTTCCCACAAGCTATTAAAAGCTTTGTTGATGTCCCATGCTTTGAGAAATACTTTCATTGTTAGGTACATAGAAAGCTCTTAAAGTATGAAAACAGAGATGATGGCCTCAAGACAAAGTATAATAAATTTTAAAATCATGTTATGATTATATTATGGATATGGTCAGCAAGATCTGAAATATGCCTTTGCTTTAATTTGTTTTCCTTCATAGAGTATGGGAGACAGGTTAAACACACTTTCCTGGATAGTTTATTTGGTGGTCAGCTAGTCAGTACTGTCAAATGTGAGGAATGCAAATCAGTAAGTCTTTTTGTTCATCTTGGAGGCATTGTTGACAGTTGTGTCAGCTATGATATGGAAATGAATCTTGAGTGAGATTAACTATTCTTATGTAAAAAGAAAAAGATATCAAATGATATTGATGTTGATGAGCAAGAAATTGTGGCAATTGGACATACTATAAAAGCAAATGGGGATGAATTTATCAGAAGTTAAAATCTCATGGTAACCTGACATTTCTAAGCACTGATCATAACCCTGACATATTATTTAATCAGATTAAAAATGTTTGCATCTTTAAACTTCTGTTGATAATCTTGACCTCTTATTTAATCAGAATAGTAAGTGATCACTCTTTTTCTCAAAAGTGCATGTATTTCATGTCTTAGAGGGGCTTTCTGGCATGTAAAACCACAACAAGGTGGAATTCAAATTTTTGAACATCATCCTTGAATTCATGTAAATTGAGTGATAAGGAATTTCTGTGTTTTACCATTTCAAGCAAATGTGTTATTTTTCTAGGAAAAAAGTAAACTGCTCTTTTTGAAAACATTTTGCTCTTTCACAATTCACAGGTGTCCCAGATCTTTGAAGCATTTCTAGATTTATCTTTACCTGTCATGGAAGAGAAGGTATGATTGACAGTGTTTCTCCTCTCTCTCCCCCCCCTCTGTTTGTTGTGGTGAATTATATGGTTACCAAACTCATTTGTAGAAAGATTTTTTAAGAATCCATCAGAAATAGTGGTCATCATATTTTCAAAATTTAGAAAGCACTATATTAAAAGAAAAATATAGAAAAGGTCCTTCCAAGAAGAGAAATGTATCAGAATGGAAACCTCCCAAAGGATACAGGGAAATGTTGTAGCGCATTATTTATGGAGCTGACTTAATTGTATGAAAGTTTGTGTAAAACACATTTGTCAACTGGCTGTGACCGAAATTAACCGGTACAGAATTTTATGCTCAGACTTGGGCTTCTTAGATACAAAAGACAGGATCTCTCTGTGCTGTACAGAATACACATTAAAATAGGATTTTAAGGATTTTAAAATTCAGACAGTTTGATTTGAATTATTTGGAGAAGGATTGCTAAACATGTGAAACACTCTTGGAAAGCACCTGTTTCTATTTCTCTGTGATGCAATTTTATATGAGAATTTAGTTTCAGTAGATGAAAGAGATGAAGATATTTTGCATTTTATGTAACAGCCTCAGAGACCCAACCTCATCCTGATTGGAAAGAAGAAGGATTCAGTATGTCTCAATGATGGTGGTGATGATGCAGATGCTGCAGCTGCAGCCATGGGTCTGGATACTACAGTGGATAAACCAAACAAGTATCAAGAAAGGAAACACAAACGCACAGCTAAGAAGGAGGCGAAGGTAAGTGGACTCTACACCTGATCCGACAAACTTCATGTCACTGGGAGCTAAAAGTCTTGGTCAGGTGACTGTTGCTGGATCCCTTGTCATCATTTTGTGTTTGTGAATGTGTGGGTGATGCTCATTTGAATGTCTGTAGAGAGGCCATAGTAATTGTAGTATGGACTCTGTTCACACTGACACCTTAATGCAGTCTGGGTTTGTTGTAAAATTAACTGCTGTGGCAAACAAATATGTGTAGTCATTCAAGTGCAGTCTGCCAGTCTTTGGGAGTTTACGTGCTGGCATTGTGATATAAAGCTTGTCAGGACAAAATTAAATTTGTGTGGTTGGTGGCTACAGGTTTTGTAGGATGACGGTTATTATTGTTTTACTTTTCATTTCAGAAAAAAGCCAAACTGCACAAGTCGAAGTCTACAGAGCACACAGACACTGCTGTGAAAGGGGACCAAGAGGAGAGGACAGGCCAGGATCAAGATGCTGGCAGTGAAGACAGCAATAAGAATGACAACGAACAGGAAAATGCTGGGATTAACAAAGAAAATCAGAATGGAAGCAAAAAAAGAAGCGAGGAACATTCTAGTAACAGTACAAACATACAGGGCAGGAGCCTCAGTCAAGTAAACCAGGATTTGTTGAACAGAGACAATAGACTTGGGGATAGCTCACCTGATGGAAGCAAGGATGGATTAGACGCTGATGAAGATGAGGAGAAAGATGACCCATCAGGTACGTTTGGATGTGGTGGAGAAAGTGAAGTAGACAATGTGAAAAATAATTGTGAAAGTAGTTTTTGAGACCTGAAAGAGAATTTCACTTGAATAACCTAAGACTTCATAATGCCCTGAGGTGAATGTGCTTATTAATGAGTGAAAATGATGTTTATAGAATAAGAAAGCTTACATGTCCAAACCCCGCAAGAGAGCTAAGTACAGAATCCACTAAGTGTGAAAAATGTGGAGAGTCTGAATGCATCATACTCTTTCTCAAACAGTAGTTTCTATGTTTTGATCTTTGGTCGTGCACTTTGCACATATTATTAAGTGAATATTTCTAACCGCCTAACTCAGACTTTGGAGAAACACCATATTTAGCCTATAAAGAGATAGTACAGGATTGCCACAGCCATGCTGTTTTAAACGATGTGAGACATTCGCAATGTTGCATTTTCATTCATTTATTTCCTGGAATTCAAACATTTGTGAGCCAACCTTTAATCACTTTTTGTACACCTGTAAAAAATTTCAAAATCATAGTTTAGGAGGTTAGAAACATATATTAAATGTATTTGCCCCTTAGTAGCAGACACTGAAATCATTTTAACACCTAGTAATTTGTAACCCCATTTTAGATGCTGACGTGGAGGACAATATTGAGAGCGATATGTCCAGGCTTGACCTGTCCATGATGGCAAGTGGCACTGCCTCATCTCACTCTACTGTGAATAAACATCAGAGTTTATCTCAGAGTGATACTAACACAGCAGAACAATCTTCTGATCACGTAGCTTTGGAGGGGATGTCATATTCGGTCACAACAGAAGTTTCGAGTACTACATATCCAGATGAAGGTCAGAGCTCAGTGGAAAGTAGTAGTCAAAACCTACAGCAAGCAGGTCCCAATGGTTATATTGTCACCTGTAATTTTGAGTTACCAAAGGAAGACTTGCCTGCAACAGTGGAATGCACCAGTATCCTGCCAGGACCCATGGAGACTTCTGTATCTATAGACAGTTTACCCAAAGTATTGACAAATGGAGATTTGAACAGTGACACTCCCAATAATGATACAAATGTTGTGGACCAACTGTCCTCAGGGATTCAGCAGTTGCAGGTAACAGAGAAAAATGCTACAGATGGTGCTTGTATATCTTGTGAGGTGTCTGTTAGTAACTCACAAGTGATAGAACTGTCAAATGGTGTAGGCAGATTGACAGTATGTGAAGGAGATGTTGATGAAAACTCTTCACAAACAGTGAAAATCAATGGCAATGATGTGATAACCACAATTTCCACAGAAGATGTTGGTGAGCACAGTATAAACATCCCAGCTGTTAACAAAGATACTGAGCCTCAAGTGAGCGCTACTTACAATTTTACGTTACCAAATGATAGTATTGGTGATAAAGGAGGAAATGCAGAAGGGGACAGTCACCCAAGCTCTTCTGGTCCTGTGCAACACAAGTCTGTAGATGGTGAGTGTGGAGATGCCGAAGTGCAGATATCATTGTCAGATGATAAACAACACGCTCTCCAAAATGTCCTGAAGACACAGCAAGAATACCTCAAGGAGGCTCGTAACTTCTCTATGAGTACTTTATCTCCAAGGTAAATAGTATCTTACTTTTTTTATCTTGGTAGGTGATGTTTCATATCACATTGCATGTAGATGACAACCAACATCAAAGTCAAAAGTTTCCCCTCAGTTTCCCTATGATATGCTTGCCTTATTTGAGAAGCAGTTCTATGTGTAATCATGAATTCCAGTGAAATACTAGGGGGAATGCTACATAAGAGTATGTTGTTACGAATGACCTCCAGTGTTATGAGGTCGGACGGAACGTGTCCCCTCTAGTGTTAGGGCTGGACTCCTGTGTTACGGAGTTTGGGGGGAATCCGTCTACTTAGGGTTTCGACTGCATTCTTTTAAATTGAGAGTTTTATATATTTTGTATGTTATCTAATCTAAGACCTAACTTTCATACCATTCCAAATACTAAAAGTCAATCTGATTAAAGTTTCTTCATCAGACCTGCAGGGTCACATTTATTTCTAATAAAGACACTAACAATTTCGACTAGAATCTAGATCTAATTAATTAATAAAGATAAACATCAACAGCATCATCATAATCAATAATACGTCACTACCACTCTAGCTCTAGGGTTCCTCTAACATCATTCAGCTTCTATGTTCGTTAATTTATCTAACTAATAATTTCTGTAGATCTATATGTTAAGATCTAGGTCTTGCCCGTCGAAGCGACGTCGGCACAGTTAAGTGTAAATCAAGGGTGGGCTGGTAACTCCCAGCCTCACGCAGACAATTCAAACACAATTTCCAATTATGTGTTCGTACAAAAACTACACTAATCTGCAGCTCTAGATGAGGTTATGCGTGCTGCATCCACGTGGGTGGATTTCTCAGTCTTCTATCTGAACATGTCAGTCATCACGAGCTTGGTCCATTTCAACTTACAATTGTTCTGGCCCAAGGCCAGAAACAGTATAAGATAGCGTGGTTCAATTCAATATGGCCTATGGAAAATGACGAGACCCTCGTCTGGTCATGTTGTTAGAAATGCCTGGACCCATCAAGCAGGGCTACACTGACCCCCTCACAGACGGAAGATTCTGTATGAAGTGAAGAAAGTAGCACGGACCGTAGGGTCTGCGCTGTATCGCGATTCTTCCGCTAACCTTCATTGGTTAGCCCTTTTACCTATATTATAATTTATTTGCATACTACTGCTTATCACGGGGTCGAGAACTGCTCTGTCATTCCTAGCTATACATTTATTCTATCTCGCCCCACTTTCTTTCCATCTATAAGAAAAAGTGTTACAAAACAAACTGCCCACGAGAACAGCTCAAGGACAAATTACGCTGGCCATAATCAACAAGATCGTAAAAAAATTAACACACTAACTTCGTGACCTAGCACGGCATTTTTAACTTAACCTGCTCTTGACACATCCCCCACCCCAGTGGAAATTTTAAGAAAAATTTACACGATAAGATCTAAGAAACTCGAACGATATGAAAACGACTCTGATATTGTGATGGGGGCTTAAGTACTAGAGTAGAAAAACTAGCCCTAAGATGGATAAAGAAGAAATTTAACTAAGAACGTGCATAGTGGATGGACACAAACTACACAATTATTAATGCAACGTTCTGTAGAGTCTAATCTATCGACATATATTGTCATTTATCGAATCATACTTGTCATGAACATCTATAATAATACTTAATTATTTCATTGTATACTCCTGAATTAAAGTATAACCATATCAACACAGTCACGACTCAATGAAGAAAAATGCTCAGACTTATTTAGTCAACACACATAATTGATACCTGTATGCACATTCACAAACAATATATTATTAATTAAAGTATTGGCATCCTCTGGCAGCAGTAGCTCTGGTAGCTTGGTTTGCCATGTCTCCATCTCATTGACCCGCAGACAAGGGCGTCGGGTTTGTCTGTAGCTCAGGTCACAGTCTGGAATGACGCTGGTGGAAAGAGGATATTTACAAAAAAAAGGATGTAAAACTTGTTCATAAATCAGTGAACAATAGAATGTGAATACATCCAATGTCCAGAAATGAGACGGAAAAGTGCTATCCAACCCCAATACAAGACAGACTCAAATAGGATAAAATTTCTGGTCTATCACAACTACAAATTTCGGTATAGTTAAGCTGAAATAAACGTCGACAAGATAATTAGCCTGGCGTACTCTTTCAAAATCGGCGTAGCGCTCGTCTTGATTTAAGAATTATATAGCGCTTCTCGCATTGAACAATAATCTAAATCTCAATTAAATAACATTACACTTTAATCTATTTCTAATTATATCCAATCCGGGATAGATGAGGTGCCACCAGGCGATAGCAGTTAATTTAATGCGCCGTTTCCGTACGCAAGCCATGCACACGTCAAGTGTCACAGTCATCTCGGTATATAGTCATAATCGGTTGCATTTATTATTCAAATTCAGTATCGCGGTAGCTAATCCACTGGCCTATGGAAAGCTAAAGACATAACCGGTTGTATAAAAAAAATCTCCACACTCCTCAACTTCTCAAAACGCGCACACACAGTGTCCTCTGTTACCACTGCAAAAACTCTCAAAACGCGAACACGCAGTGTCCTCTGTTACCACTGCAAAAATATTCTCTCTCTCTCTCTATCTCAACAAAGCAGTGTCCCAGTTATCACTGTCAAAAATTATCTCTCTCTCAACGCGACGAATCAAAATATCTCTCTCTCTCTCACTATACCACGTGTCTTTTATAATGACATTACCTCAATACTGATACGAACAAGTCCCATGAGACAATAAACTCTTTGCTCCTCGGGCGGCCGCACAGCCGAAAATAATACCAATATTCACCACATATCCCTACTCAAAAAAAAAGTCACCTCCCTAAGCAGGCTAGTACTGCCCTCTCGGGGGCTCGTCAATATAAAGACGAGATCGGTTATACATAACGCTTAATAAGCTCCATAGAACAGGCAGCATGCTAACTGCACGGGTTCCAACAATTCAATAAAAATCCTTACTCAAGCAGTGTTGCTACTGTACAACATAGGAGGATTAATTAAACCTCACTCCTTATTAACCCAGATTACTCATGAACTCACTCACCGTGTCACAACACGTGAACGAATTCAGGTATGCAAGAAAAATTAAGTATAAACAAAAAAGGTAAATACGATATAACGAATGTATAAAAAAGGTTACATTACAAACAAGATGCAAGACCTACAAGCAAGACGAACGATAACAGACCCTACAAGTCCTAACTCATGTACAGATAGTTGTAAGAAGAAGACAAGAGAGACATCTTCCTAAAGAAATGTGAGGAAGCAAGAGAAACGCCACAATCTATACGAATAATGGATCCCTATAGAACTATTCACAGTATAGCAAATCCCCCCGAGTTATCAATAGCCAACGATACACGTTCTGCACCCGATTGGCAAAAAAGATATGCTAAACTACGATCCCATCCAACCTCCCGCTCCTAAACTAAACATGCAAAAAAGATAACAAGCCTGTAAACACTGAGGGCGGAAAGCACCTCACCCTCCTCAAAATTGGCAGTTAGATGTTTCACTTAACTTTTGGTAGGAATTTCGATCTCAATTTCCTCCATCCATAGCGCTCATTTCCACGTCAAAGCCTCGTGTTCAGTCTCAGGTAGATATATGTATAGTGGTTGGTTTCCCTCGCCATTGTCGTCGGGTCAATGGGATGACCAGGACATCATATGAAATTCAAACAAAAATTTGATGTTAATACACAATGTATATGACATATATCTGTCTCGCGATCTATCTGAAATCACAACATTACAAAATTATATCATGTTAATTATAATAGATGTTACTTAATAACTTAAATTCTCTAAGAGTGACCTTATCTAACTAATAAGTTATGGTCAAATAATAAAGGTTCTTTAAGGGGTCCTATCCAGTTGAAATATAACAAAGGTTCTTTAAGGGGTCCCTCTCCAGTGTTACGAATGACCTCCAGTGTTATGAGGTCGGACGGAACGTGTCCCCTCTAGTGTTAGGGCTGGACTCCTGTGTTACGGAGTTTGGGGGGAATCCGTCTACTTAGGGTTTCGACTGCATTCTTTTAAATTGAGAGTTTTATATATTTTGTATGTTATCTAATCTAAGACCTAACTTTCATACCATTCCAAATACTAAAAGTCAATCTGATTAAAGTTTCTTCATCAGACCTGCAGGGTCACATTTATTTCTAATAAAGACACTAACAATTTCGACTAGAATCTAGATCTAATTAATTAATAAAGATAAACATCAACAGCATCATCATAATCAATAATACGTCACTACCACTCTAGCTCTAGGGTTCCTCTAACATCATTCAGCTTCTATGTTCGTTAATTTATCTAACTAATAATTTCTGTAGATCTATATGTTAAGATCTAGGTCTTGCCCGTCGAAGCGACGTCGGCACAGTTAAGTGTAAATCAAGGGTGGGCTGGTAACTCCCAGCCTCACCCAGACAATTCAAACACAATTTCCAATTATGTGTTCGTACAAAAACTACACTAATCTGCAGCTCTAGATGAGGTTATGCGTGCTGCATCCACGTGGGTGGATTCCTCAGTCTTCTATCTGAACATGTCAATCATCACGAGCTTGGTCCATTTCAACTTACAATTGTTCTGGCCCAAGGCCAGAAACAGTATAAGATAGCGTGGTTCAATTCAATATGGCCTATGGAAAATGACGAGACCCTCGTCTGGTCATGTTGTTAGAAATGCCTGGACCCATCAAGCAGGGCTACACTGACCCCCTCACAGACGGAAGATTCTGTATGAAGTGAAGAAAGTAGCACGGACCTTAGGGTCTGCGCTGTATCGCGATTCTTCCGCTAACCTTCATTGGTTAGCCCTTTTACCTATATTATAATTTATTTGCATACTACTGCTTATCACGGGGTCGAGAACTGCTCTGTCATTCCTAGCTATACATTTATTCTATCTCGCCCCACTTTCTTTCCATCTATAAGAAAAAGTGTTACAAAACAAACTGCCCACGAGAACAGCTCAAGGACAAATTACGCTGGCCATAATCAACAAGATCGTAAAAAAAACTAACACACTAACTTCGTGACCTAGCACGGCATTTTTAACTTAACCTGCTCTTGACGTATGTGTCGGTAGGTTTTTCATCGGGGAAAACTGAGGGCAAATGACCAACTTTGTTGTTGGTCATCGTCTTCATTTGATGTGGTATTTATGTCACGAGTAAGGTTGATGGCCTTGTACGCCACAAGTGGAGAGGGGGTAAACTTAGCAGGGGAGAAGGGGATTTTAAAGTTGTTGACGAGCATGAAAGGTTACTGTCACGATTAAGGTCAGTGGCCTTGTGCGCCACGAGTCAAGGGGGTGAGCTTAGCAGTGGAAAACACGAATTTTAACGTTGTTGACGAGCGTGAAAAGATACACACGACTCGCTTTAAACTAGTCCCATGTGCAAGACCCTCGGGAGTATAAGTAGAGAAGAAGCTCGCCACACGTGGTTCCCATTTGTTCCCAGAGGAAAAAGCAGAGAGTAACGGTCCGGGCGACAAGTGGAAGGTCGTGCCATGGGGACCAGAGTTGTTAGGTGTGTGAGGGATCCATTATGTTCCCATTTGTTTCCCAAAAAGCAGAAGTTAACGGTCCGGACGATCATGTGGAGATCGTGCCATGGGGACCAGAGTTGTTAGATGTGTGAGGGATCCATTATGTTCCCAAAGAAGTTCGTTGATAATCGATGGCGGGTGTGAACCGTCTGTTTTCTTATTCGCCTGAAGCTTGGGAGTCTTGAAGAGGGGATGGGAACCCTTCAAGAACCAACCATCCACGATGGCGGGTGTGAACCGTCTGTTTTCTTATTTGTCTGAAGCTTGGGAGTCTTGAAGAGGGGATGGGAACTCTTCAAGAACCAACGATCCACGATGGCGGGTGTGAACCGTCTATTTTCTTATTCGTCTGAAGCTTGGGAGTCTTGAAGAGGGGATGGGAACCCTTCAAGAACCAATCATCCACGATGGCGGGTGTGAACCGTCTGTTTTCTTATTCGTTTGAAGCCATGGGCGGGTGTGAACCGTCTGTTCCCCTTTATTGTTTGAAGTTGGAGATCTAGGAAGGATTGTTTGAACTCTGGAGATGTGAAACTGCATCAGCGAGGAGATCAGATGTCGACAGAGACTTAAATAATTAAGTTATGGACAAAGGGGTTAGGCGTTAGTTGGCCTAAGGGAGTAGAGGATAGTCGTCGTCCCCTATAGGGATTTTTACATCTTTGTTTTTTTGTGACTGTGTATTTGATTATTATGAGTTGAATGTTTTGGCATAAGTTACATGTCACGCATTTAGTAATAAATATCGTTTGATTTAAAATTTCACTCCATGTGTCTGTTGGTCGCTGGTCTGCTTGCTTAGCTTGTTAGCTAGGGTTGAAAGGAAAAATAAATTAAGTAAACATCACGCATGTGGTCGTGACATTTAGAAAGGTTTTCTGTGGCTTACTTAAACGACTTTAAGTATTTGTGCTACACATGAGGTGGGAAATAATATCTCTTACCAAAGTCATTCTTAATGAGGTCAGTTTGTATATGAGTTTGTATGCTCATTCTTGGAATGTAATTTGTGTTGCTGCCATCCTTCACTTTGATTTTATCCCTCCATCTGTCTGTTCTTGACAAGTACTTAACAGCAGAAAGTATTGTCATTGTGTGTGGATGCATGCAGTTTATTTGTCAAAATATTAGTTTGTACGATAATTAAAAGATTTGATCTATATATTGATGCTGAGGATATTTCGAGAGGGTGTAAAGTTTTATCTAAGGAAACAAACAATACGCAACCTACGTTATTTTTAGCTGAAAAACTAAGACCATTGTAATGTGTATTGAAAGATTGTATCGTTGGGGCCGTTGGCAATGTATTTGCCATGAATAAGGGATGGTCAGTCTTTTCACTCTGTTAATATGTATGCCAAATGACTCTACTTCATGATTTCAGTATGTTCCCTTGAATGCAATACATTTAACAGCTAAACTTGGTAGGAAATGTCATCTGCAGGTTACAGATATTGACTGATATTGCTGATAGTGATGTCGGCAGTGAATGAAACATGATAGGATATGAATTTGATGGACAGAACATTTTTACAGACTCATGAAAAATCTTTGAAATCTGCTGATGATTCCGGGTGTAACCAAGTTTCACTGGATATTTTGTTGACATTTTGGAATGGATATGTTTTCCTGTAAAGTAAAATTTCCCCATTTTCAATCGCAGATATCATCCAGCACCAAAGGAATGCTCTATCTTGTCATGCCTGAACCAGTTCACTGCAGCAGAACTCCTGACAGGTTCAAACAAATTTGGATGCAAAGAATGTACTAAAAGAAGGAGGAAAAATTCTCATTCTCATAAAGGTCAGTGTGAAATCTCTTGTCTCTTCATTTGTTTCCAGTAGTGTTTGTTACATCGTAAATCTCGGGGAGAAAAATTGCCCAACTTGAAAATTTCATAATTTTTTTCCCCATCAGGAGAAAAAACAATTGGCCACGAAGCAAAATAGAAATAGACAAAAATATGCCACTATAAAATCTATCTCAGTTTTGTTTTTCTCAAAGTTCCGTGAAAGGTCCAAGCTTTTTTTTTCTGTTTTGTTTTGTAATTATGACAACTAATGAGATTTTGGACAGAGGATATTTTTGTATCTCATTTGATGCCAATGTACCAAGAAACAAATGTGAATTTCTCAAAAACAGGAAAAGCATCTAGCATGCATAAAGTGTTCATTTTCATGTCCCCAGCTGAAAAGAAAGGCAAGGAAACAGTTTACTCCAATGCCAACAAGCAGTATTTGATATTCAGACCTCCAGCAGTTCTTACTTTACACTTGAAACGGTTTGAACAAGTCAGTGTGCACTTTTGTATTCTGTGGTCTGAGAAAAAGTTGTATAAGTTTGTAGTCAGCAGACTTTATCAAATGCCAGATTTTCAGAATGAAGTTTTTTTCCTCTTTTCATGATTGTCTGTTGGCAGGGTTCTCAGTTTTCCGTAGCATTCGATTCCGAATATCTAAAGAAAAAAGTGTTCCTTTTAATGCGTAATCTTCTCTCCACATTCTAATATGTTTCTTTGGGGGGAATTATTTCTTGTGTAATTATTGTGTTTGAAGATTGTTAATTTAGAATATGCACTGTGTCAGAGTTGCTGCAGATATTATTTCTAAACACATTCATATTTAATCAATAAATTGTATGCTGTTATACCCAACATTGAATATGTTATTACATTTGGTAATATCTTAATTTCAGACTGGGCTCACATCTCGAAAAGTCAATCGTCATGTGGATTTCCCTTTAGTATTAGACCTGGCTCCATACTGTAGCTCCCTATGTTTGGTAAGTTCTATTATTTACACTTCTTTCAGTGGGGAGATATACTGAGCAGTCATCTGTGCTGTAGAAACCGGTCATGCAAGAAGGCATGAATTTAACAGATTACCGAAAGCATCTGAATTTTGTATCAGGGCTTTCTAAAGCTCTGTAAGATACTCTGCTGATATGCCTATTGTAGTCACTCAAAATGTTTCCTTTAACCTAAGAATGAAGTTCAATTCAGCAATTTTCATAAACAAGAATTTGGTGAGGCCATGGAGGAACAATTGCTGGTGTACTTTGGAGAAGAAAATGCAGTCCTCTCTGTCTACAACTGCTTGACCAGGGGTAAAAGTTCTTGGCACAGCCAGAGTTTAAACTGCTATCCTCGTGCCTGGGAATAATTTGTGCCATTGGCACGTAGATCCCCTGTAATTCTAACCCCCCTCAATTTATTTAAGAGAGTTACGAGGGATCTAAGTGCCAATTGCACTTAACCCCTCCTCATTTTAACCTCCTCAATATGGATCTTGATGGAATTCAAGCAGCCCAGTAAATCTTTCCAAAATTTTCAGGGAGTGAAAGAGGGTCAAACCAAAGTGCTGTACACTTTGTATGCAGTGGTTGAGCACAGTGGCCGACTGAGCGGTGGACACTACACAGCTTACATCAAAGTACGGCCGGGTCTGGGTTCTCATACACAGTTTCTTCATAACCAAGCTTCTGGGGCCATGGATTTATTGAATGCGTAAGGATTTCATATTGTTTTGTGTGCAAGTAACTTTCTTGCTTAAAGATATTTCTAGGTTTCTCTATCAGTTTTAGCTGTCAGAAACACACTTATGAGCAGAGGAATGCTGTCGCAAGCTATAGGATTCAGACTTAACACAGCATGAATTAGTCTCCTGAAGGAAATTTTATGTTTCTCTTTAACTTGAAACCCATTTAAAACATATGTTTTGGTGGCAGTGATTGGAATTCAGACCTAACTGTACATGCTTTGTAATAGGAAATTATTAATACAGCCTGTCGTGGTAGAAGTTGCCAACATAAATTTGCTCCCATGCTTCTCCTGCACCAGCTGGTGTTTGTTTTAAAGCACTAGTGATGTAATACGTGTATAAAGAACCTTAAATATTGCAGTTTGTTTGTTTTACTGTAAATGAACTTCAGTGCAATGATTAAGTTAATGCCAGCTATTTCTCAATAATATAAGAATAGGATTGTAAAAGCAAAGAGTTGCAGACTGAGATGTGCGGGTTTTTACATTATCATATTTCCATATTTGGCCTTTTCTCTAGGTATTTGACTCGTGTTGCGAAATGTAAAGTTGGCAACCCTGCCTGGCATGATGGATCCTGTGATAAGGCGGAGGGAGGAGATATCATGGACAAAGATACAGAATCAAGAGCTGAGGCTTTGGCACCCCCTGGACGTTGGTTTCACATCAGTGACAGTCGGGTGAACGAAGTTACGGAGACAGAGGTGCTTAAAGCTCAGGCATACTTGCTGTTTTATGAAAGGATTTTCTAAAGAAAGAAAGACAAGAACCTGTTTTTTGCTTCACTGTATCCAGTTGTTGTTGTTTTAATGTGAGACATTTATTTCTTTGATCATTTTTTATGAAGACTGTCCTTTCAGCATTTGATTCAGAATGCAGTTGCAAAGAGCAGGACCTGAATTATTCAAATGACTTGTATTGCAATGAGAGAGAAGGTGTAAAGTTGATTCACTGAAGAGATAGTGACCAATGTGGTCATACATATAGAAATGAAAGTCTGACCTAGTGGGCAGCATGGTTCTCTAAATAAGTGGGAGATAAATTTGAGATGGATTCTTTTCTTTTTAGCTGTGAAAAGTTTTGTACAAAACAGAAATTTTGCCAGCCTTTAAAAATGCAGGCTGGGGCATTTTTATCAGTAGTTAGCTGTCTGAGATATATTCAGTGTGGTAAACACCGGTTCAGATGGAGTGTTCATGATTCTAGTCAGCATTTAAAGAGGTCTAAGGTCGTTAGGATTGTTTTGTGAAGCTTTTTCTTGTCATTTTGTTAATTAGTTAGAGACAGAATGTAACAGAAGAACGGATTATGCTTAATCTACCTTTTAAACATAAATCGTCAGTTTTGTCTTTTATTTGATATGGATCTTTTTTGTTTTTAATAAATAGAAGACCTGTGATATAACCAGAGATGCCGCTTTTCTGGAGCATGATCAGAAAAGTAAATTGTATGGCAGCGCTAGAAGACTAACAAGCATAATGCTTCTCTTTTCTATTGACTTCTGATAGTTTTGCAGAAAATTAAGCTAATTGGCATTAAAATTACTGTCTGTGACTGTAATTTTAAAGATCCAGAAGCACACTTTATAGCCTCAGGGGCAGATACAAAGCTGTGCATAAACATCTATGTTCTTACGCTGGAGACCTAATGATATCTGAAAACGTGCACCAATGAACAATTGTTTTATATGAGTGTACCTGGAGCCCCGAATTGCAGATTAACCAGTGTGCTTACACAACATCATGCTGTAGTGGTTGATGTCTGTTCCTATAGGAATCAATTTGATGTACTCAGAAATTCAGTTAACATTTCAGTAGTACTGAAGTTGATGGTTTCATTTGGATTTTGCATGGTCAGTGGTGTCTAGAGATATGCAGCTCATTTTATGCAAGAGAAGAATATGATATGTGTAATGTTATCATTGTGAATTTCTCCATTTTTCAATGTATTTCATATCATTACTGGTCATGGAACAGCAATTTGTTTTTGTTAGGAGTTGATGTTGAGGCCTGATCTCATCAAACAGTTGTGGCCGGTGCCTTTTTGAAAATACATCTGGGTAGAGGGGTCATAACACTTGGAAGTTTCAAGTATCCATTGGCCAACTTGCTCATTAGATAAAGGAACCAAATATTTATTTTTCAGTACATATGAGAAGAAAAGAAATTTTTACCTTTTTCAGGATCAATTTCATTATGTTACCCTCCCTCTGTATCGTTTAGTGGATTTGTAGATTGTGGATTACTCAGCATTTGGAGATGTACAGGGATAAGATGATTATAATGTAATATTTTGCTTCCATGGTCTGAATGTGTAATGTGTTTCAATTTTGGGCAGCACTGAGAATATCATATAAAGCATCATGCCCTATATTTGTGTCTAATCCATCAGTTATTGAGAAGATGTTTAATTTGTTCAATGTAGAGTAATGTACTGCATGTATGCACTTTTTCCTTAAGTAGAGCCAACCAACCATGTATAAAGAATCTTCACATATTTTGTCTTTTTAAACAGAACACTTGTTTGGAAACTAGTTTGTCAATAATAATACTACTGTATGTATAAACTTCTTGATGCCCGATTGCAATGATTATTTGTGATATAGCATATATGTATAAATAAAGAATATCTTCACTGTTTATATTAAGCAAATGTAAATGTCAGATCTGGATAATATTTATTCATTGTTTCTGCACATTGACAAACTGCACGTTTTGAGTTCCATTATCTCATGGCTGCCAAAATGTCAGATTAAAGTACATTAATTTGTACCCAAGCAGACTAACAAGATACACAGAACAGAACAGCAGAGAAGGCCATGAAAAGTCAACTAATTTTTTTTGCTTTGCATGGGTTTAGTGCACTTCCATGTGGCCCTTGGAAGTAAATTTGGGTCATTTTTTTTGTGACATTTGCTTAACAATACCCATGTCACTGTTCACACTTACCTTCAAGTTGTCATGCGTGTGAATTAGCATTATCAATTTTATCTTGGAAAGACAGTTCTTTTTTCTTCACTCTCTGCGAGCAGATATACACACAGTATGGCTGAAAGTGATATTGGCTGTTTATGCTGTGGAATATTTATTCTGTGTGCATTTCACAGACAAGTGATTGAAAATGCATAATAATGATGAAATTGATTGACTCACATTAGGGAGATAACTCTGTCTTTTACTTGAGTCACATGCAAAGGATTGTTGTATGATTCCTGAAGTGCTGCTTGTGATAAAATTATAAAATACACATAACTGCAGCTGTATCTGTTTACTGTCACAAGTTAATGTGACTTGGCTCACAAGAATAATGTATGATGTTAATACAAATGTTGCTGCTGGTAGAAATATGCATGTGAATAAGATTGTTTATGGTCCCAAATATTTTTTCTGTTGTAAAGTAGAACCTAGACATAATTTATGTATGTACATTGTGTGGGCCAAGAGAAATCTATAAGTTATTTCTGTGTTTGAGAACTTTATTTAGGGTATCTTTTTTTCCCATTAATAATGACTCTGGATAGATAATTTAGTTGGTTCTTAAAGATCATCTAAGTCTTCTCTGCAGCGTATTAAGATATTATGATTTAGTGCAAATCTAAATTGGTGGATATGTTACAGTTGAAAAGAGAGAACTGTTGGGAGGATGGAGGATGCTTTCTTTTATTTGACTACTTGCTGAGTACCTGTTCGATGAACAGGTTTGTATAGGGTTTTTTGTTTTTTTTTGGTAAAACTTAAGACGCCTGTGAACTAAGAAAGGCATTAATGCTGCATAGATAGCTTATAAGAGAGATGCAACAACAAAGGACACCACTTCAAACAGAAAGGAATAAGAACAAAAGCCGAGATGCGTAGGGTCATTCCCAAAACTCAGCGATATGACAGTACAGTGTGCAGTGGTGCGCACCGAAAATTTTCAGGAAGTGATGATGTCATAAAAAACCTACAGCATGCCAATGAGCTTAGTGAAAATTGGGGAAACAATAAATTTCCAATAAAAAAAACTACACCGATTTGAGACTTCTATTAAAACCTGTGCACCCTTACATCCATTCTGATGTACCACATAAAATTTGAAGTCTAAGTGTTGAGCGGTTCAGAAGCCTTTTGCAACGAAAAATCTCGTTCACAAATATATACAGTGCAATCCTAATATCTCGACATCAGTGGGACCGTCTGACTTGTGTCAAGTAAAGAGAAAGTCGAAATAGCAGATTAGTGGTGAAAGAGAAGGAAAAAAGGGGGTGGGTGGGTGGGGGATCAAACATCACCATAATAATGGGAAGTGTCCAATAAATAACGCAATTATGTCCCCTTTTCTTTTAATTATCTGCATAATTGTCATCCGTTCCTCCAATACCATTGTTGTGTGGAGCACTTGCTTGGCCAAGATTTGCCGATGTCGGAGAAATGCTGTAGCTATCAAATGGGCATTGCTTTACTTTTTTTTTTTTGTACCTCGACCTGACTGTTTCTTCAGAAGAAGTGGTGATACACACACAGTACGGCAGTTAACCAAGAGATCTAGGTCAAGGCCTAGTATTAACGGCGCACGAATGTTTTGTGGGGGGGAAAAAAATTACTGTCTGTAGTAGGCCTACTCAGTGCTTTTACTGCCGTACGCTTATGCAAGGCACCCCACACTCGCATTACTGAAGCCAAGGGTCATCCTCCGTGTCCACACACCTCCTCTCCTACCCCTCTCCGCCAGCACCGCAAAAAGAAATAAAGAAGTCTTGTATGCTTGGAGTTGCGTGGGCATTTTTGGTAGCACAGTAGTAGATCTAATGCACTTGTTTTGCCGTGGTCAGGAAGAAATGTGTCGAGATAAGAGGAAAGAATGGAATAACACATCGAGTTACCGGGAAATATTTAGTAGCATTAAAGAAGGAACACGTTGGGACTTAAAAATTGTATCGAGTTACCCAGAATGTCGAGAAAAGGCATGTCGAGATAAGTGGATTGGACTATATAGTATAGATATTCCCCAGCCTCTTCCTTTGAGAACCTTTTTGTATGGAAAATATTTTTTGGGGTAAACATATTGAGGGATTCCTTGTCAGAATGGCAGAAATGTAGGTCGAAGTCATCTACTGCAATAGGCATTATTTTTGTTTAATATCTGCCCTTGGTGTTCCCATAAACAAAGATGTATGATGGTTATGAGGAGTGTGTTATTATTTTTAATGTGTATTTGATGATTTGTGAAAAGTGATTTCAAATAATGACATGGAAGATGAAATAAAATAATGAATGTTTACATAAATGCTTTGAATTTATGCTTTAATGATCCTAGTGCTTTGAGAGGCCTTTTCATCCTCAATTGGTGGCTTTACTCTGCGTCTCATTTTGTTTTTGGATTTGGATTTATGTAAAGCTTGCCTGTGGTAAAGCTTTAATAAATGCCTATGTTTTTGTTTCATCAAAAGGAGTGCACTCATGAATTCACGTCTTTTTGTCTCGGAGTATTTTATGCTTATCATAGCTCACCTGTTTTGTGAACTTTTTTACTACAAAGTGAAAGTGTCCTTTTTGTAATAAAAACATAATATGAATGTGCATTTTTATCATGCAGGTTATGGAGAAAGATTAGGAACTTTAATTTATGTCGTGTGTTTATATATTGTTTTGCTGATTCTAATGCCTCACAATGCTGTATGTTTTTCCTCCTACATATAAATTATCATTTGACACTGATGTGATGAACCTAAGCATTTATGTCCTTCAAACCACAGTAGATAGAACTGCACCTTGCACGTCTAGATAGACAGTTGCAATGTAAAATGGATCACTCACTTAAACAATGTGTAATTTATACTGGAGTGTGCTTGCCCAGAGTGGCCCTGGAATAAGAGCACTCATGTTGTTTATTGTGCAGACCCACAAATATTTTCTGAAAATGAGTTTTGAAAGAGAGCAAAGAACGGTGTTGATGGAATAGATGTTTGCATGTCAGTCTTGCGAAATTTGTTGCTGAATGCTTTAAATTGCCCTGTGGGATGGAACTGAATCTTTTTCACACAGGGCAAAGTTAATTTATCCTTGTATTCCCTACCACGCTGGTGTTCATTCTGGATTGGTAGACCTCACTGCTCAATGCAGTCACATCCAAAGCACTTGCATGTTGGTATATAAAAACCAAACTTGCATGGGATCATTTATATAAAAGTTTAAGGTGAAAATATTGGACACAATGCATAGAAATCTCTTTGAAAGCTGATGATTGTTCGTGTTTGTATCTGAAATTTGCATTAGTATTAGTAAATTGCTTGAAAATGTTCAGATTACAGCATGGAAGTAAGAAACCCACTATTTTGACATTGACCTGTATTCCATGGACTAGGAAGCCATAACATGATGCAAGCCTTTATATTGTTAATTTTGTGACGGACCAGAATATATATCAAATTAGTTTGCCATGCAGGGAACTTCAACATGTTAATACATATACTCAGGTGAGCTGTAGGCCAGTTAGTCATGTATGATACATCAGTTTGCAATACAGTTAAGAGGGCATAGGGTAAAGGTACACCGCACTTGACTAATGCATTTGTATTGAAACAAAAATACCACCAGTTTTGCTAAATTCCTTCTCAGGATAATAAGTAAGTGGTACGGAGATCTCTGGTATGTAAAAAAAACCCCACCAAACAAGATGCTATTTGTAGCACTGAGCAATAAACCTCTTCATCATAAAGACAATGATATATATCATTGCTCCCATTGGTTGCCCTTTGGTATGTGTATAATTTACAAAAGCAGAAGTTCAATTTTTTGAAGCTTTAATTTTTTTCATAGCATGGTCAATCCATATTTTGTCATGTTTGCTGTTTGGGATTGCTGTTGTGAGAGCTTGAGCTTGCCAGGAGTTTTTAAATTTTTTTTTTATGTGGTGTTTGAGAAACAATCATTACATGTTCTCCTTTAAATCATCACCTGTTGGCCATGATACTCAAATTCTTGTATCCTTAATTTGTACTGGTACCGTAGAAAGATATTTGTGAAACAGCTGTTTCTCATATTGTTTTCTGCGTATGTAGGAGAAAGTGTACCTCCATTTATTAGATCTGGGCCACAGTATTGTGATGAACAGTCACCATCCCATTATCCAGTTCTATTTAATCAGAGTGTAAGATAAAGTTTAAGACCTTGGACATTGGTAGAATGGTAAGTTCATTTCAAGAATTTTTTGGCCATGTTATTATTGAAAACCTTCTGAACTTTAGAACATTAAAAAAAAATATTTGAACATATTAAACAGTGCATATGATCACTCTACCATGGGCATCCTTAAATAATAATACAAATGAATTTGCAAAAGCTACCTTATTTTTGACAGAAACTGGTAGATAAAGCAGGCAACATTTCCATCCTGTCCTTTAAAATAAAAAAACAACAACAAAAAACTAAAAACATGGCTGTGGGTAAAGACATCTGTGGTATCAGTGTGTAATCAATGATATCACTTGACTAAATGGAAGTGTACTGATCAGCAGAATTTACTTCACGACACAAATGTTGAATAGTTCTTTACTCCAGTGGAACCTCCTCCAACCTTCAAAACTAAATCCATCACAAAGTAATTCATAAGAATAAGATTATTATGATCCTCTTTCAGATATGGTGAAAATTTTCTTTAAGCAACGGTTTCATTAATTTGTGACAAATTATCACCGGGCTTCATTGTTTGCATTGCTGCCTGGAACATGGGAGGAAAAAAAAAATCAGCATTTAAACATTATAAATTAGGCTGAGGGTTGTTTGCTATCGGGTCCAAGTTAGCTGCCTTTTCTTTGTGTTATAGCTTATTGGGATGTGCTGTAGTGAAAACTGAAATCCACATCCCACCTTTCCTAATGCATTTTATATCCTGATATTGTGTAACTAAGGTAAGAGTACTAAGAGAAATAGCCCAGGGGTTCAATTTGTCTTTAACTCCCAACTGTTACCATGGTAACTGATTATATCATCTGCTTATTGAATTTTTTTATTCAAACGTTCAAGTATACATATTTGTACTTTCTTATTGTTCAAATATCATGAAATGACACAATGCAGTCTTAGACCCATTTTAAAAACTTTGTCACCACCCTTTGTCCATACATTTAAAACTGTATGTTATAGATACAGTATAAATTTTCAAAAATGTACAAATTACAGGTAAAGGATTTTATGCATTTCCAGTGGAAAAAAAAAAAACAAACAATAAAAATCTATAATTAAATTACTCTTGACAACATTGCCAAAACTTTGGAAATGCTTCAAAATTTGTCAAGACGTTTATGAGAAATCTATTTCTTTTGTGAATTATGTTTTGAAGAACTGAGAAAACAGCCATTATCTGCCTCAGTTTATCATTTACAGAAATTGCAGTTTTAAATGACTTGGGGATATTTATTTGAACTAAAACTTTGAGACATGAAAGATAAATGGGTAATTTGACTTTAAAAATAGAATAAGAAATACCAAAACTACAAAATCAGTATTTTGTGCTGAAATCAAGATTTTCACGGCCGCACACTCCCTTAAACCTTGGTTTATATTGTTAAGACAGTATTAGGAAAAAAACAGACAGACAGATGTGACCGGCTGCTCCCTTCCAGAGTGATCTACTATAAATTGAAATAATGTTAAATCTTGTGTGGCACATAGAGCATTAAAAATAGTACTGGCAGGATAAATATTAATAGCTTGTATAATTCATTGATGCAAAATGTGATTTCATGCCAAAACTGATGTACTTCACTCTTTATTTTAATGTGCCGGTGTACTTTAAAGCTTTCGCGTCGTAGTCCAAGTATTCTCAGCTATCCCTTACAATGAACCTCCATTCACTTTCAGCAAGTTTTGTGATCCATTGTTTTCACCATGACTTGCAATATCCACAATGCACCATGATGGTTTTATGTAATGCAAGAATATATTGCATAAGGTTTTTTTTCCTTGTTAGGGGAAGGTTGTTTTTTTCTCTCCAATTTTCATAATATATGATGGAAAAAAAAAAATTAATAAAGCAAAATGAAATTTCTAAATGTTATTTTGTTCATTTTGTTGTATTTGGATGAGTTGAACAGCATTTTGATGAGGACGTACAGTGTCAGAAGTGGGATTTTTGGGATAATTGCGTTATTGTAGGTCCCCTCCAGATGTCAGCGAGGGGGTTGGTGGATGTAGTAGACTCGCACCCGAAACACTCATACCACAATAACTAAGCAACACAGGATTACTTATGTTCAGGCCTGACGGGCCATGTAATGATCACACAACATTCGACTGCATAATTTACGGTAATCACAATCATAGATATTACATAAATGTCATCCACTACTGAAATTCCAGCAAGTCTATCTAAAATAGGATATCGACAAGTCTAGTACTATGCACTCTTGAAGTGCGCCTATCCAGGACTACGGTTCCTAAGGGATACCGGTGTAAACAAATTCAAGTTGGTCGATCTCGCTTTCATACAATCAGTAATAGCACCTAATCAGATAATGGACTGACTCATAAAGTGTAGCAGCCCTCTCTAATGATTTTCACAGTAATACACTTTACAAAATATGTATGCTGCTCCACACCAAGAAGTATACATCTAGGAAATGAACATAGTTCAATCTCAAACACAATCTAACAGCTCATTACACATCTAGTAAAAATATATATTCAATGTCCTTCTCTTCGTCACAATGGGGTGACGGAAAAAACAGTCACAATTCCTGGCACAAACACACAAGAGGGATCTCTCACCATTTCCTCGCTCGCGATGGTTTGCGAGCGAGAGTCCAATGTAAACGGCGTGCACACTTAAGCCTGGTGCACAGAGGTGTCGTCACTGTCTAGTTTCTTCACAGCGCGAATCTTTCTTTTGTCTGTCATCTCCACTCAGGTAGGAGGCCCCCGTGACTCGTCTTTTCGCCAAATGCTCGAAATATGAATCCACTTATCTTAGTACGTGTATTAGCTTTTATACCCCCCAATGGTTACTAAGGGTCTCCCTCCCGATTGGACGATCAAGGACCTAGCTACGACAAACACAAGTTTGTCTTTCAGTTAACCCTAACTGCTTTCTCAAAAGGATATGGACACACTCAAAAACCTACACTAAAACTTCTACAATCCTACTCTGTAAACAAGAAAATCCCACACGCACACCAAAATCAATGGGTTAACTTAATGTTTACAAACTTCACTCACACATTCCTCATCACGAAATCCGTGGCTCGATTAATAGCTAAACGCGTTTCATATTCTCCCAAAATAAAACCAACCCATGACTAACAGAAAAGAGCTCACACGGCTCGTGACATACAGAATGAAAAAAAAAATGTGGACTCTATCAAAAAGTCACCCAACAAAATTCTGCAGGTTAAACTTGCAATGATGTTTTATTTCACGGCAAGCACAGCTCTCTTTTTCTTTTTTCTCTTTGTTGTGGCATCAGCAAACATCATGACGCTGTTGGCTTCTTCCACATGCTTCTTGAGAAAATTCAGTCCAGCCATGTTGAAAGCTGTCAGATCCTGCAAGATGAAAATTAATAATTAAAGAAAAAAGTATACATGATATGGATCCAATAGGGAACAGCCAACCAAATGAAAAAAAAAAAGAAGGAAAAAGCCCTATTTTTCATTTCCAGGCAAATCAATGTTAAACATGATAAGACAGACAATGCTTTTTTACTATTGGCCCCAATAACAATAGCAGAAGTTAGATTACAACATCTTTGGATCAATCTATCCGTCGTTGATGAAAACTCAACAAAACTCTCTGAAATCCAGTGTTGATGTTTTACACTTGGCAACAAATAATGTATTTCAAGAAGAGAAAGGTGAGGTATTTTCCTGTCTCTTTCAGCCAATTTACTGATGAAGAAGAGCATAAACAACACTATGACTTGACACCCTTGTTTTAAAAGCTGGCCGATTTTAGCCTTCCAATTTATACCTTCTTGAAAAGGACTGCCATATCACTAGATAAGAAAAGGATGTAGCTGATTATGTTGCTCCGACAACAAGAATGATTTTATTTAAGCATCCGCAACTAATACTATGAACTTTTTTTTTGTTTTGTTTCCACTCCCCAAAAACGATGCATCCGAATGCAGCTCTTTCAAATCCGAAACGGCAAATCACTTCATTATATTTATATTTATTTGTTGACATATAGATTGCTGTGCCTTTATTACTTGGTTTGCAGTCTAAAGTGATTGTTTTGTGGAAAAATTGAAAATTTTCGCAACATCTATTATCTCATTATTGTCTGAAACTTTTAAGCCAGCTTTGAGATTACTCTTCAGTACCGACAAAGTCAGTATCGGTGTCTTCCTTTTTTAAAGACTTATTCTTCTCTTACCCTGTGATGCTGAACTGCTTTCACTGAATGGTCCTTCAATTTCTCAATGACTGACAAGTGAACATGGGTAGATGTGATCTCTCCGTGATGAATTCTAGGGTAGAGAATATAGACAATTCAGAATCCCAAGATGCAAAGAGGATCCCATGAAGATTTGCACAGACAAAAAAGTAGAAAAACTTCAAGGGGAATGTTGGTACCAAATGAAAATTTTGGAAGCAGAACAGATAGATAAAATTAAAGGACATGCTAAAATTACAAACAATGTATTATAACTCCAGTGACAGCATTGTCATAAGCCAGCTGACACTTCAAGATTTATGAACTTCTTGTCAGGAGAGTGTATTTATCCTTTAATTTGTTTATTTTTCATGAAGGAAAAAAATCAAATTCCTCTCCCTATACAATATTACTTCTATCTGAACAATCTTCCCCTTTTAAAAAAATAAAAACCGCCACCAAATGAAAGTCAAACTCTTCTTCTTCTTCTTCTTCAGCGTTCCAAGTCATGCTTTTAGTTTGGTGTGGGCCAGGAACTGGGTTGTCAGGTGAAGGTCTGCCTCACTGCCCCATAGCTTGGTGTGTAGGTCCGTGGGACTAGGCCAATAGTTTTGTCGTTCCGTCCTGTGGAGTGGACAGTCCTGGAGGACATGCTCTGGAGTCTCAGGGCCGGCTCCGCATGGACACTGGTTTGTCTGCGACAAGCCTATTCTGTGGGCATGGTGGTTGAGGCCGCAGTGTCCAGTCCGGAGGCGGAATATCTGCACCTGCTCTTTCCTTTCAAGGTGCCTGATAGGGTCCTTCCTATGATCATACTCTGGGAACCTGTCTCTCCACTCCTGGCTAATCTTATGTTTAAGGATCGACTTAATTTCATTATGTGATAATGGGTGCAATATCTGTTCCTGTTTGCTGGCTGTCTTGGCAAGTACATCGGCTTTTTCATTGCCCGAAATGCCACAGTGGGCAGGAATCCAATGAAGGTGGATAGTTGCGATCCTTGAAAGGTCGGTCAGCTGTGTGCGGAGCTCCTTTGTCAGGGTGTCCGGTTTTGAAGAGCTGAGTGCCTGGAGTGTTGACAGGGAGTCGGTCAGGCAGACTATCTTCATCTTGGGTGTAACTATGGTCTTGAGATGTTGCAGGGATTGCAGTAGTGCTACCTGTTCTGCTCTGTAGTTGGAGCACAAAATGCCTGCAGGAACACTTATCTCATGGGTCTCTCCACTAGCAAGTCGGATGTAGACCCCACATCCACCATTTCTAACTGCTTCCTCCGCTGATCCGTCAGTGTATACTCGTGCCCACTGGGTTGATGGATAGTTCTTGTCCAGATGCTCGAAGGTAAGAGAGCGTTTGGTAGCATCTGGCTGAGAGTCTCTTCCTTCAAGGCCCGGAATGCTGGTGGTGACATACATAGGCGTCTCATCCGGATTCCATTCCTCGATTGTAGTCTCTTCCCTTGTCACATTTTTTCCAGTGTAGTCAGGGTATACCCTTGCAGCATCCTTGGCTTCGTGGTTTGGGCTGCTTCTCTTCAGTCGGTTTTTGGTTTGGGCAGTTAGTCTCCTGCAAAGTGGATGGTCTGGTATCCGTCTTATCTTTTCAGCTTGTAGGATGGTGTGTGTTCTCCTTCTGAATTCTAGGGGCTGAATGTTTGCTGTTTTCTCCATCTCCGAGATAGGAGTAGATCTCATGGCTCCAAGAATGATTCTGAGACTGCGGTTTTGAGTTTTGTCCAGCATCTGCTTGTTGGTTTTTGCCGCTGTGGACCATGATGTTGCAGAGTATTCTAGCGTGGGCCGTACTGAGCCAACATAGACCTGTGTGAGGATTTTACTGTTGGCACCCCATGCTGTTCCAGCTAGCTTCTTCATTACAGCTTGTTTCTTGATCGCCTTGTTGTTTATTTGTGTAAGGTGCGGTTTCCAGGTAAGGCGACTGTCAAGCTTAACCCCTAGGAAGGTGGGGGTGTTTGTCCGAGGAAGGGGGTTCTCATTCAATTTCAGTACAACTTCCTCTTTCTTTGTGGAGAGAGAAAACAATGTTGCCATTGTTTTGTTCGTGTTCAGCTGAAGTCCCCAATCTTCTGTCCAGGATGCAACCTTGTTGATGCTCTCTTGAAGTTTTACTTTTGCAGGACCCAGGTGTTCCGAGGAATACCATACTGCACAGTCGTCCGCATGAAGCGAGTGTGATACAAACTTTGGTAGGTGATCTGGCAGGTCGTTGATATAAATCAGAAAGAGGAGAGGAGCAACAACACTTCCCTGGGGCACACCAGCAAGCAGCTTTACTTTCTGGCTGTACTTTGTGTCCACTTTTGTTCTGGCTTGTCGGTGGACAAGGAAGTTTTGGAGCCAGTGGTACATCTTGCCCTTGATTCCCGTTTTTAGCAGCTTGAGAAGGAGACCATCCCGCCAGACCTTGTCGAAAGCCTTTGACATGTCAAAGAAAACCGCTAGGGTTCTCTCTCTTTTTTTTTTTTTTTTTTTTTTCAAACTCAAAATTTATATATGACTTCCAGCATCATGCATTCTTCAGAATTTGTAATTGTATAGTTTATAACAACATACACGCACACACACACAATATGCAGAAAATTTGAGGTGAAAGGAAACTAACTAAAACACATGAAAAATGCTTACTTGAGTAAGAAATTAAAGCATTTACAGACCAGCTCTATCTCTCTCTGCTGTGATAAGCAGGTATCCAATATAGGTAACAGTTGTGTGACATAGGAGAATGGCAGAGACAACAAAGCCCCCAGTAGCTCACTAATGGAAGAGATAGAGATAAAAGTAATCATAAACAATTCATGGTATCCACTACATTTATCGCAGAATTTGTTTACTGGATCTGACAATGTGATTGTTCAGGATATTATTTTCACTGAACAATACGGAAAGGTTATCAAATTCTTAAAATCCTCTTATGCACAAAGTGACAATAAGTTTATTAATTTTTAATAGTTTATTTGCTATTCTTTGAAATAATGTTCATTAACTGAAATGGTTATGAGAATTATAAGGCATCTTTTTGCTTCCAACAACCTCCCAAAGAACATGACACATTACTGAAAAACAATTTACCTGGGTTGTGACAAAATTTAAACCTCTGGGGTAATTCACCCACATTTCTTGTAAAGTTTGTATGCTAATGTTAACTAAACTCAAGAGAAATACCTGCATAAACGTATGTAATTTGTGACGAGTGGGGTGGGGAGATTGAAATGCTTAACTTTCACTATTTGAATCTGTTTAGACGGACATACATACAATAAAATTACAGTCCATCAAATTTTCTGGATGGCACAGGCTGAGATATTTTTTTTCCTTATGTTCATGCAAAAAAAAAAAAAATCTTGCAGAGAATTGTATATAAACAGCTGAAAAATACATTATCTTCACCTTGCTCTGATTTTCCTAATTGTTTCAAGCACAAACTCTGTGGGGGTTTCACACTGGTAAGCTACCATCATTGGGTGAGGTGCCACAGCTGCTGACTGTAAAGTAAAGGAAGAAGCTTTAGGTAAAAAATGTATCTCTCTCTTACAGAACACACCACTACACGACATTTATATTCTAATATAAAGTCAGCCTTTGTTTATGCATTCACAAATCAAGAAAAATATCGTCCTCTGTAAGAAGGAAAAAAAATATCAGTAATGGAACAGAAGAACTCTGGGCAATCCAGCACCAGCTCTGTAATATGTTTTCATCCAGGAGGATGAACTTATTCAGAGGAAAAAATTACTTTGTTGATAGGGGTGATTTATCAAACTACAGAAGTTAGTATGTTGATCATTCTGATTATGTATGAAATTAGGTTTAAAGACTTACTGAGGAATGAGGGAAAATTTAAAATGCAGCTAGACCGCCTATTATATTGAAAAGTTACCCCGTTGCAGAAAGGGCTTGGTACAAGAAAATAATGAGATACTCTTGACAGCAAGACCAGGTTATGATCCCAAATAGAGAAATGCATGGACGGAGACAAGGACAACACTCACTGTTTTCCCTTTCTGCTGTTTGGCAGCTTCCAGCTGACTCTCATAAATCTCTAGTGCTTCCATGATTCGCTCTGTCTGAAAAATACAAACACAATTCAATATAAGATTTTATTAAGTGCTTACATACACAATAGGGAACAAAGAAAAAATGGATGGGATCACTGGTGAGACAGGTGCATAGAACATTAATCAAAAGCTTTAGAGTAGTACAGGTAAAATGACCTGGCAACATTAATAATGTACCTGTCTATTAAACTTTATGTCTGGATTAACTGTACAAAATGTGTGTATACCACCTATACATGACAACATTGTTCCATGGAATATATGTCCATATGTTCTTACAAATGAGCAGGCAAGTTGCACTACCCTCTCCAGAGAGAATCTAGATGTACAGACGCAAGCAGATACAGCCCAAATGATTTTCTTACCCCTTTCACAGTTTCTATTGTCTTTTTCCCTGCCATCTTTACTTCCTCAGTAGTTTCTCCTGGTACCTGGAAATGAAAAACATCCATGGAAAACTAAGACCAAAAACAACAGCATCAGTTTTCAATCTGATACTAAAGGAAATAAGAATGATGGCAAAATATCTTGTAATTGTAAATTACAGTATCTTTGTGAAATTTTCATCAATTGAGACATCAGATATAGATGGGCCTGCATAAGACTGAGACGAGTTTGTCTCGTTAGTTGATTAAAGAAAGTTCAAATCTGAAACAAAACTGACTTGATTAGATGCCCTAGTGGCCGTGAAATAAATATTTAACGCTTGAGTCAATGGAAAAATGTTCTGGTCGTTCATAATGTTATTTCCCAGTTCATTCCTTAACGAAATAAAACAAAAAAATATCTTACAACTTCCTCTCCATCTTTTAAAAGTGATTCCACTTCATCCTTCTCTCTCTCCATCTCTTTCTCCTCTTCCAGCACCAGAGGCTCCTCTGTTTTCTCCCACAGTCTCAAAGATTTGTCATGTGATGCGGTCACAACTGTGCCCCCTGTGGGACTGATGGCCAGACTACGCACTTCACCATGATGACCCTGGATGTTAGAATAATGAAAAAGTACCAGAAGCTGCACTGAGTGTAACTATTTTTTTTACCACTGCATTAAAATTTTTTAAAGATATAGGCCACTTTCCAAAATACATAAATCAAATATTTTATTACTGTTCCCCGAGTTACAGACTTACAAGTTCTGAAAATATGCAAGATAATGTTTCATAATGCTATTAAAATTACACAAACAAACAAAAAAAAGCTTTGCAAACTTTCTTTAAAATGTCAGTTTTTGATGTGTATATGCGGTGAAGTTTTATCAAATAATAACCAGCAATTAATCAATAATGACTATAATGTTTAGCTGTGCCAAATATTTCGTCCATTTCATGGCGAAGGGCCGAATAGATATCGATAGCTGTACAAGAAAAAGACGAACTCTTAACTTCTCTGCATGACGAAGGGGCAAATTTGCCAAAATCAGTGGTGTGAGAAATTCAGTTTTGGAAACTTTGTGCTACTTTCATCATCGATTTCTCGCCTTTCCGTCATACTACATATCACAAAAACTAAATGAGATTTAACAAAATTGCTCGTGTTGGGTGAAGCCTCTCGCATTATACTTCTGATAATCGCAAAAGAGTAAATATCTCAAATTTGACCTATTCGCATCCTCGTCACACAGATACGGTAAGCATTAGCCCTTCGTTGTACAGCTGTTGTTATCCATTCGCTCCTTCGACATTAAACCAACGATTTGTTTACAGCATGAACTTTCTGATAGTCTGAACATACCTCCAGTGTGATGATATTCTCAAAGTTGTCAGCATCCCACTGCTTGACTTTGCGATCCTTTCCACCGGAGAAAAACAAATGTGTTTTGGGCACAAATTCTAGACATGTGACACTGAGGAGTGGAATGGCAACACCAAAGGGTTAAATCACCACATATTTTTTTAAAATTGTACTATGTTTGACTTTGTTTGAGAAGAAAATTACAAAAACATGCTGCATGAATGTAAATGAAACAACTACTTAGTAGCGAACTTCAAATCAAAACTGATTTTCTCCATATTAAAATATTTTCATGTGTATTAAATGTATGTGACACTTGAATACAATGATCCAATATAAACAATTTGTTAGGTTCACATCTGAAAACCATAAGACACAAGGTAACTCATCTATGGCTGTGATTCAAGCCTTGAATTTCAGGAATAATTATATCATTCCTGAAAGAGGGAATAACCATTTTCCAATGACATATGTGAGGCGCTCTAGGGAAATGGTCGACATGTCGCCCTTTGCACTTCCAAAATTGGGCCAAAAACCTGTGGATAGCGACCCCCCAGCCCTGTTTCAGTTTTCAGTATAAATTAATGCCTCAATCATTTCTTTGTGTCTGGCCAAAAAGATTTGAATGAATTCCCCCTTTTAATATGTGTTTCTTTTCATTTTTCTGATCCAGTCTAATGGTCTTTTTAAACCCACCTAGACTTTAAACACGTTTTTCTCAAGAAATGACTTTTTTGACCTTGCCACCTTGAAATAGCCAATAGTTTGGTCAACTTCCAATATTTTTTTACATGAAATAAAATGCATTCTTCTCAGGACAATTTGTATTTTCACAGAATACCTTTAATAATTTTGAAAAAATTGGCAATGTGGACCATTTCCCTAGAGCGCCTCACATGTGTGAATGAATCCATGCTAAAAGCATAAAATTATGACATTATTTTTTTTTTTTATTCAAGCAAGCCCACAGGCTCTGAGGATACAATATAGAAAAGCAACAATTTCAAAGTGTCCTACTTATGAATTCCTGACCCTCACATCGCTACATTTAACCCTAGTCCTGCGGGAGGCCACTATATTGGCCTCCCCGCGCAACACGCGAGACCATTATTTTGTCCGACACGCTTAACCGCGGGAGGCCACATTTTTGTATAGCAACGGTGCGCCTCGCGCTTTGTGTATTCGGTTGCCAAAGCTGTCGTTTTTTTTTTGTTTTTTTTTTACGTGTTTTCTTTTTCCACACTATTTTCGCGTGTTTATCTGTCCTGTCACCCCTACTATATCTAACAAAATGGTATTGTCCGATTACGTTTATTACGATGCAACTATTCGCAACTATTCGTCATACTCGTGTAATAGTACTGACGGTCTGAAGTTCGAACTGGGGAAAAATCTTGGGGAAACTTTTACTTTGATGCTGGTTGTCGTCTACATGTGAAATGAGAAAAAAGGGGCCATGTGCGTATTTGAGACGCCGTTCTACGTCTGTAATTATGAATTCCGATGTAATATTAGGGTATGCTGCATAAGGGTGTCTGTCAGTAGGTTTTTCATCCGGGAAAACTGGGAGAAAATGACCGACTTTGTTATTGGTCGTTGTCTTTATTTGATGTGGTAATTAGAGAGATATTGTGTTCCTTTGGTTAAACCGCTTTTCAGTACATGTATGACTGTGCTCTACGACCTGGAACTGGAAATCAAATCTCTCGCTAAAACTAACATCATAGTACGTGGAAGCTTTACATAGTAGAGGAGGGAGAAGGCAATGTCACGATACATGTGGTTAGTAAATTAAGCGAATGGCCTAAAAAATAATTTGTTCACCTGAATGGCCTGACTTAGGGACAGAAAAAGCGCAGAGGTCTTGGGAGAATGATAAAACGTGTGTTAAACGGCATGTAAATGCAGAAAATTCTTGATTTGGGCCTTCCATTTCACAATAAAACCATGCATATCATCACAAGTACTTTATCCAAATATCATAGGGGTCCCTTACGATTTATCCACCACTATTGTTGTTATTGCGTCCTGAAGTATACGTGATACACGTGTTCACAACGACCCGATTGACCCGACCGCCGAGGTTATCGGCAACGCGCGAACGATCGGCTGACTGGCCGCTGGCTATCCCCGCACGGGGCGTTACGTAGACGAGTTCACTCAACGCGGGACGAGGGTTAAGAAATTCAAGTAATTTAATGAAAAATATTTTTTTCAATATGTTATGGCTGGAACTGAAACAAAATGGAGGAAAACAAATGAGAACACATAAGTACCTTTCATCATGAGCAAAGATAGACTTGTGGCAGTCTCCAAAGTCAAGGCCCCAGATTTTGATGTTGCGGTCAGCAGAGCCAGTAACAATCAGGGTGCTATCAGAGGATATATCCATACATACGACAGGCAGCTTGTGACCATACAGTGACAGGAAAAACTGAAAGTCAATGCAAATAACATTTTATAAGAAATTGCCTTTTGAGCTCAAGGTTCTACTATCTCTTAATAGTACAGTAGTACCACTAGCAGTAAACTGAATTTGGTAGATGCAAACATCACAGGCATACAGTTTGACGACACTTTCGTTGAATTTTCAAGCCCAGCAAAAAACTTGGGCGTACTTCTTGATAGTACATTGAGTATGGAGCGTCATCTAAACAGCTTGGTTAGATCGATATTTTTTGAGATTAGGAAAATTTCACGAATGAAGCCTTTTTTAACCACAGATGCCATTAAGACCCTGGTAACATCCTTGGTTTTGTCATGTCTTGACTATTGTAATTCACTGCTGGCGGGTCTTCAGGAAGAAAAGATTTCAAAACTTCAGAGAGCACAGAACTGTGCAGCTCGTCTTGTTCTTGGAAAATCAAGATATCACAGTAGCACAGAGTTACTCAAAACACTTCATTGGTTGCCTGTTAAAGCACGTATCGAGTACAAAATTGCACTAATGTGCTTCAATTTCTTTGAATCTTCCACCCCAAATTATTTAAGTGCAGTTTTGTTTTCCTATATGCCCGCCAGAGCCCTGAGATCATCACAGGACTCTAGGCTTTTGAAAGTCCCACGATGTAACCTAAAGAGGTTTGGAGAAAGGTCGTTTAGTTACATTGGTCCCACTATTTGGAACTCCTTGCCTATCTCTTTGAGATTCGCTGGCAGTGCTGCCATTTTCAAGACGGGGTTAAAAACATATTTATTTGAGAAATATCTATAGTGTGTGTGTGTGTGTGTGTGTGTCTGCCAGCTGGCCGTTTATGTGTACGTGTGTGTGTGTGCATATATTCCATCATGTTATTGTAAAGCGCCTTGAGGCATGGCTAAAGGCGCTATATAAATCTACTTTATTATTATTATTATTATTATTACAGTATACTATAATAAAATTGAGAACCATTAGAAGAAGGATAATATTCGGTAGTACAAGACGGAAAATGACTGATCCACATTTTTGTTAACTACCTCTGTGCTATTTTTACAGTATCTTATATTCACATGTGAATTGAGGAAAATCTACCAACTTATTTCTGTGCTCATATTAGTTGGCTATGAACAGAATTTGCATTTTGATATTAATTGATAATAGCCTTGTTAGTAGTACTTTCATATGTATCTTGGGATTGTTCGGAATCAAGGACTTAATTGTCTAGAGGTAAACTGACAGATTATTCCTCAGAGGTATGGTAAAACATAAAGAAAAAATGCTTACCTTTAGAGTGTCAGCAAAGAAGACTTTGACTGTGCTGTCCAATAAAGATACAGCCAGTAACTTGTGGTTGGGACTGGGAAAAAAAAGAAAACATATGGGTATGATTCAATCTGATGATAAAAACTGACATCATTATAAACATTACACAGTTTGAATTCTGTACTGGAAATTTATGTATTCACAGTTGACATAATGACAGAAAAATTCATCTTAATTGATGTCACAAAACTGTTAACATTGCTACTCACAGATTGTGTTATGGATTTCTCTCTTCCATTTTTTTCCCGTTCACTAACCTTTTAATATGAATGGGGATTAAATGGTTTAGTGGAGTTTACAAAGCAGAGCAAAATGCAAAGACAATCATCCCAACATTAGCAGCATGTTGGCAAGATTCAGTGAAAACTGAGAATTCATTCAGCGAATGACCCAGTTCATAAAATGTCACCTAAAACTACGAAAATGGAAAGTTTAAATCTACTCACGTGAACTTGAGACACAGAACATCTTCATCCATCTTCAGGGTCCTTGTATGCTCTAAAGTGAGAACCTTCCTATAAATAATGAAAAAAAAACAACAACATTCAGTGAGCGGTAATTGACATGAAGTTGTTAGAAATCTCATTGTTAATGCACATCTGCCAACTAACTAGCCACTTCAATGGGGGTGAATAAGTGACACCTCCGGGACATGTAAACTTAGGGCCTATAAAAGCAAACCCTGCCAGTTCAGCATGATTTCCATGGAAAGGAGAACATTTAACACACTTCACAGGTCAAATACTAGATCTACAAGCATATTATACATTACTGTCACTGCTGTCCCACACTGTACTGGACTGATCTCTTTCCTTAAACCTGGTACAAATTTCGTTTTCCAAAAAGCAAAAAAAAAGAAATTCTCACAACTTCCACCACACCATAAATACAGGATGGTCTGGTGAAATAAAAGATAGTCTGCAGGTCAGTTAATGAAAACTGGTGAGATGTAAAATGTCCTTTCATGCCATCTACTCTGTGTGAAGAGTTCCCTTGACAGGAATTTTTTTGAACTTAAAATGTGTGCAAACTATGCTAAACTAGAATGATAGTGATCAAAGCAATAGACTAAATGAAAAAAAAAAAAGATTAAGTATACACGTAAAGAAGAAAAGAAAGAAAGACGGAAAGAACTAAACAAAGAGAAATACAGTCGAGCACGGAAAACTCGAATTCATTGGGGTGGCTTCATCTAGTTGCCGAATTTCGAGGAATACGTGAAGCATTAATCATGAGGTTTTATTGCCGTATATTCAAGGAAAATAATACAACTGACGTGTACCAAGAATTACATGTTCCCCCCCCCCCCTTCCCGTGGTCACTTGAAAGAGAGGCAAATTAAACTGGCGCGCGTGGCGACATTGGCACGCGACCTTGTGCCCGAACGCTTTTTTTTTCTCTTCTGGAAGTGCGTCGGTAAGGCAAATCAAGCTCAACAGCGATAAAATAAAAGGTGAACACAACTCACCGTTTTTCTCTGTTCGGCTATACTCCCGTTCGTACAGCAACGCTTCCTTTTTTTTCTTCTTTCTATTGCGGTATGACTATGAGCGCGGGACCATTGATGTGCTACATGACCATGTAGTACATCTACGCACGGACAAACCAAAGAAAAAAAAAGGTTATTTCCTGCCCGAATCGGTCGTCTCAGGTGTTTCAGTCGCCGTTTTTATCGGGGGAAAGGGGAGGGGGGCCATATGCACTGCCACCACTAGGCTATGACTATGACACAGCTAACCGAGTGAAGTTTCTGGCGTTTGTTTTTTTTGTTTTTTTTCTACTTCTAGGCTGCTGGGATGCTTGGATCACACTCGCAGCAGGAAAACTGGTTCGACCAATCCGTGTCACAGTTCGAGGTTCGTGTGAAATAACTACTAAGAATATTGAGAAATAAATTCGGGACCTAGACCTTTGTTCTTGGGATCTGTGATTTCGACTTAGGTGTGTTCAAGTTTCGCGTGCTCGACTGTATAAATATTAAAGCAAAAAGAATGATCACACAGATGACAGTTAGGTCATTATAATGATGATCATTAACTGCAGTCTATGCTAAACTGAAGAAGTGCATTCCTTACTGCTTTGTCTCTTGGTTACTATCAGTCACAAGTTCATAGTTCCAGAATTTCACTTCATGATCAGCTCCTCCCGTCACAAGACCTCGCTACGGGACAAAACAAAACAAGGTAAAAGGGATGATTTTTATCTTGCATGCAATCAGAATATTACCCCGTTATGATAACCACTTCATGCACTTGCTGTGGCATGTTAATTCAACTGGTGTTTTGATTAATTTGATGCACTCACTTTGACAACACATTCTCTTAATATATCTTCAATTTCATCCAGTCCAACTTTTTGAATCACTTACCAGAAGGAAGAGGATTCATTTTTATTCTTGACTACTTTGATTTTGATAAACAAGGAAGATACTTTCATTTATTTGCAACATATCTATGCGAACCCCAAACAGCTTTCAAAAAAGCTTGTGTGCACTAAGAGTTGAACTGAGTTTGAATGTTGCAAAAAATAATGATGACTGAAGAAATGAAAACCACCATGCCAAGTCTAGTTATTGTGATTGTATATCATCTTAACCCTTCTTGTGATTCTGCAATAGGGGATAGTCACATTACATACCTTATCTGGCATAGCTTCTACAGACCAGAGAGCTCCGGTATGGGCATCAATGGACTCCAGCAACCTCCCCTGATTAATATCGAATAGCTGCAGTTTTCCTGACTACAAGTCCATTGAAAGAATTTAAAAAAAAACGTCATGCAAGGGTGACGGATCAATGGTCAGTATGGCAAAACGAATATGACTTTCTTAACAATGTCTAATGATCATTAAGCTTGTCTATAAACATAATTACATTCTTTCAAAAGAAATAAAAGGATTAACTATTTCACAGGATATGCTCAAGGGATGTGAAGAGAAATAGTATCTATCTTATTAGGAAACATTCATTATTTTTTTCATTTTTATCTGTATGGAAATAAGTGCCAAATTTATCTACTTGTGCGGGTACTGAGAAAAAATATTCAACAAGTAACTCAAACATTTAAGGGTGTCTGACAAAAGAAAAAAAATAACAATGATTTGACTACTCTTTAAACAGCTGGAAAACGGTTAATGTTGAAAACTATAAACCATTTCATCTCATGATGATTAAGTATAAAATTATCCTATAGAAGAGGAACATACTTTTGATCCTACAACAGCATGTCTATCTCCTGTCACAAATAAGGAACACAGAGCATAATCGCAGGGCATCGTTTTGACACATTGGAGGGAGTCCCTGTTGGAAAAACATAACAATACATAATTCTGTGCCAAAATCTGACAAAACTGTCAAAAGGTAATGAACACACAGCAACGATAATATGTCTGGCATATTACAGAAAACTATTTGTTTCAAAGGCCATCAAATGTAGTTCATTTGTGACAAAGATAATGACCAAAACGCTCTGAGGTTCAAATGGCAATTTTCAGTCACTTCTCTGCAAAAGAAACAGAAATCTGAAAATGCCTGCAATAGTAAAATATTGCAAATCTCTTTGTTCAGAAACCATCAAATACAGAACATTTGTTATAATGTATGTTTGATATTTTAAAAGCTACTAAACTGTTGAATGTATTCCTTTGTTTCACACAACAGAAAACGCTAAATAAAGCTACTCAAAAACCACAATGCCATACCTATTCCATAGTTTCACCTCCTCAGAACTGGCAGAGAGAATGGAGGTATTGTCCGAGCTAAAACTCAATGTCCTCACATCTGTTCGGTGACCCATCTGAGCCAACTGGACCACAGGGCCCATCTCACATTTGTGCTTTTCTAATGTCAGAATTCCTGTCTCAATCTTGTTGTTTGCCAGTAGAGCACAAAACTGTAAAGTGAGGGAGTGAGGATACAAACTCCATGAATTACAACAAATTTACCTAGCCATGGAAATGCAAATATATCATAGACAATATTTGCACGAAAGTATCAAGTATGTAAGTATGAATCACAATAAAGACTTTGGTATTTGGGATGCAGCAAAATTTCAGAATACACTCACCAATTTCCAAGACATTAGTTATTACTTTAGTATTTTCTCCAAATAACCTATAAATATCAACTTTCACAATAAAATACAACCATATTTCATTGACTATACGTTCCATGAAATGCAGCAAAAGGCAGAGTTAAAATACATGTATATTCTGACGGCAGTATGTGCAAAACAAGTTGATAATTTCGAACTTTTCAAATTGGTCCTAAAAATGTGAGAGTAACTGGCAGCAGATTGCTTTCATCATTACTCTATGTACTTAATTTGGCTGAACACGACAAAAGTATATTTCATATAAAAAAACAAAAACACACAAAAAAACCCACATAAAGTGTAAATGAAAAAGCAACTCACTCGTAACTCTTTTCCAACATCCATACAAGAATGCACAGACCAAAGTTTGGACGAGAAACGAAACCTTTCCAAGTGTTTGATCTCATCTTCTAATTTGATCTGTACATGTGTTGTATCAACATCCTCACCAGAGTCCCTTAGATATCAGAGTAAAGAACATTAAGAGTAATGACAAAATACCATGATGGTGAGACAAACTCTATTTAACTTATGCAGACAGTTTGGAAAAAGATGAAATTTATGTGTTGTGAAAATTCAAAAAGAACTGAGCTCATTAATGATGTCAAGATCTCTTTTCTTTTAAGTCCAAACAAGTGAAAACTTGATCTGAGCAAAGAAAGTAGTGGGACTATAATTTTGTAGTTTCATAGCAAGATGCAAAATCATAGATAATACGAAAATGCTACTTAACACATAAGACATGAAATGAAATACAGCAACCCTAAACACATTGAAACTCAGCCCAGACCATAACAACATCAATAAACTCACAAGTGTTTCTTCCTCAATTTCTTGACTCTCTTTGCTTTGACTTTCAGCAGATCTTCAGAGCTTGGAAGTTCAAAAGCTTCAAGATGATTATCTGTACCCTGAATGAGGTGGGAAAAAAAAGTTAGCGTTTTTGGGGGGAATTATTTGCAATTAAGTGTAAGGCAGGAATCGAACAAAAATCTTTAAGAATTACGATTATGGAACATCAAAGTACATTGCAAGAAAGGCAAATTTTTTTACAAGACAGATGTAACAAAACGAATATCAATCATAACAAATTGTAAGGTGTCACATTCCTAGTACCAGATCATGGCATACTAAATGGGAATTTGCTCTTTGTCAAGGATGGGTTTAAAATGATTTTAGATCACATCCTGTACAACTGAAATGCAGTTGCATATCATTACCAAGCCATTGCTTGACTTGTCACTCTCCAATTTATAAACAAAAAGCTAAATCTATACCTTCAAGGATGACAGATGTATAATCCTGTAATATTCAGACACTGAAGGAAACTTAACATACATGAGTGTCTGCCTCATTCAAAATGCCTTACATGACAAATAAGAAGACTTTCATTAGGATCTGTACAAAGGGTGACAAGTCTTTCTCGTCCATGTCTCATTACTGATCCAATCTTTTTGCAAGTCAAGATTCTCTGAAAAAGTAATGCAGAAAGATTAATTCAAAAGTGAAGTGTTTGAAATCCTTGAGAACAATTATTAATATCCCTCCTCCTAAAAGGCATAAAATGACAAGAATGTCCCCACTTCGGAATTCTCGCTGAGATTGAACCTTTGACTCACATGTCATGAAATATAAAATTGGACCAGTTGCCGCAGCTTTACCAAGTCAACAGAACATATTTAGTTTCTCTTTTAAAAAAAAAAAGACCTTGATAAACACCAGATTTCCTTCAGTAAGTAAATAAGTATGAGATATGAAATTTGTTTGCATGTGGAAAAAAGGGAACTGACATGCAGTTTGTCAAATCATTTGTAAAGTGTGGGAATCTTTTTTGTTGTTTGGTCCACTACCAATTATATCATCACACATTTTCTGATGTTCCAAAATACACATGTCAGAACACCTCTTACTTTATAAATCACTCATGATGTAAATGAAAAATCCAAAAAGATAATAACAAAATATTCTAACCATAGCCTCATCTGCTGCCTTTTCTTCCTCGTCTCTTTCATCATCACTATCATCCAATCGCATATCAACATCTTCATCACTGTCTTTGGTCAAATCTGTCTTTTGTTTCTTAGCTGGAGGTTCTCCATCTCTATTTCTATCTTCTTCCTCATCCTGAAATAGAAAAGTTCTAAATGAAAACAGTGTTATTACAAAATGTTTGCTGAATATATCAAAAATCTCTTAGAATATGCACAGACGGAAGAGATATATAGCACAAAAAATAAAACAGCTTCCATATGTCTATAGGCTTGAAATCCCTCTGTTACTGCAGAACGTTTTGCCAAAATTAAAGCAGTATAAATTAACCCTTCTGTATGAGCTGTATAAAAAATTTTGTTTTGTTTGAGCTAATGGGAAAATCAACAGCAAACTGTGCAAACAGACTTTCAAAATTGAAAACAATGCGAGCAAATACAGGCTTATTTACCCACTTCACAGACTAACCATTTAAAGAACAGCAACATTAAAACAACATTGTCATTACCTCATTCGACAGGTAATGAATATCCCAGACTCGTAGCTCACTGTCTGCTGATCCGGATACCAACCGTGACTCATCTCTCAACAACACAAAGCCATAGACCTCAGACCTGTGGCCCACCACGGTGTAGAAACAATGCTGAGTGGCAATGTCCCAGAATTTGATGTACGTGTCCTTTGAACTATTTTGAAACAAGAAGATAAAAAATATGGAAGATATAATGATAAAGAGATTTATACTATTGTTGGTGAAAAAAAACAACAACATACTGGAGCCACACTTTCTTCTAGCAACGTATGAGATCAGCAATTCTAAGGACTACAATGGATAAACAGATCTGTTGGCAGGTAATTTACAAGTCTGGTGGTATTTAGACTTTCTGGACATGACAAGTTATCAATAATGCAACTCTGTTGCTCTGCCACACTTCTCTTTCTTTCGATTGTTCAGTTTGTGTTGTATGAAATATTTCAACATGATAATACATTCATATTAATTAGCTTAACCCTCATCCTGCGGGAGGCCACTATATTGACCTCCCTGCGCAACACGTGAGGCCAATACTGTGGCCTACAGGCTGCAAATCGGGTCCAGCAGGAGGCCAATAGATTGTATGGCAGCGCTGCCCCTCATGTTTTGTTTATTCGGTTGCCGGGACTATCGTTTTTTCACGTTTTTTCCGCCACACTATTTTCGCGTGTTTATCTATCCTGTCATCCCTACTATATCTAACAAAATGGTATCGTCCGATTACGTTTATTACGATACAACTATTCGTAACTATTCGTCATACTCATGTAATAGTACTGACAGTCTGAAGTTCGAACTGGGGAAAATCTTGGGGAAACTTTTATTTTGATGCTGGTTGTCGTCTACATGTGAAATGACAAGAAAGGGGCCATGTGCGTATTTGAGAAACCGTTTTATGTCTGTAATTATAAATTCTGATGTAATACTAGGGTATGCTGCATAAGTGTGTCTGTCTGCAGGTTTTCATCACGGAAAACTGGGAGAAAATGACCGACTTTGTTGTTGGTCGTTGTCTTTATTTCATGTGGTAATTAGAGAGATATTGTGTTGCATTGATTAAACCGCTTTTAAGTACATGTATGTGCTCTATGAGCTGGAAATCAAATCTCTTGCTAAAACTAACATTTTAGTACGTGGAAGCTTTATATAGTAGAGGAGGGAGAAGGCAATGCCCGGATACATGTGGTTAGTAAATTAAGTGCCTGGCTCAAAAAATAATTTGTTCACCTGAAAGGCTGGCTTAGGGACAGAAAAAGCGCAGAGGTCTTGGGAAAATGATAAAACGTGTGTTAAACGGCATGTAAATGCAGAAAATTCTTGATTTTGGGCCTTCCATTTAACACATATAATCATCACAAGTACTTAATCATAGGGGTCACTTACTATTTATCCACCACTATTGTTGTTATTGCGTCCTAAAGTAAACATGATACATATGTTCACAAGGACAGGACTGACCTGACTGCAGAGGTCATCGGCAACACACGAACGATCGGCTGACTGGCCGCTGGCTATCCCCTCACGGGGCGTTATGTGAATGAGTTCCCTCAACATGGGACGAGGGTTAACACATTCCACACAAACATAAAGACTTTTTTCATGCTGGATTTGTAAATACTTCAACTACAGATAATGAGTTATGAACTTGATCAAATTAAATAATGATGAAACTATTGTTTGTCTCAACTTTGTCCACAACAGAATGAGTCTATCCGATCAGATGAATTACCTGGTAACTACAACATCTCGACATTTCATAAATGCCACTTTGGTGATTTCTTTTCTGTGTCCCTTCAGTCTGAATATGCCTGACTCGCTCACGATGTCCCACAATATTACATCAGTGTCCTGGGAAATAAAAAGCATAATGTAATAATTCGTTCGTGAAAATAGCAGTATTTCCAGAGACATATAAAGTAAGTTTTCTAAATAAGAAATTTGGCAGCAATCTTTGCAGTTAGTCAGGGAACAAAAATTACAAGAATAAAAAAATAATAATAATGTAAGTATGTGATACAATGTAAGTAACACATACTTCCACATTCAATCCTTTCATTCCACAGAATGTCATAAGTAAGGCATTACCAAAATTATGCACAGGTGCACCAGCCATGGATTCTCACATTTGGTTAAAAAATTCTTCACTTCAATGCTGTTCTAAGAATCAAGAAATTATAATATAATTCCATCTTCTAACCAATTTACTAATCTTTGCTTGCATACAAAAAGAAAATGATTTCTTATTGGTTGATATTAGACCTGGATTCGATAACATGACAAGCTGGTGAAATGACATCCCAACTCTATTCTCAAACCACCTGTTCAACAACCAGCAAGACCAAGGAGGAAACAATTTCCTAAGCAATTATGTATCTGAGTACAAACCTTTGAACCAGAAACCAACCGCATCCCATTACTGTCATAACTGAGGCAGGTTACAGCTGATTTGTGGCCCTGAAAAGTGACATCTGATTGACCGGAATCAAGACTGAAAATCTTTATGCTGCCATCTGCATAACCAACAGCCATGGAATTTGACTGGGGACTTTTAGCCAAGGCTGTCACTTCAAATTTGTCCCCAGAAAGAGTCTGGACCTGTGTTGAAGAATGAAGACAAAGAATAGGAAATTTATTGTGTGAAGAACATACAGCAAGATCACTGTTAAAACTAAAAGGACAGGAAGTAAGACATTTCTGAAGCCAGCGAGAGGTGATACTGCTGATGAAAATAAAAGACAACAATAGTATTGGAACTCTTTGTACGATTTTCATTTACTGATGTTGATAAAGAAAAGTTGAAACAATGACGAAATGCCATAATTCAATGTGAGCTATAGCATTTATAAGTCTTAATTTAGAATCCTGCCTTTATTACAATCAAGGATCGGAACTACTGACAGCAAATTTTCTGCACTTTACAGTTTACACACAAAACATCTCTGCCAACTGCAAAACATACATACATGAGAATATGGGAGAAGGGACAAGGAGAGAAAGAGAAGGAGAGACAAATGGGAGGAGGGGTGGAAGCAGGTTCATCCCTGGCAAAGCCAAGTGGTAATTCTGCTTGTGAAGCTAAAAACTTGCCTTTTCTTTCAGTGACAAATCCCAGATGTACACATTTTCACATGCTCCAACGGCACACCTTGCGGACCTCCCTTTCTCCCCAGGAAGGCTCACAATATTTGATTTCTGACTTGCAACCACTCCAAACACTGGGCCAGGGGCTACTCGAAGATACTGTTTGGTCACTCCCATCTGTCAAATTGTATGGTCTTGAATTAAATCATAAAATATTTTCGTGACCATCAGCTCACACCGGGAAAATGTATAAAGTAAATTTTACTGGTAAGCATGAGCAAAATGTCCAAAAATGTGTATTTTGGAACTTGTGGAAACACCGCCTTGTACTGCTGTAGAGACATTCTATCGATGTCTTCAGATCGCATTTGCCTGAGGCTGCCATTATCCACCAACATTATCAGTGGATATTGCCCAGGTTTATCCGCCAATATTATCAGTGGATACTGCCCCAGGTTTATCCGCCAACATTATGAGCAGATACTGCCCAGGTTTATCCGCAGGTAGGCCTATTGGTGTTGACTAACTACAAAAAAAAAACAAAGTGGATTTATTTCCTACTATGGTTGTTGGATAAAAAAAGAAAATTAACGAACAGATTGATTGCTGATAAAAAGACTTCCATAAGAAAAGAAGAAAAAACCCTACCCTGCTCAGAATCGAATCGCTCTCCCCCGATTGACAGGTGAAGAATATAAAGATACTAAAAAAAAACCAACTGGATTTATTCCCTATTACTGTTCTTGGATTTAAAAAAAAATTGACACCTAATAAAACGACTTTCATAAGAATAGGGAAAAAAAAAAACCTACCCTGCTGAGAATCGAACCACGATCCCCTGACTGACAGACAAACTTTAGATGCTACTAAACACTATGCTGTTGAGAACCCTGAGGAATTGTGAGGGAATTCTTACTAAATAAGCATGACTAAACCAAGAAACCCATATCTATGGATAAGACCTGAACTTCCGTACGTATCCATTTAATCAATAAAATATAGGGCCTAGCCTATTATTTATTCATAAAAGTCTCTCCAATTTCAATCATGCCATCGTTTTCAACATGTAATATGAACGTTTGATCTGGATGAGGGTAACAAGGGAGGAGGATGGAGAAGGGGTTCGAATCAGGGGAGATCACTCGCAAATACAAAATTTATGTTGGTGGGTAAAAAATATCCTAGGGGAAATTTTTACCCGACAGTAGCCTATCGGCGGATAAAGACTCCGTTGGCCTGAATATCTCCAATGAAAGAATATAAAAAATCAGGCTGCCAAAACTGAAAAATAATTAACTTTAGGTAAAATTTCCGGCTAGAAATATGCAGATCCAACCGCAATATCACAATTTAGATCAATTTCTAATCAACAGTATCGATAATCATTCGCTGGTGAAAATGCTAGCTCTAGATCTAGATCTAACTCTAAAAAGCATGCCCACGCTTTCGTGTGCTTCTTCTTCTTCTTCTTCTCCCTTAAAACTGGTTTTCTCAGATTTGAGTATCTCACCAGTGCGCAATAAAAATTGACTCGGCCCGTGTCCCTGGGAGTTAAAAATTTATATACATATAAGGGTGTAAGAAGCGGGAGTCGATTAGATTTATAAAAACTTATAAAAACACTTGATTGTGGCCATGAGCAGATCAACCAATCCTATCACTGGGTTTATAAGAATATCTATGCAGCTTGTTCAGTAGCTAGCTCTCAACGTGTGCTTTTCCAATTTTTTCTTAAAAGAGTCTAGGCTACTGCACAATTTTAGGTCCTCCGGCAAAGAGTTCCACAGCCTCAACGTGCTCGGATAAAAAGAATATAAGTGGCCGTCAACACTGGACGATGGTATGGCATAGGTCTGGCCATTTCGCCTAGTCTTACTAAAATTAATCCCAATGTGTTCCATGGGTATATCCATCAGACCGCATCTACCTTTAAAGAAGCTGATAATTTTATTTCTTGCCCGCCTCTCCTCTAAAGGCATCCAGCCAAGTTTTTGCATATTAATCTTGGTGTGTTACCCTCCTCAAATTTATAGTTGTTTGTCACGAATCTGGCTGCTCTTTTCTGTATCTTTTCTAGATAATCTATGTGGGTTCTACAATGGGGGTCCCAGATGCTACATCCATATTCGAGTATTGGTCTAACAAGGGTCTTATAACATTTATCTTTAACATCCATGGGACAGTCTGAGATATTTCTCCTTAAAAAAGCTATTACTCCATTTGCCTTACGACTAATTGTGCTATACTGTTGTTTCCATCTAAGTTTCCTATCAATAACTATGCCAAGATAAGTAGCTGTTTCTGTTTCCTCTAATTTGAAGTTGTGGATAGTATAATCAAAACTGATGGTGTTAATTTTGTTTGTCACTCGAAGTACTTGACACTTCTTAGGATGGAATTCCATCTTCCACTTTTGTTCCCACTGTTGGAGTCTATTCAGGTCATTTTGTAACATTTCTGCATCTCTTACACTTCTGATGTTTCTATACAGTAGACTGTCATCGGCGAACAGCCTGATCGACGTACCAATGGACAGATCTTTGGATATATCATTTATATAAATTAGGAAAAAAAGAGGTCCTAAGACAGTACCTTGAGGGACTCCTGATACAACAGGTTTAGGTGATGATTCGCTCCCATCAACAATTACTTTTTGCTGGCGGTTGATCAAAAAAGATCTTATCCAGTCTAGTAAAGAATTCCTAATTCCGAGGTGTTTCAATTTCAAAAGCAGTCCCAGATGATCTACCTTATCAAATGCCTTCGAAAAGTCTAGAAGTGTGGCATCTAGGCTATCTGTCCCTTGGAATTTAAACATTCGCTAAAGTCATTTAATGTTGTTATCAGTTGCGTTTCGCAGCTTCTTTTTTGTCGAAAACCATGTTGAGAATCATCTAAAACTTCATATTTCTGTAAATGGTCCATGATGTTACTGTGAACAATATGCTCTAAGAGCTTACATGAAACTGACGTCAACGAAATTGGTCTATAATTTTCAGCCTTTGCCTTATCGCCTTTCTTAAACAGCGGAACTATAATGGCACTTTTCCAATCATTTGGCACAGATCCCTGGTCTAAGGATGCTTGGAAAAGCAATGCATAAACGCTCGCTAATTCCTGGGCTCAAATTTTCAAAATTCTTCCTGGAATGCAGTCAGGTCCAGTGGCTTTATTTTCCTTAATGTTAATCAAGAGTTTCAAAACACCTGCTCTGCTCACTTTTATTTTGTTCATTTCATTAAAAAGTCTGTTGTTATTAAAAAAATTGTCTTCTATCTTTAGTTCTGGGCTGGAAAAGACAGAACAAAACTGCTCATTCAGGAGATCTGCTTTAGCTGTGAGGTCCTGAACTAAGATATTCTTATGATTTCTGAGGTCTGAAATTCCACAACTGTCTTGGTTTTTGTGTCTAATATAGGACCAGAGTTTTTTTATTATCTTTGTCTTCTTCTATCATTGATTTAACAAAGGTGGTATGCGCTTTTCTACATTCTCTCTGTGAAGTCCTTTTTATTTCTTTATATTTCTTCCAGGCCCTTTCTGAATTACAAGATCTTGCTTTGCTATACCATCTATGTTTCTTGCGTATAAGACGATTATTCGATATTATGAAAAATTTCCTAGTATGAAATCTCAGTACAGCTCTCAAGGGTAAATAAATATGATCTCTTTCTGATCCGATAATATATATCACTTGTAGTTGTAAACAAACACCTACTTTCACGCTACCGCAGAAAAGTTTGGATACAACATGCTTCCGATAATAACTTCCGGTTGACTCCGTTGTTTTCTGGTCCAACTTTTTTATATTTTAAAATATAAAATATCTATTATAGGAATAAAACAGCAAAACAATTTTACAATTTACAAGCTCAACCAGCTGCGAGAGTTGAGAAATAAACGAATGAGGTAGTCAGTTTATGAATGAATCTACAAGTAGAGATCAATAAGTGAAGTTATACAGGTTCGAATTTTTACATTAGATCTATATCTAATGAAGAACATCTTGTATGAGTTTCACGAAATATCATAAAAACCACAACATACAACCTTTTCTTTTTGCCCAATTTTGACCTTGTATGAGTTTACAGGCCATCTGATAAAACCAATCGAAAGTGCGAGTTATAACCCTGCATAAGATACACCCAGAGACAATCATGTCTCTGGATACACCTAATTGCATACACACGAGTATGGTGAAGAGAATGGAGTACTTACTTGTCGTTGCGTAATTATTTAGAAATTTAATACTCGTGATGTATCGGTATGGGATTTTTTGTTGTTTATTTGTTTGTTTTTTCTACAAATATCAAATATTTCTCAAGAATTTTGTCTCAAATATCCGGTGACCCTGAGTTTTCACACTACAATTCCTTGCACATACCAATTGTAATCTTGCGTCATAGTGTCATATTAACCTTTGACATAAAGATTGCAATGGCAGCGTTTTGCGTGACCTCACTAATATTCCTTATCTTGAATGATTTTTTTTTTCTTTTAAATGATTGAAGATGAGAGGGGGGAAATCGGCTGTTACTGCATCTACTGATGATTAAGTTTCATTTATTCTGAATCCACCAGACAATTAATTTGAATCTCGTACATCATACTACCCTAGGGCTCTCCCCCTCCCCCCCCCCCCCGTTATTAATGTACTGGATCAAGAAAAATGATACACGGGGGCTATCCATAAAGTACCTTTCACACGCTGTCACTGCTAGCTGTCTTTGTTGTGTTACGGTAGGACAAGTTTGGATTTTTTTCTTCTTCTTCTTTCTTCCTTTTTTTAAAGGAAGTGTCTAGCGAGACCAGGATTCTGGTCTCCCTAGCCTGTGGTCTTAGGAGACCAAGATCCTGGTCTCTCTAGATTCGGGGCTAGGGAGACCAAGATTTTGGGAGGACTTCCGAATGCGTTCCATAACTCGACAAGTGCATAGGCATTGTCAGATTGATATGTAACGACGTGAGGGTCTAGTCAGTTTGTATCATCGAGGCCGTAGGCCGATGTTCGTCTGGGCAGTAGTCAGAATGACATATCAGGGAAAGCCGCCGGGGTAGCTATGTACTGTTTTCACAGTAGACATGCGCACTGGCCGGGAAAAATCTTGGTCTCTCTAGCCCCGAGTCTAGAGAGACCAGGATCCAGGTCTCCCAAGACCACAGGCTAGGGAGACCAGAATCCTGGTCTCGCTAGACACGTCGAACTAACGGGTGTAAGGAGACCAGAATCCTGGTCTCCCTAGACTCGGGGACCAGAATCCTGGTCTCCCTAGACTCGGGGACCAGAATCCTGGTCTCCCTAGACTCGGGGCTAGGGAGACCAGGATTCTGGTCTCCCTAGCCTATGGTCTTCCTGGTCTCCCAAGCCGCTTCCTTTTAAAAAATTTTATTTAAAGATTTACCATTATCGATTTTCGATTTGACTAACTGTCGCAGCCACGATCTGAAAGGCCTTTAAAAAGTTGGAGTTTAGTCCAAAAAGCCCCTGAAAGTTCGTGACTTTGATTTTGCTTATTTGTTTTGTTTTGACTTGTGGAACACAGTTCCATAAACTCTCTCAATTTGCCAATTAAGCTTCATTCCTTGGACGAGTTTACAGCCTTAGAATGATGAATGTCCATAACAAGGTCTTGATGTTTTTGCGTGACCTCTTTGACAGTTTCTGTAAGAACATAGCCTACATAATGATTTTTGTGTAATCCTACGAATCATTTTGTTGCAAAATAATAATAATAAAACCAAACTGTTCAATTTATTGCATAATTGAAAAAGTACGTATGCTCCCCAGCCCCCCCCCCCCCCGCACGCTTTCCATGTCCATGTACAGTGGGCATCCTCCCACCACTCCTCATCCGGTCTACCTCTTCCGAACATGCTTACTCTATTGCTGGCTCCAGAGGGAAAATACTTGCACGTATCTGCACGTGTAAACTGCATCCCCATTCTCTCTTATGTGATGACATCAATTTCCCCTTTTTTTTCATTTTATTTTTCCTTGTACAACAAAACAATGTTGGTTTCTGTGTATACAAATTTGTCTACGTTTTATAACATTTTTATTCCCAGACTGTGATGCTGTTTACAAAATGTAATATAATCAGGAATTTCTGCAATTTGTTTGATATATATCACATACAAAATTTGTTAGTGGAATCAATAATTTTTAGGCATATATTTTTTATGTGCACCAGTGGGAGAACACGGAAGTCTGACAGATTCATGTGGTTCGAAGAATTACAAACTTGCATGAGAAAATAACGTAAAGAAAAACAAATCAAATGTGACATCACATGAACGAATCAACAATGTTTTAGGAATGAAGGGTAAAGGAAATGAATGAAACGATGAGCTAATGAATATCAAAGACAATTTATGCAAAACAGCCCCTTCTGGGTGGCCGCGTCATTTGCATAAGTTGCGGTCTGATACAGAGATCGTCTGAAACAAAGGATCGCTGGCCTCCAAGACCTGCTCTTTCCGCTCTTTGAAGTGACCACTCAGGTGAGCAGCACCGAGTTCTACTGCCAGGTGGTTTTAGACAGGTGGTTTTATAACAGAACCCCTTTCTTGCATGCCGCCTCATGACCGATAGTAATATGACGTTTGGCTATCTTTATAATGTGGGACGTCTAAACAGAATGGAAGAGAACAAAATATCCCTACCACAAAAACACACAAAACATTAACAAACAAAATATAAAAAAAGAAGAGTGAGGTGTGAATGCCAGGGGCAGCTAACCTCTTGTCCAAAATAAAGACCTAAAACACAAACACAGATAGAAGAATGAAGATAGATAGATAGATAGATAGATAGATAGATAGATAGATAGATAGATAGATAGATAGATAGATGGACGGACGGACGGACAGACAGACAGACAAACAGACAGACGGATAGATAGATAGATAGATAGATAGATAGATAGATAGATAGATAGATAGATAGATAGATAGATAGATAGATAGATAGATAGATAGATAGATAGATAGATAGATAGACAGACGGACAGAAGATAGATAGATAGATAGATAGAGTCGAATTTAATGAAAGAATGAGTAAGTTAAAAAACGAGTAAGATAGTGCGAGAAGGAACAAGCCTTCATTTAGAAAAACAACCAACGTAGACACAGTTTACGTCTAATCATGACATTACGCAATCAAAGCCAGGAATTTTTTTCGCCTTCTTTCCCTGGATTTCTCTAAATCAGCATAAAATCACGATAGATAATATGCTCGGTCATAGTAAAAACTGTCCGTACGGAATGGAGGACTGGCGCCAGTTACTTTCACTGCCTCTTTCGCCATGTCTTTGAGGTTCCCGCTAACTAGTACTGCACTTTCGGGCCATCTGGTCAAAAGTTCTTAGATGTACTCACCTGTGGTCGGTACCTGGTTTATTGGAGGGCCCTTTCGCCACGGGTTTCCGTGGGTTATGCCATTTTGCCAACATGAATTAACATATTTTGCCGGGCCCAAAAACTTCTAAAGAAAAACCGTACACTCATTTGTAACCAGCGTTAATACTTTTGTGGATATCATGTAACGTTGAGAAAGGAAGGCGCATAGATTGGCATTCTCTCTCTCTCTGTCTGTCTTTCACCCGCTTCTCTCTTTGTCTGTCTCTCGCTCTCTTTTGTCTCTCTCTCTCTCTGACTTTCATTTCCCTCTCTCTTCTTTCTATCTATATGTGCATGTGTGTGTGTCTACAGTATCTCTCTTTTTCTATCGCTCTCCTTTCGTTTTCCTCTTTCTTTTTTCTTCTTGACTTTCTTGGGCCTGAGGTCGGGGTGGAGGAGGGAGGAGGAAAGCATTTTTAGCTGCGACTACCCTCAGCTGCTTCACCACCGACATTATAACCGTTTTCGATGTATCTCGGACAAGCCAACAAGAGATGCTGCCTACAAGTGTAAATTAGATTTGCAAAGGAAAAAGTTTAGTTATAAGAAGATACAATACTGTGAAGTACTATACAAGGCAAGGTAAGTGGTCAATATATCGAATCAGATTGATTCCTTATGAAAATATTAAATGAAAACGAACAAAAGGGCACGAAATCTGTACGGTTTCTAATAGAGCACAGAAAATCTGACTCCCTGACACTACCAACAACTACAAACCCTTTACCTTGTGGAAGGACACACAACAGCTAAGTGGCCGTTTTTTGACTGTTTTTTCGGATCTGCTTCAATTCTAATAGATTTATATTGTTGTTGTTTTTTCTTAACCCGCAGGAGGGTCTCTGATTACTGAAAGCTTGTTTTATTCCCTTTGGTTATTTCTGATTCTTTTGTTGTATGGCTAGTTTCTTTCTTTTATTTTCTAACTCGGAGTTCTGCCATTTACTTAATTTTATTCTTTATAAACATAGAAGGATAGATAAATGGATAGACAGACAGACACACGGACACAAAGACAGACAAACGGACAGAGAGAGATCGACAGACAGGCAGGCAGACAGACAGACAGACAGATAGATAGATAGAGAGAGAGAGAAATAGATAGATAGATAGATAGATAGATAGATAGATTGTGTTATTCATTCATTGGGCTACACAGCCAGGTACTTGGTGCACGTGGAGGGCAGTTACACACTCCCACATCTTGCTACGAGTCAAGCACATGGAGTTACATTATTATTTTTGAGTTTGTGTGGCTTAGGTGAAATTGATCTGCAATGGCGAACTCCGTTGTTATAAAGAGTAGTAAGCATTGGATGCTGAAGAATATCAAAAGCAGTACATGTATCACTGTCGTGGAATATAGTATGGAATTCTGCATAATAATTCCGAGCGTTCTTATTGATGTTTTGTCTGTCGCCATGGTTTTCACTTGAAATCAAAGAAGCCAAGCAACACCGACGACAGGCTGAACGAAGGTGGAGGAAAACCAAACTACAAGTTCATAGAGACACATACATTAAACAACGAGATAAAGTCAACAAAGTCATCGAGGAAAACAAAAAGAGACATTACATCAATGAACTTAATGACGTAAAGTCATGCAAAGAACTTTTTCGTACAACCAACACCATTCTAGGAAAGGATACAAGATCTCCCCTCCCCTGCATAGGGTCAGACGACGAGTTGTGTGATCAATTTATAACATTTTTCAGTAACAAGATTGAAAACATCCGTTCTTCACTCGATCTAGAACCAAGCGAGAATTTAGATTTCCCTGAGTTTACTGGACAAGTTTTAGATTCGTTTTGTCCAGTCTCAGAAAGAGATGTTTTACTCTGTATCAATAATTCCACTATAAAAACGTGTGACTTGATCCCGTGCCTGCTCAAGTACTCAAAACCTGTATTGATCTTGTCGTACATCACATTACTCAAATAGTAAATATGTCACTTGTCACAGGCACAGTGCCCAGTTCCTTTAAACAAGCCATTGTAAAACCATTATTGAAAAAACCTGGGCTTGATGAAAATGACTTCAAAAATGATCGACCAGTATCCAATTCGCAATTTGTCTCAAAAATTCTGGAAAAGATTGTCTTAGGTCAAATTTTGGCACACTTTGAAATAAATGGATTGCAAGAAAAATTTCAGTCTGCATATAAAGCTTAACATAATACCGAAACTGCACTCATAAAAGTAACCTCTGATTTTTTAGATTATATTGACAGTAAGAAGCTGTGTCTTTTGACCCTTTTAGACATATCTGCAGCTTTCGATACAATCGATCATTCTATCTTACTTACAAGACTTGAGCGCTCTTTTGGTATGTCGGGTACTGCCCTGTTATGGTTCAAGTCGTATTTACAGAACAGAGTTCAGTCAGTGCAAATTAAGAACAGTTTTTCTAAACAAGTTGCATTAGACTATGGAGTTCCACAAGGGTCTGTCCTTGGTCCTGTGTTTTTTACACTCTATGCGCAGCCCCTTGCAAGTATTTTACAAACTCATGGACTACAATATCACTTTTATTCGGATGATGTTCAGATATATATTGATGGCACCATTCAAGATCTGTCAAATATGACTCTCGCCACTAAACAATGTGTTCAGGAAATTAAAATGTGGATGACAACAAACAAATTGAAATTAAATGAAGACAAATCAAACATAATTCTATTCCACAACCCACGATTAACAAAAGATCTTGAAAATGTCACCATTGATTTCAATGGCCATGAATTATCATGCAAAGAAGTTGTAAAGAATTTGGGTGTGTTTATTGATCACCATTTGTCAATGGGTTCAGGTGTAGGATCTCTGTCTAAATCCTTAAGTTTTCAGTTGAGAAGAATAAGCCTTGTCCGAAAGTATCTAAATGAAGAGACCACAAAAACATTAGTTACATCCCTTATCTTGTCTAGACTGGACTACTGCAATTCACTTTTAGCGGGTATTCATACAAAATTTTTGAATCGTCTACAGGTAATCCAAAATAATGCTGCCGGGCTGATAACCAAATCCAAAAAACGAGATCATATCACACCACTCCTGAAAGAATTGCATTGGCTCCCCGTGAAGCAAAGGATAATTTTTAAAATCTGCATCCTGTGTTTCAAATGTCTGAATGACTCGGCTCCTTCTTATTTACAAGATTTGATAAAACTGTATACACCAGGGAGAAGTTTAAGATCCTCCACTGATTCCACCATGCTAGTGACACCTGTGAAATCATACAGATGTTATGGTGAACGATCATTCACATATATTGGCCCCTTAATGTGGAACAAGTTACCTATGGAACTGAGACAAACAAAATCATTAGTAAGTTTCAAAAGGCAGCTAAAGCATTTTTTGTTCCAGCAGGCTTATTTTTCTTGACTTACCTGAGGGGAGAGAGCATGTGATAGAAGGAGTGAGAATGTGATGGGAAGGGAGAGAGAGGGAGGTGGGGAGAGGGAGTGTGGGAGAGAGAGGAATGAGTTTTTATTACTTGTAAAGCGCATTGAGCATTTATTGGAAATGCGCTATATAAATGTAATTTATTATTATTATTATTATTATTACTGCTGTACGATAGTAGCTTCTGACGCATGCCAAAATGCACCGGACGGTTCACTGCATTCCTTAGCATGAGGGCTACCAGGTAACATTATATAAAAAGAAATGCGCCAAAAGGAAAAATGTAATAATCCAATCGAATCATAATGGCATAAGTCATGAAATGACCGGAAAAGAAAGTTCATTTTCCTTAATATCTCAAAAGTATCACAAAATGATTTATGCCATTAGCGTAGAGCAGTGACGATATAAACAGCGGGAATCCAAGTCTTCACCATGCATAATTTGAAAAAAAAAAAAAAGTAACATATCAAATAAAGAAAAATATTCAATTCAATTTTCAACAAAGCACGCGGACGCTTAATTTGGTGTTAGGTAGAAAGAAAAAAAAACCGACAAAAGAGCTGAATATTGTCACTATCCAACTGCATATTAAGATTTGAAATGTCATTATAAATTGCTGGGGTTTTACATTAGTCATATTTCATTTTCTCCAGTTTGATGTGCTCTTGGCTTTTTTGTTAAGCGATACTAAATAAAGCACTGGATACTGACATGCACAGTTAACAAGTAATAACAGACATTTAAGAAAACAATAACAAAAGTGAACTGTTGTCAAAGTTTACACATGTAATACATATATGGTTTTATTACCACAGTAATGTTATAACAACTACATGGCAGGTGGGTGGTGTTCTAAAATGTTGCTGTTGGTAGTCTAAAAGAAATAGTTCTAGTGAGACCTTTAAAAGTAACAAAAGTGGAAACATTCCAAGGATTGTATATGGATTTATTTTAGCAGTTTTGAAGATACAAAGTGAATACTCATTCAAGGAACTAAGTTAGAAGTGCAAGACTCGTTTTTTATTCAAGTTCATCAAGATGCTTTCCATCGAACACAAACCTGGTAAGTACAAATGTAGGGCCAGGGCCTAGGGAAGAGTTGCAAACGTCCCGACCATCAGGTCAAGATACTAAAAGAGGGGACTTTAAAAAAAAAAAATCCCTTTGCTATTTCTAACCATGACACGAAACCTTTCGGTAACTCCATCACTGACGGTGGACCCATCCCTTAATCTGCCCATATCCCTACCCCAAATCGTAAGAGTTCAAAGTCGTCGGGACGTGCGGAAATCTTCCCCAGTTCTAGCCTTTGCATTTTGGGATTCTTCCCAATTGTTAGTTTTTCCACTTCCTTCATCTTGCATAATGTGTCATCTGGGAAGGATTACCGAATCCGGTTATCTTCAGAAAAGAGACTAAAGCCTTTTAAATGCGGCAAGAGTGACAAAAGATAATAAATATGATTAAATTTGGAAGAAATGTACTACTCACCCTATCCCTAATCCCAAACCTACCATCAAACAGTTCCTAACCCGTAATCCTGTCCGTCAACCAATCCCTCAACTCGAGATAACCGATAATCAATATGGAAATCCTCCTGTCATTTGCGCAATCTGTCTCTCTACCCGACTCTCTCTTTTCGTTTCATCCCCTCCCCCTGTCTGTCTCTCCCGTTCTCAAAGCGTCCTTCATCATCTTTCTTCATTGCCTACAAGACATGTATCTCACCAATATTATCTTGATTTCACGAAACCAAGGAGTAAAATGAAATTTCCCCGCCAAATTTTCGAAAACACACAGTCATTTCAAACTAAAATGTTCGTCGCTGCTTGTATATATAAATATCATACTTAAAAAAACGAAAACCTGTCCGTAATAGGCACAAATATATATAATGCGGTTGTTATACGTTAATGTTCAGCTCCCAAATCCCTCTGTTCTATACTTACAAAATATAACCTGTTCAAAATCGTACCACCGCCATTCGTGAACTGTTTTTCTTTCTCTTTTTCTCCCTCTCTCTCTCTTACTATCCCCTCCCTCTCCACCCCCTCACTGTAATCTGTTTGGAAGACAACAGTCTGAAACGCCAAGAGTCAAGTCATCCATATAATTATCTAAACAGCAACAACAACAACAACAAAAATGGTTATGATACAGCTACAGCTATATTCAGTTTTTGGTCGTGAAATGTCCAAGGTAATTTTTTTTTGTTCGTGCTCTATTCCCATAGACGATGGAGCCACTGTGTATTCACACCAGTGTCAAGTTGAGTGCTTTTTGCTTCTCGGGGGCCTCAGCTCAGCGCTGTTTTCCCTGTCAGTGTCATGTTTATTGTGCTTACAATTTAAATCGCAGATCAGAAGGTCATGTGTAAGGACAGCATGGTAAACCATCGTAACTCCACTTTATAAAAAAAAAAGAAAAAAAAAGAGATATTTGGGACCCCATGCTTGTTGCCCTTGACACCAGGCAGATTGTGTTATAAGTTGGGGATTGAATTCTGAAAATGAAGAGTTAAATTATAGGGCTTTTAAACTATCGTTAACTATTAAGCCTCATAAAGAGTTATTCATTTTTTTTTTTTTTGCTTCTGAAAAATTTGTAAAAACCGAGTTACGACAGTTTACCGTACGGCTCTCGGTATTTAATGCGATGAAATCAATCCTGGTCAGTACCCAACCATGATGGTCGCGCCTGATATTTGGGACATCCTTTGCATTAGTATGGACTTAGTATCTAAAACCTGTTGCCAACACTGTCTGATTATTTTGAACACAGGAAATTGAGAAAGAGAGGGAGGCGAGTGCTAAACTGCATTACAAAGGATAAAGACAATAATGTTGTACATAGTGTCCATTGGAGCAATCTATTTCAGTGAAATGTCTCTTTATATTTCATGTAGGCCCTATCACTGTGGACTTCCATGATTTGACTAACTTGAGAGTTTCGTCATTACGTGGGTTAGCCTCTCAACTTTTGAAATGATGGCAAACTTAATCCTTTGCCTAATCCCACAACCAGACAATCTGGCGCCAACCTTTAGTGCTGGGATTTGGGGATATGAATCAGTTCAATGTTTACGGACAAATAGTCCGGACCATTTCCCTCTGAACGATTGACCACATGGAAATCAGAACAGGTACAATTTATAGTCTTGTCTAGACTATTTTCCACTGAAAGACTGACCACGAGGACAGATGAACAGATACAGTTGTTTGTAGTCTTTCAGTCAGGACTATTTTCCACTCGCATTTTATAATACTTCACAGTATTGTATCTTCTTGTGGGCAAACTTTTCCTTTACAGATCTAATTTGCACCTACCCTTGTAAGCAGTTTCCATTTCTTGTGGGGTTGTTCTGGATAATATGTCGAAAACTGTGATGGTGATGATGTCGTTGGTGGTGAATCTGCTGGGTGTAGTCGCAGCTGAAAATGCTTTCCATCCATCTCCTTCACCCTATCTCACGCCCAAAAAAGTAAACAGCAGAACAGATACAGTTTGTAACCTTTAAGTCCAGACTATTTTCCACTGAAAGATTGACCACGGGGGCAGGAGAACAAGCACACTATGTAGTCTTTCGGTATTCAGTTATTTACAAATAAATTCAGCTTGAAGTAGCAGCAGGTACCCGTATTGACTTTCCCCACGATCCAGAATACCGTCTTCTACTATTGATTTGGGTAACGCCAAACTTGCATCTGGCCTCGAAAAGGCGTCGGAAGAGGTTCAAATCTTAGAGTTAACACTGTTATACAATAGGCTGTGTTTATGTTGAGAAAACAAGAGAATAATTTTCGAGGGTGGACGAATGTCTGCGCTGTATCACTGAGAATGTTTCCTTTGCACAATGTTTTTGAATAAATGCTGTTTAAGAAATAGCGTGGGAACGCTGGCCTAGATACATGAACGTTAAAATTCAGTCAGACCCAGGCATATTACGTTCATAACCGTCGTTGAAATTGTGGCGATCTATAGTAGTGAAAGCTCAACCACTGGACATTGCCTTGAATGTAAGTATCATAATAATGACTGTGTCGTGAAAGAAAAGGAAAAAGAAGAAAAAAGAACTGCCGCCGACTGGTTTCAAAATCACAACGGATCTCACTTGATTTTTTTTGTATCTGTGGACAGTGACATGTTTTGGTATTTTATAGTATTAAATAGTATGGGCAAAAGTTACTTTACCGATCTGGAAAATAAATAAATAATTAAACATAGAAAATTATTCATGACAAACAAACGTACACTGAAATGGAAAAAAAAAAAAAAAGGCTCCAATATTATGACTGCGTTTTAGTTAGCATATATAGATTGGTTTATGTAATAATATTTGAGTTAAGTGACTTTTTGCCCACCGTGTACAAGATCGAAGTGAGATCCATCCCAAATCCTTAACAAGAGATTTGTGAGTGGATCTGGCGGAATCGGGCTTATCGTGAAATTTTGATACATCTTTGAAAAAATCAAAATCAAATATTTTTAAGACGATTTCAAGCAAAATAGTTTAACAGAATGCAGAAAAATAGCGACTCTTTCATGTTATAAGCAAATGTCAGTTTCCATAGAAAATCTTTCCCGCTTTGGAGATCCACTCACATTTTTTAGACGCTGATCATTATCATCATTGTCATCGTCGCAGGGAACGAGACCCATAATTGAGTTACACAGCTTTGTAGATGGCCACATATTTCACGTTTTGAGTCTTAATCGCTGATCTGGGCATTTACAATAAAAGCATCCATCTAAGAGGACTAACTCGCCATGGGGGCTCTACTCCCTGCGCCCCCGGCTTATGGATGCCCCTAGAGCCGCTTCACTCCTCCCTCCCTCAACATCATCACCATCATGATCATCATTAAAAACAACTACAGCTAAACGTGATCATTCATCACTTACAACAACACTATTCACAGTAATAACAAATTGATTTAGCAGTTACAGAATTTTGAAATGCTATTTTTAAAGAGAATAAACTTTTTTTTTTCTGTCTCTAGACTCTATCCCACTCCAGCCCCCTCACGTGCACTAACATCACTACAATAGTCAGGGAGACAGTGAACTTTTGACAGAACTTTTGACAATGTCAGAACTAGAAAGACACGCATGAGAGATCGCACAGAGAAATCGTCTTGTGTTTTAGGTCTTTATTTTGGGAGGTTTCGCTGCACTTGGCATTTACATCTCACTTTTCTTCTTTTTATTTTTCATTGTTCTTGTGTCTGTGTGTTTTTGTGCTAGGGGTAAGTTTTTTTTTTTTTTTTTTTAGAATTCTGCCTGGGTAGCGGTCTTGTTCGACCTGCCCTTCTCGACTTTTAACTACCAAGGTATCTTTAACGCGCACACGGGCCCTCCGAGTTGCTCGTCCTTATCCGAGAGGTCTAAGTGCTCAATCCTATTTACCATACGTCCAGGGACAGGAAATTTTTTTTTTGCCCGAAAATAAATTCCAACATGCTTGCATCGACCGGGGATAGGCTGGTTAGGCATTTGTTTGTGTATGTGTAAGGGGGGGGGGGGTAAGTATGAGAGAGGAATCTAAAGCGAGGAAAGAGAAAGGAAGGAGGAGAAAAAAACAACAACTTACTGAAAGGAGAAGAAAAGAGGAGATAGGAAATGCGTAATCATAAATAGGCCCATATTCTGGGCAGTTCATAAATTATTGTGACAATACTAGCTCGAATATTATCATAGACTTATTACAAAGTAATTCACGAACAGGAAAGATATTTATCTGTTTCCGCTTCAACTTTCCGTTACAGTTTCCTATAAAATGTAAAAAATAAATTTGTGGCCTCACATCTTGATTCACTGATAGGATAGCGGAAGAAAGTATTGGCCGATTGACTGCAAGTTTTGGAGAGCCGTCATTGTTATCCTCGTTTCAGTACAGGTGAGCAAGCCGGTCAGAAATGATTGTTTTCCAATCAATACAAGGTGTATCCAAATGTTGCATAGCGCACAAGGTAAGCGCTTCGTCGATTATTCCACGCCAACGCCTGACCACACACAAAGCGAGAGGCTCGAGACTTTCTCGATGTGCTTGTCAATTTCTACATGCAACCGCCAACAGCGAGATTTTGCGCATCAATCCCGAGCAGGCAACCAATAGCAATGGGTCAGCTCTCAGGTAACTCCGCCCCCTTAGTTCCCTCCCATCAAGGTGATAGGTCGCAGGAAGTAACGAGCGGGTGCCGAGCGTGATTTATGCTGGGTTTTCGTTACGAGTTAGTAAACACATGTAAGTCTTTTGAGTCGTTAGTTTCACACTGTCCGAGAAGCTTGCGAATCGGCAGAGAGGTTTTTCCCTTGTTAGCGCTAAGATATCTGTGTTGTGGTGTTCTTGAAAACCAATTCTGGTGCTGATTCTAGAGGTGCCGTGTTTTCTTCCTTTCTCTGATAGTGCCGAGACTCATGTTAGATTCGCCACTCAAGTGTGAGTTCCCACAACGTTGTGACGGACCTGATACGGACCTAAGCAACACCATGGCTACTCTACCATCTATGGACATCAACCACCTCCTCAGCGCTGTTGACCAGGATTTACACCAACAGCAACATCAACAGCAGCAGCAACAACAACAGCAACAACAACAACAACAAAGCGACAGCAAACATGGCGTCAATACGCATGATGGCAGCAACCCTGAAAGAAATCTGAATGTAGTTCTAGAAGATCGGGAATTATGGGAGAAATTCAAGGAATTTACAAACGAAATGATTGTCACCAAAAATGGAAGGTAAGTTTTACTCTGCGTGTCTCATAGTTTTAGATTTCAAGCTAAAAGTTAACCATGTCAATCGACCGACCGAATTTTGCTTGAAAGGATTGTAAGCTCTTCGAGCAAGGTTCGTCGTCTGTGCGTACCAAATGGCTACCCATCCTTTTTGTTTACCGATAAGTTTCTTTGTGATCCGCTACATTCATAGATACACTGTTCAACCTCGCCTTCAGGTACAGGCTGTCTAACAAATTCCCTGTCCACACATCTACTCAGAAGTAACATAATCCTATATCGCAAAATATTCAGAACTGTAACACGACATTCCCATCACATCGTGTCGTGCACAGTAAGGGCCTTTTTAGACACGCCTGTAAGTGATACGTATATGTCAGGAACACATGTTACACTGTATTCACTGTGGGATATCATTCATTCTTTTATTCTCAATGGTATCCTGTCTCGTTCTTAGAACCTACATCCTTAGTACGACAGACAGTATTAGTGCAAAAATACAAAAACTATTTCTTTACCAACGTCAGAATGCTTCTCTCTTCTAAATTTCTCATTGTCATCCCGTTCTCCCCATAAACTAGTCCTTTGGAAAGGACACCAATTTCCACTGCCTATGAAGGAAAGCGTCCGTTAAAAATGTATGCAAATACCGAACCTTTTTGTTCATATAATCACAATGGCTTGGGAAATAAGCCTAATATGTAGATTTTGTTATAAGCGCAGTGTCGGCCTATATTCTAGGTAAAGGTAGAAAAGACAGTGTCTGAGAAGTGTACAATGCAGAGAAGAGACCTGTGGCACAGAAACCCAAATTTTACTTGAAGTGTTGTGGTTGTTTTTACCATTGCTGTTTTGACTAATGGACTGGCTATTCTTTAAAATCAGTCTATGTGTGTCTAGGTTATGTCTTTATCATTAAATGGTTATTATCAATGGTATAAATTATGTAAACATTTTGTTCAGTCAATAGATGAAAGTATTTTTTTAATCCCACAACAATCTGAGTAATCATTCCTTATGACAGTACAATCTGAGTAATCATTCCTTATGACATTTCATCCCAAAACCCCCGTGCATTAGCAGTTCTTATCAAGAGTACTGTTTTAAATTTTGGTTGGGATGATAACCCTTGGAAAATCAGAATTTTACGTGTACCCGTTTGTTGTCGCTACTTTCACCAGTTCTCTGTTTTTTTGTTAATTTAATTCAAACATTCCGCGAGAAAACAGTGCACTGTGATAATTTGCGGTTTGTGTCTTACTTATGGTTACACCTCAAGGGTGAAAGTAGATCTGGATGGTATTTAAAAAACAACAAGGCAAACAAAAAGACTAAAACAAAAATTGGCATTCGCCTTATGCTAAATAAATTAGTAAGTAAATAAATGAAAACATAAACAAATGAATAAATGAATATTTGGCTAGGTGAGGAAATGACAAAATAAATAAATAAATAAATAAATAAATAAAAATAAATAAATGAATAATAAAAAAAATTAAATAAATAAAATAAACTTGACCCCACTCTTTTTGGAGACTTAGGAAGCACATCTGGGTCTTATATAACCGTATTATAAAACTTATCACCTGTATAGGGGCGATTTAACGAGTGGTGTGATATCCCACAACTCAGATCCTCTGTGATCAAAGGCTTCACTTTTCCATAATCTTCATCTTATAGTAGTCCTCCTCCTCCTCCCTCCCCACCCCAGTGAGTAGTGGAAAAAATGGATGGTTTCACGACGTCGAACTGCACAAAATGCTGATATTACTTTCTTGTGTGACTGAACAATTATTGGTAAACAAAATAATTAAAATAATGATCAATTTAGTTTTTCAGACTTTGATCAATCTGAGAAAACAATTACAAAATTTTGTTTCACCCTTTGCTTGATCTAAAATACTATTAATTTAAAGAAAAGGGAATTTCTCGTCCTTTGATAAGTCTGAAACAACTGTTAACAATAACAACAATAACAACTACCACAACAGGAATGATATACCGAGGAGATGCGGGGGGGGGGGGTGTATTTTAGATTAGGTGACAATGATAAAGTAAAATGTAATTTATTTAAATCCCCTATTAAGAAAAAATAATATCTTATGTCGCAAATGTGACTTTTAAATAATGATAAGCCCTGAAAGTCACTTGAAACCTTCACTCTCAGGGTGAAAATGACTATTTCTGTTTTTATAAATATAGTGTAGACCCTGTGCATAAAATAACACAATATTTATATGTCCTTGCCGACTCCAAAAGAATTACCGTTTGAAGTAAGTTCGCCGCAAGGCAAAAAGCTCGTAACGCATGAAAGTGGTTTGACACGTTTGTGTTGCGGAACTGTTAATAATTGTGAATGAAGACGATCCTATATAATAATATAGGCTAAAATATTGCGTCTTTTAACTTTTTCGGTACTATGTGTAGTAAAAAAGTACTTAGTTGTAATCTTATATCACTAAGTACATAACTTTCAGGACTGACTATGAGAACTGGCATGTCCCACAGTTAACATGAAGGTTAACAGCTACTTAACAGATACATGAACAGAAAATCTGTGAATTGACGGTGAGACTTTGCAACATGTAACGTTTCTTTTTGCTATATTTTTATCCTATAGATACATCCACTTGAAAAAAAAAAAAATTAAAAGTATTGCCGATTTGCCCCTTCCTCCCCAAGTATAAATAACAACATTGATTTTAAGTAATCTCGCTGTGATTAATTAACTCTGCATTTTTATGATTTTCAAGTGACTAGTACACTACACGAACGACTATCTTCATTGATCATAATAAAATACATTTTTTGTGTGTGTGCAAATAACTTATAATTACTGTCTGAATACAATCATAGCAGGATGAATAAATCTTAGCATCAAAGGAAGAACACTGTAATTTTTCTGAATGGATAGTAACATTTGTTTTGAAAACAAATTAATCTTTTTTTTTTTTTAATAACCACATTTTGTAGTAACCCAAACTAAGCCAAGAAAACACTGCACCCCATGCCCTTTCATCTGGGCCGTACAATCCCCGGTTTGTATTGGACACCTCTCCCCGAACCCCTGCTTTATTTTTTCTCTGACACCGTAACTGTTATTCTGGCCAGGTATAGGAATTGGAGACAAGCACCATATTTTTTTTCTTTGATCTAACTTTATTTAAAATCAGCATTTGGGGAATTTCTCAAACCTTAGGGACTAAAATGTCAGAAAGTTTAAATTTTAAAAAATGTAAATTTAAAAGAACGGACAAAGAAAAAGAAGAAAGGAAACTGAAATCAAATGTCGAAACGATAACATTAGTAGACTAAAAGAAGAAAAAAAACACTCAAGGGTGATCGTTACATGAGCCATTGGAAACTTGGGTGATTCGTCAAAATTTTCCAAACTCGGCGCTAGTGATCACTTAAATTTATCATATTATATTAAGCCTATTATTATTATTACTTTCTTGTGCGGGAAGAGGGGTTTGGGGGGGGGGGGGCATCCAAGGTTCTTCCGTACAATATCACATTTGATTAAATCTGTCTTCACCCTTAAATTTGAAACGATGAGGCGCTGATAAGGATTGGCGAGAAGCGAACTGGGAAGTGAACCAGCCCCCTCTCCCCTCATCGTTATAAATGCCGCAGTAGGGTTCATTGGAAATCTTCGTCATAAAAGTTGTCAAACATTGGTCATAAAACCAAGACGTGCATCGGTTAAGACGACCTCGTTCGGGACATTAACTTTCCCTGGCTTATAACGGGCTACTGTTTTCGCTATCGTTTTTTGACAGGAGCTTTTCCCGCCCAGTCTGTGGGTGCCCGGTTTTTTTTCTTTCAAATCTTATTCGCACTATTCTCGTAGGCGACAGTATATTTCGAATTGGCCGTCTATGCCAGGTATTAGTGCCTCATACTCCCCACCCACCCACCCACTTGGCTCTAATTTTTAATAGCCACTTGACTGTGCACAAAAAGTCTTGTTATGCAATGTGCACTTTTTCCCCTTATGACAAAAGTATGAGTGCACTCACTGGATGCTTGTGCAAATGTAAACTTTACTGTTCCAAGACAATTTTGGCACGGCTGGTCTCTTAAGCCTAACACCCGTTTTAATATAATCCAAAGTATGACTGCATTGTAAGTACGAAGTAACTAAATAAGATTTTATTTTCAATGATTATCAAATACAACATTATCATTTTAGGAAACCAATCTTTTGTGCGCAAGTTAAGTTTTTCGTTGCTAAACGGGTGAACGCGCGAACACGTGCACAGCTTAGAAGGAAACCAACTCCTCCCCAGGTTCAGCTTACGTCTTTGTGTACAGGTTTTTAATTGACCCTGCATCTCGGAGGCGAAAATCAATATCCATACAAACATCATCAATTACGAGTAGCAAGTAGTTTTGGCTAGTAGAAATGATAACAGCCTGTGCATTATTACAAATTATATCAGTTGTACATAAAAAGAGTAAATACACTGTGTTCTTTCTCTCTCTCTCTCTCTCTTTCGCTCTCTGTCGCTCACTCTATCCCCCCCCCTTTTTTTTCTCTCTCTCTCCCCCACATACACACAAACAATCTCAAGCTCAGTCCGACCGATAACAGCAAAGGTTAACACGCTGTAAACTAAAAACATTTTCTATGGTAGTTTGGATCGTACAGAGTTAAAAATACAACCGTTTTTTTCTTCTTCTAATTACATCATTCATGTGACCAATTTCTGGCAAATTTCAACATCATAACTAGACTGTGTGGCTAATTTCGCTATGGAAAAGGAAGATTACTGGGGCAACAGAAATTTTTATAATTTTTCTTCTTTTTCTATTAGTTTCATTATAACTTTGCAGGTTTGTAGGCACTGTTAAAGACATTACTTTATTGTCACATTGTCTCTACAACTTTTGGATAGTAATTTGTAAAAGGAAAGCACGGCAAGAGAATAGCGATTTACTTAATTTACTTTAATTTTTAAAATGGCACGCCTTTCTCTCAAGAGTAATCAAAACATTGCGCCGAAGAGTTCCTTTTTATTTTTTATATTTTAATCTCTCAAGTTAATAGATCTATTTTTCGCTCGTGTTTTTTTTTCTTCTTCTCTTCAGTTCAATGTATATTTTAATTCAGTGATTCACTCTTTTTCTTAATACATATTATATTATATATATATATATATTTTTTTTGAACTAGCACCAATTCATTCTTTAAATTTCTTTACGTTTACAAATTCATTCAATAGTTTTTTTCTTTATCTTTTTGTTGTTTTTGTTTTTATTTATCCATTCATTAATTTTCTGTGCCTAGTCAGTTATGCCCTCTTCTGATATTCAGTAATAGTTATGTCACACCGACCACAACTAAAAGGATTTATCGATACTTTTCTCATGTCAGCTCTGATCGTCATCCATCTCACTACTGGCTTATATCAACATTTAAATTTCCCTATCTTACAGGGTAGTGTTTGAAAATTTGGAGAGAGCCAGATTTTTTAAATTTAAGAACAAGCGTGTGACAAAGACATTTCTGCTGATAAAACTCTAAAATAATATGTCACTTTGTGAGAATATCGTTACTGGTCTACCCTAATGGAATAAGTCATTTCTGATACGTTTTAGATACTGAGAAAACGACCGTTTCTTTTTCTGTCATTTGGTGACTTATGCCATTAATGATTCTATTGGATTGTTATATTTTCCTATTGGCGCATTCCTTTTTCTGCAATATTATCTGATGCCCCTCATGCTCAGGAATGCAATGAACCGTTAGTTGCATTTTGGCATAAGCCTGACATTATATGCCATTATTTTAGAGCTGTGACGACATGGATCTCACTACAAGCAACGATAAGGCATTTATTAACTCCAAATCATCATACGCTAATGAGTGAGATGGACGACATTGTGTTCTTACATTGCTACAGACTACACTGGGGATATATCCCGTTATCAGGGATGACATCTTGGTAGGAAGAGCAAGTACATGTACTATAAATCTGCTGACCCAGTTAGTTCAGTGGAAAGAATATACAGTTTGATATGGGCTCTTTGAAAACCAACGTTATATGCTCAGATACCATGAAATAGAACATAGGCCTGTATGAAATTAATAAAGGACCCGTTGATCCTTTTTTTTTTGTCACAGAATACGAAAATGAATATTTCTTTGCATAAACTGTCCCCTTGAGAAATTGTTTGCTGGAGTGTTTCAGAAGTTTTCATTATTTTTCGTTCGTGGTGTCGTTAAATTTCTTGATCCACACAAGTGCGTTGTGCGTCCTTTTCTTCTCTGTATCTTTATGATCAAGCATATTTTGCTGGCGTGTTTACACACCACCATGCCACGTACACCTAGCTTGTTTAAGACGTGGTGCGAACGTTTTGCCCGTGTAAATGAAAATGTGTGTTATCTTCAACTTTATAGGCCTACTGCTATGAAGTCTTTCGTCGCTGTTTCTTCCACATTACATCCGATAGGCTACACACGAGAGCATCAATTACACACTGTTCGATGCTTAGTAGCAGCACAATGGCTAGCACGTTCCCACTTTGCTTAAGGCCTAGGTCTTGCACGGCCCGGAAGCGAATTTAATGATTAGACAACAATAGATTTAAGACAGCAATTAATTCCCCCGGCTTTTGAAAAAAAAAGAACAGAAAAAAGCGGTGGGATATGGACAAAATAGAGCTTTTCAGCCCTTTGTGAGGCAGGTTAAATTTACAACCCCTTCAGCGCTCGGGTTTGAACTAGCTCACAAAATGCGCGACATTGGCGTAAACTCATGGTGGCGTCAGTAATGATTGGCTGTGAAAAAGCTTGGCGCTTCTGCCTTTTCACTGGGTCCTCTCAGGCGCAATCGATTCGTCTGTGGTGTACTTGCGAAACAAAACATTTATTATTACAAGTACTGATCCCTGTTCGACAGGCCGAAGCCTCTGCGTAGGGATGTTTGGCATTAGAAACGGAAGAAAATTTTTTCTTAGTACAGCACATTGTATGCTCATTGGTTTTATGGCTTGCCCATAGTGAGAAAAGGTGGGGATGGCCTTAAGTACTTTGCCCCATCCATTCTTCTCAAATCATAATCATTGTGCATGATATCATCAGCTGTAATGGACCTCTCTCTTGGTTGGTCGTTATGTGACACTGCTGACTGATTGAGTTTTTTTTTTCTTTACTTTTGCCTCGTGTATTCAGAATCCCTAGTAAGTGAATAAATGAATGAATGAATGAATGAATGAATGAATGAATGAATGAATGAATGAATAAATAAAATAAATAAGTAAATAAGTAAATAAATAAATGGCAATTGTCCACCAAACTGACCTTTTAGACAATTCCATGTCCAAGATATTAAAAAAAAAAAATGACGTGTGAAATCAAAGCAAATCTCTTTCCCTCTCTCCATCTCCTCTTCTCATCTCTTTCCCTCTCTCTCTCTTAACCCCCCCCTCTCTCTCTCTTCCCTCTTTCTCTCTACTTCTCTTTCTTTCTCTCCACCCTTTCCCTTTTGCTCCCTTCCCCCTCTCTCTTTCCCCCCCTCATCTCTTTTTCCCTTTCCCTCCCTCTTTCTCTCACACACCGTGAATGGTGCAAAGTGACGGTTATCGTGCCTATGCGCAGTTAAACCCAAACTCAAACTGGAAAAACTCCAGATGTTGAGATAAAAAGGCTTTTAGTTCTTACAAACAAAAAATGCATAGAGTTTTAAGTATTAGATCTATAACACAAATCTGCATGTTATGAAATATTAATAAATGTATCTGTTTCATTTTATATAAATATATCTATGTGAAATGCAATTGATGGGTCACAATTGATTTGTCGACTGATGAAGTAATTGGTTTCGGCTGGCTGCAATGCGTGACATTTCATGTGTGACGGGCATAGTCAGGGGCATTTTATTTCACTTAAGTTTTCCCTTAATGCTAAGGTTTATCATATTAATATCGTGAATAAATCAATATTTTTATGCATAGCTGAGTAACTTGATACTGGTGTAAGGTCAGATTTCTGCTGTCCGACTCTGTCATGTAAAAGACATTAAAAAAACGTACACATACACTTCTATCAGGCGTTAAACCATAAAATAAATTGTAATTATTAATTTAGCATGCATGATAGAAACTGTTCCCCCCCCCCCTGTTCTCACTCCTCTGTTCAGCAGGGAGTGTTTTCAGCTAGAGTCTAGGTTTGGGGAGGGGGGGGGGAATCTTTACCATTGTTAATCCACAACTGATCTACTTTAAAAAATATCTATCACTGAAAAAGGGGGGGGGGGGAATAGACAATCTCCGGCAGGCCCAATGCAAAGTGGGCAACAAAACCCAGGCCAGATGGGAAATGTAGCCTACCCCCCCCCCCCCTTACACATATGCCTCGTTATGTCTACCTGGAAGAGGGAGCAGCTTCCCCTCAAAATCGTAGCGCCATGCCAACTGCCCCCCCCCCCCCACTTCTTTGATGATATTAATTTGCGGAGTGATTTATTGGTGTCGTGTCGTCGTTCACACTAAATTAAGCAATGCAAAATATTGTGCACTTAAAAGTTGCAGAAGCAACAGATGTCCCTTATAAATGGTAATGCCTTCTGTGACTAGTTGTTAATTACACGTTTCTAGATGGAGGGAACAGACAAGTCACTGAAGCATTCATAAATTATTATGAAACTAGATGAGCTACCGGGCATTGCCCAGAATAAACAATCATGTGATTCCCCCCCCCCCCCCCTACCCCCCTCTCTCTAGTATAATAAAAGTAATAAACTACAGTCTTGCTTCAGAACTCATGCGCACCACAACATTACGCACCAAATTGAACGCTTTTTATGACATGCACGATACTATATATATTACGAAACAAACATGCAAATATACAGATGTTACATAACAATAAACATTGTTATTTTTTAGAAAATAAATGCTTGAAGTAAACAACTTTTAATTATAGCCATCATCTTCCTTATCTCAATTGCCACCTTCCTGCCAAATTTAAGGCCTGAAGAGTGTACAGTTTGGTCAGTTAGTCATGCCAAAGGTCGCAAGTTACTGAAATATATAATAGATAGATCAACTGCAACGATAATTCTTATCGAAGGCTGTCAACGACTTTCAGTGTTGTTTAATTTATTTTCATCGTAATTAACACGAAGTGAGATAAATTATTTATTGATTTAATTGTAGTTGTTGTTGTTGTTTCTGTTGTTGTTGTATGTACTTAGAACGCCGCACGAAGTAAGTTAAATTATTTTTTCGACTTTTGTTGTTGTTGTTGCTATTATTATTGTGTATGTTGTTGTTAGATCTAGTGTTATTTTTGTAGTGGTTTTTTCTACTTTGTATTGTTATTGTTGTTAGTGTTATTTTGGTCTGTGTTTTTCTACTTTGTATTCATATTGTTATGTAGTATTATTTTATTAAAGGATTTTCTACTTCATCTTGAATATTTCCGGACATCAGCCGTGCTATCTTTCTACCTAGATGTGGTGTCTTTCTTTTAGACAGAAAAAGGGGTGAAGGTTTGAGGGGCGTGGTGGGGGCTGGGGGTGCTGGTAGCTCGAAAGTAGCAAATTACTGTCCTATAAATTCTCATGCCGTTATCGCTGATGATAACAATAAGAACAGTAGTGATCTTTTTTCAAACGAGTGATAGTACAATTTTCCATCTGAGGAAGCTCTTTGACCGAAATATTAATTTGTGTTTCCTTTTTCTTTGCATTTAATTGTATCGTTTCTTTATTATTTCTTACGAGGGGGCTTTTGTGAGATCTATATCCAACTTTTTCTTTTGGCCATATTTTGTCTTTTTCACGCGAGATTCAGTAGCCACAACAACCACAATATTGTTTACCGCTGGGGGCTCGCTGAGGTAGACAGGGCATTAAGCCTCTTGGCTTCGGTTTTAGTGGGAGATAAAATGTGATAATAGTAAACGGGATGTCGCGCACTAGTGAGTCTGGAACAAAGTCCGTCTCTCTAGTTAAGTTCATTCAAGGGAAGACTCAAAGCCCAATACAACACAGACTTGACTCGGTGTACTTATAGCTAGCTCTAATTTTGATAACTGCGGGAACAATGACAACGCTACTATTACGACTTACAGCAATTAGTGGAAGTATTAATTATAAACAAATGGGGATCAGCTATATTTTAAGTTATCATTACACCTTATAATACATGTAAATTTCATATTGTAACTAGTTAAGAAAATAGTATTTTGGGAAAAGGGAAAGGGGAGGGGATTGGTTTTGCCGATATCAAGAGTGTTTTGAGATTTGGAAAGTTGGCAGCGATGAACGCTAAGCACGTGATACAAAAAGTGTCAGTGTGTTTCATTGCTGATGTTTATTAGCTGGGAAAGGTTTAGAAACACCGGGGTGAAAATTGTGATAGGGCCTCCGCAGCCAGTGATATTGAATTGGAACAATCGCTCCCAAGACAATGAATGTACACTTTGGACCGAAATTATTTGGATTGTTCAGAGCATGGAGCATTTTCACTTAAAATAAAAAAAACAACAGAATTAAATAAAGAGAGAAATAAATTTTACCATGTTCAAACGTTAAGGGATGAGTATGACACTGATACGCAACATTATTATTTTTTTCTTGACTGGCCAGATATTGATTTCAGTCAGAGAATCTTGGACTTTCACTTGATCTTCCTATACATTCATAGAGAAAAAACTCACAAAAGCTCATTTTTATGATTTACATGTGTCATCTTTTTTCTGGTTTTGCCCAATTCTGCGCATTGTCAGTTGTTTCAAGATCTTTGAGGCTATAATAATATCGAGTCCATGTCTTATTTTTGTTTACCTGTAATAAAAAATATTAAGTGTAAACAAATAAATGAATATAAATAAATAAAAAAAATGAATAAATAAATAAGTAAATAAAATGAATACATAAATAAATAAATAAGATAAATAAACAAGTAAATAAATAATATTTCTGCAGCATGAATTTAACTTTATTTGGCACTCCCCCATTTTCGTATCTAACCAGGGGGGGAAAAAAGCGGAATATTATTACAGATTTGAAAAGATAAATTTCTGTAGCATAAATTTGGGTTCAGCACTTTCCCTTCACTCACCATGTTTTAGATGATGTTGTTAAACGTTTTATTTAGTCACTTGTAAAATGATCATGCCATTTTTAGAGAGTAGGTGTTAAAATATCAGCGTTTTTTATTACATGAAAGTTTCTCTGGGGAAAACCCAATGGGTAAGGTGTCGAAACGATACAAAATTTGAAAAGTTTAAAGCCACCATGAGAAAAATTGTATAAATTTCAGCCTTTTAATTTGAATTTCACATGGTGAGAAAGATAAGTAAAAAATTTTTTTGAATAAATACATAAATAAGTAAACGCAAATAAATACAATCAATTAGTTCCTAATATCGGTCATTAATCAACCCATTAGCGCAATATTGAAAATCACATCTAAACGCTGATGAGTTCATCCTTAGTACTAAGGGCGGATCATTATTCATTTGATATAATCCTGAGTAATTGCTATCAGATACTTGTACCATTAGGACTTTTTAAAATACTATGTAACTGAGGCAAAGTTACTGGGTAGTGCCATTTAATTAACACCGCGTGAAAGCACATGATTGATAAAAATTACGTCTGTGAAAATGTGTTAAAACGCTAAGTATTAGGCGAATGAATTGCCCACTGAATCTAGACTATTTTGCCATTTGCGCAGTGGCAGATCTACTATGAAACTAATGCAGCATTAAGCATCGGGACCCCTCATTCCGGAGAAGCCCTGAAGAAACTATTTTTGGTGAATGAATTTTTGGAAATTTTTGGTTGCAAATGGGCCGCAAAACAGTTCAAGCTTCAGGGTCCCCAGAATGTAATCAGTTTTTACTCTCTTTCCGCTGTCTGAATCAAGACAGTTTTGACGCAACTGTACGAGTGAGATAGATTTGAATCAATCTCCGCCAGTGTGCGCAGTCCCTTATAACTGCATAGTAGTTCACATCTCACACTAAATTTAGACCTAGACAAATCAGCCTTGACGCAATGCTCCACTAGCCTGGGGACAACTATAAAGTCGAATGTGCCACGATGATTACATTACTAGTAAAATGCAGTAGAACGATAATTTTTTTTTTAACAGCATATCTCTGGAAATTGCGATAACCTAAGGAAATCGATTTGACCAAATATAATTGTCATCAAATGTTGTCACAAATAGGCAACAGAAAGCAGGGTTAATAAATAAATAAATAAATAAATAAATAAAGAATGAATACACATAAATGGATAAAGGATTGAACAGATACATGAATAAATAAATAAATAAATAAATAAATAAATAAATAAATAAATAAATAAATAAATAAATAAATAAATAAATAAATAAATAAATAAACAGCAAAATGACATTTTTGAAAAATCGGCGAACTAATTGTGCACGAGGGTGATTTTATGTATTCGCTGTAATTTGTAAAGATTATAAATACACGTACTTGTTACAAATGACATCTTCGATCAAATTCCATTCAGATGTGGATATTGTAAAAGACCTGACAAATAATATCAATTTTATGATTAACATGCAGTTTGTTGGTGATTAATTTGTACAAAATACGTCAGCTGATACTTCTACAATACCTAATATTAGATCGTTCAATCTTGCTGGTTTTTGAGGCCTAAAAGAAGAGTGTTAAATGCAAATGTCTTTGCTTTCAGCGTGAGAGGCAATACATTCCTTTTGTTTATTTATTTAGAATGAATGAGAATGAATGAATGAATGAAAATACGAATTATTATGCAAGTTTACAGCAGCAAAGTTTCAGATTCAGCCTGTGGAGTGGTTTCGGTCCATTTTCAGCCCTATGAATATTTTCTTATTCCTGTCTATGATGAATGAATGAATGAATGAATGAATAAATAAAAAAAAAAAAAAAAATGAATGAATGAATACATGAATGAAGGAATGAATGAATGAATAAAAAAAAAAAGATGAATGAATGAATGAATGAATGAATGAAAGATTAAATGAAATCAATTACTCGGCATTTCTGGTCTGCCCTTCCCCTTAACAAAAGGAACTTGGAGTGGGGGGGGGGGGGAAGTAAGACGAGGGGGTCTTATCGTAGATCGGTTGCAGCACGCTGCTTTATTTCGTGATCTGATAATGTCTATCATATTAATCTTAGACTACTATGAGAATAGAAACACACCGAAACATAGCCACGCCTGACGTCTTGAGCACAACGAATGTGTATGCCCCAAAATTTTCTTTTTGTATGAGCTTTCTTAACTTCGTTTTTCTCCCCTCATTTCTAAATACGGAGAAATTTAAGATTGAAAATGTTTCAGATTTATGATTGCCTTACTGGTATACACGTTAATGTTGACTGGAGTTTATTTAAATATTTATTTATTTCTCATGATTTGGTTCAGTTTCACGGTTCGGACCGAACAATTATTGATTTGTGTCTAAACTTTTCTTTCCTCTCTCTGTCAGTGTCACTTCCTGCTCCCCCTCTTTCTCATTCATTCTTTTTTTTCTTTCTGCCTCTGGCTCATTTTCTCCCTCTCACTTCCTTTCTCTCCCTCTTTCTTTCTATCCCCCCCTCTCTCTTTCAACAATTCTGTCTGTCTGTCTGCCTGCCCCCCCCCCCCTCTCTGGTGCTCTTTTCTCTCCATCTCTCCGTCTCTCTCTTTATCCCCGACAAATGAGACTTGAGTTCAAGGCCAAAATCACTGACGATTCAATAGATTCGGAAACTTCAAAGTGGATAACAGCTTATCTGTCTTATTTTATTGGCATGCTTTCTGCGACGACATTAATTTAACAACTATCTTTTCGCGTCTTTCCCCACGTAAACCAGCGATCTGTGGGTAACTGAGATGGTTGAACAACTGGGTGTTCCATTTTGGGAAACGAATGGGTTAAACATTCAATACCTATTGCATCCAGGTGCAAGATCAATAGAACCGACATTTAGAGAGATTGATCTTGTAGCTGGCGATTTTGTACTTCTAGGATTCTAGGATAAAATATTTCCAACAGAATTTGGCACTTTTTATTCAGGGAAATGTAAGAATATTGGTAGCAAATCCCTTTCTACTCTTCAGAGCTCACCTCACGTCAGGGAATTCTGAAGGCATTTGAAAATAAATTAAGGACAAAATACAATTCATAAGCAAAAAAAAATTTTTTTTAATCAGTAACACGGAAAAAAAATTAAAAAATAAAGCACATAATATAGAGATGCATTTCCACTTCGAGGGATATTAGAGTCAGTACATAGATGAAAATGGTTGGCGTTTTGGAGGATTTCAGCGAAAGTGAGATTTTTATGTCCTCCGCTGTGTGAACATCTCCAATGGGAACATCATGACCTTATTGTGTTCAAGAAATGTACAACAAAGTAACAATATGCCAAATGAAGTAAATACAGCCGCCATTTCGAGACGGATTTTGCACAAGAAGATTTTGTTATTCTTGTTGTTTTTATTCCGGAAGTGTCTTTCATTCAATATGGCACAAAATCATAATAAATTTGTCACAGCTGAATACAAATGGCATAAGTTATTTTTGGCACCTTTGAGATATTAAGTTAGAAAAAACAACTGTTTCTTTTCCTGACATTTAGTGACCTGTGCCATTACGGTTCTATTGTATTGTCACATTTTTCTACTGACACATTTCTTTTTCAATATTATATATCTGATTTTTGAGTCTATTATCTAAACAGACCTTCGAAAAAGATTTCTTTACCGATTTTTTTTTTTTACCATTTAAGTTTTACTTAGGAATTACTGAGACATTATCTGACTTAAGGACACTTTCTAAAATCTAATCTATATGAATTCTAATACTATTCGCATCGCTGAGTGCATAATTACATCCAGACTTTCTTCCTACTTCATCCGTGTTAAAAGAAAATAATTTTAATTGTACTCTAAACCCTTTCTATTTCATTACCTGGAAACTTCAGCAAAACATGAATGCCAGATAATGACAGCTTTTTCACACCAAAAAAAAAAAAAAAACCTAACAAAAAACAACAAAACGACAGCAGTAACTACGACAAGTTAAGACATTCAAAATAGCGAAAAAAATATAAAATCTAAAAAGAAGAGTAAGTCGCTTCCATAGTTTTTGGTGGAATATTTTTTTTTCTTTCCATTTCTTATTATTTCGCCGACGAAAGTCCTAGTGTTGGAAAGCTTGCCTGTTCTGTTATTTCAGGTTAATTCAGAACTTATATTCCTTTCAGAATGTACTGTACAGTTTCCTTTTAATTATTTTGTCGCCAGAGAAATGTCTAAGTACACCATTTTCTTCCACTTGTTTATTGTTATTTTGTTGTTGCGTTTGTCACACAGAAGACGTCTACAAATAAAAAGGGGGCTGTGGCTGTGGAAATATGGCTGAAACGAGCAGCAGTAACTCTTCGGTTATATCTGTGTACGTTGTGTGCAAAGCACATTATTTCAGTTATATCAAATATAAGTGACACATCCAATAGATTTCATACGAACTGGACAAAATAATGGCCTCAAGTAGGAACAAGATAGAAATATTATATAAGAGATAATCGGACCGTCATAAAGAGCAAAATCTAATTCATAAGGTGGAGGAATTTCAAGTTTACTGTAACAGGGTCAGGGTAACCTTTCAGCGTCTCTGTGTTATTGCTTACTGCTTGTATAAAGCGTGATATTGTGCGTAAGATGTGTGGGCGTCTCACAAACCGTGGACATAATTATAGCGGCCAATCAGGAAATGCTTTGGTCAGACCTATCAGTCTGCCCTTAATGTTGTGTTTTCACTGCCTTATAAGCGCAGGAGACAAAAGAGATATGTATACGACCATAACTGTGCCAATTTTATGATCTCTTAGACCAAAGCATAAAATCATTATGGGTGGCTGGGCAACTCGTTAGCAGGATCTACTTCTTTTATGTCCTCAGTTGAGCTGGCAGCGCATTGAGTCAAATCTGCTTGGCTTCATTTTTGACTCGGGCTTGAATTTCCTTTGATTGGATCAACCAGTGAGACCCAGCCATAGAAGTAGGAAGTACTTCTTACTTCTATGGACCCAGCTTGTTTCAGTCTTCACTAGCGCCCGAGGAACTGTTCAGCTCCATAGTCTATCTAAAGCTGCGTTTTCATGTGTACGGAAACGGAAACAACAACGGCAACGTCAAAACCCTTTAACTAGTGAAATAGAAATAATATTTTCATCGCGGGGGAACGCAGTTTCCGGACACTTGGAAACACACTTTCTTTTTACTTCTTGATGGATTTCTGACCTTTCCGTGGACATTTCCGTTTCCGTATACATGAAAACACGGCTTAAGTTCTATCCGAGGCAAAACAGACTTGCCCTATGCTACGCTATGATCCTATACGTTCACTTTGTTGTTTATACGGCCTTCATCCCATAATATGCTTGCATTTTCCTAATAATCTCAGCTTATTCCAGCATTGAAAAAAAAAAAAAGTTTGCCCCGACTTCTCGTGACTGTGCGCTTCACAATGGAATTGTGGATTTCAACGGGCAAAGACTTCATTGAACCATTATAGTGGGATGCTATGATTTCTAAGGAAAGCCACTAACCTTTCACAGAGAGAAAATGAGTCCGTCTGCATGGAACTATTAATTTGATCATAGCTGCGAACTGTCCCCTATTTACTGAACTGTTATGTGAAGTGTGAGGAAGGGCGTGGGTTTTCGAAAATTGTATTTTAACAATAACAACAACAAAACAACCCCTGCCACTTTTGAGAATAAAAGCCAGTAAATTGCAAGACAGTGGGGTCAGTATGCATTTTACACTAACATACATTGAGTACACTGTAAAGAGTGTGTGACAGTCTTTGTGTTTATGTTCTCCTTTCTATTGAAATCATAATAAACGGACAGTTTTAGTTGCCGTTACAGTGCATGGGTTTTGAACCGTGTATAATGGCTCCCTAGAAGGAATGGCAGAGATGTCATTTTCACCCCCCCCCCCAACCACACATACAAGTACTCAAGACAAAACTGACAGCCCGGAGACATAACGGCGAAGTTAACGTATCAAAGGCTCCCTCGTCAAAAAGCACTTTTAGCTTTCTCTGGTAAGGGGCAATTGCAAGAGGGATGGGATTGTCTTCGGTTTTCCGGTGATCAACACGGGCAGCTGAGGGTCATCCAAGACTCCTGCGTAGTCTCTTGCATCGCCAAGGCCACCAGATGCCAACCACGCCACTGCGGGAGACGTGCTTTCACTGCCATTTAACTCATCAAAGTCCTTCTTGAGCAAGATACGGCTTCAGCCCTAGTTCTCACAGTGATGTTTACTTGTAGCACCAAATGTGAAAGCGCGCAAAAGAAGAGAGGGAGAGGGGGGAAAGAGAACAACTGCGAAGAGGGGAAAAAATTTAGTGTGCAAACTGCCAATGTGTCAACATTTCGTTCTGGCCCCCCGCGTAAACAATGATTTGCGTAACGGCCGGTCGTAAACAAACATTGTAACAGTGACGTAGACAAACAATACAGCGGACCGTACCCACCGCCACGGCACGAAAAAAACATAAGCGCCAAAAACAGAGGTAAGCAAACAGCGGGCAACATTCAATAGACTCTCAACTCCAGCCTTGTTAAGAGTAGGCGGGTAAAACAAACTGCGTGCTGAAAGAAGACACGGAGGAGAGAGAGAGAGAGAGAGAGAGAGAAAGAGAAAGAGAGAGAGAGAGAGAGAGAGAGAGAGAGAGAGAGAGAGTGTGTGTAAAAGAATGAGAGAACGACAGAATAGGTGGAACCCGACGATAACGCGCTGTTCTGCTTGGGGCCAAATGGAGCTGTCGGGAAATGGTACGTAATGTGGTCATTTTCACCACTTCTTTTTTTTTTCCTCAAACGTTACGTCTACTTATCCCGAAATGGGCGCTGGGCTGCATTGGCGACAGACTGTCTAATGGCCGAGACAGGCAAGAAAGAGCTAGCAGGCTTCAGAAACCGAAAGAAATGATTATTGTACGTGAAGGTAGAGGCCAGGGTAAAGAAAGAATGAAAATATTGAGTTCTTTCATTTCTATAAACGTGTGGCATACACCACCCTATTGCATCTGCCTTCAACTTGCATCTCAGAGAGGGAATTATCTAACAAATGGGGCGTAAATTCTACCACGCTTGAATGATAGAATACTGTTTTGAAACGTTAATCATTCGAGGGTGGGGAGGGTGTGTATGATTTCTCTCCCCCCTGCAACCCCCCTTCCTTCCCTCTTTCAAATAAGATAGATTGGTGACATATTGACAGACATATCAATGTTGTAGCAATAATTATGTACCTTTAATTACATTAATATGTCAAGAGCGCACGCCTCAGTGATTATAGCACTTCAGTATGATAAACAGGGACGCCGTGTCATGTAATATAAATCTGTTATGTTTTAATTTGATTTTGATTTTCTTTTCTAAGACTACTTCACACCGCAATTCAGCCAGTAAATTCGTGCATAATGTTATGTATATTCGTTTTTTAATTGGAGGAAAAAGCGAATTTCTGTCACATCTATCTTTACAGTCAACGCCTCTTCTCTGTCCTTGTTTTTCAATTCAGTCTGTAAATCCGCGCATATGTTTATGCATAATTGTTATTTAATTAAAGGAAAAAGCGAACTTCTATCAAATCTGTCTTTTAAAATCAAGGTCAAAATAATTCAAAAGTGTTGTTTTCTTCGACGCAATGGCATGAATAATGGGCGGAGCCTAGACGAAATAATTAAAGTGGAGGAGGTAAAAACTAGCCCCGCCCACTTGGCACAATTTTACGAAGGTTTTATTATAAACTCAGTACTCCCCGATAGTGGTGGGCGATATCCGTAATATCGAATTCGATACGATATTACGATTTTTTCCAGCAAAATATCGATATATCGATATTTTTCGATATCACAATATTCATATCGAAATATCGAAATATATCGATATCTCCGATACATTTCCATCGTGAGGCAGGTGGTAGGCCTGCACCTGAATGTTTCCTCCTTTTTTCTCTTTTTTTGGGGGGGGGGGGTTAATGCGAGTGAGTATCATGTATGTGTGTGTGTGTAAAGGAAAGGAGGTGGGTCTTTTTTTTTCGTTCATTTTTATTGAAGAAACAACACAATTACCACTAATTTAAAGTTCGATTATAATACAGATTCTACACACTCATAAAATGATATTTTGTCACACAAAGTCAAACTTAGTCAAAGTGTGAAACACATTTCTATATTGTTGAGGAAGAGAACTGAAAATGTTATTGGGATTCATTCAACCAATCTCCAATAACCAACACCATACACTGTCACATGCATAAAATCCAAATCGTACACATGAAATCAAAATTTAACAAAATCATTATGCAATGCTGCAACTGACTTGTGCAACATGCATGAAAATGAATATGAATGAGAAACATTGTTGTTGAGGAAGAGAAACATGATTGCTCTACACTCACTGACTGACACACACATCCGATTCAAATCCAACAAAATCATATACATGTACTCGAACACGTCTAAAAACTACGAGTCGAAAATATCGAAATATCGATATTTGGCTTGCTGCATCGATACGATACGATATTAAAAAAAATATCGACATATCGATATTTCGATACGATATGCCCATCACTACTGTCCCCGACAATCAGTTCCGTCCTTTAGATTGAACAATAGTGTAACTACCCGCCGATCTAAAAAGCATACTGGATTACGGTAAAGCGGATTCGTTTTCTCCTGAAAGAGCCGTATAAGTCAGCGTTCAAAGACATGAGGCGCATCAATGAAGCTTCGTTTAAAACGGGTAAAAGCTTTAAATCGTCGATTAATTCAGTGCTTGCTGTTCTTTTATGCTTATTTTCTCACTCTCTCCAGTTTCTTTCTTTCCTTCCGTTGAAAAGCTTTGAATGCCTCTAGTTCCTTACCTTCTCGATTTTTTTTCTTTTGTTTTGTTTCCTCAGCAGAGGATTTTCTCTGGCAGTGTTTAGATAACTAAGATAAGATTAGATAATAGAATTTTGCGTCTTTCATTGTTGCAGGACGGAATATCACAGGGCAACGGCAGCCCCTATTTGTTTCCGGTTTGAAAGATATTGTTCTTTATAATAGGCACATTGTGACACATCCACAGAGCAAAACTCTTTTAATTGTAACTAAATGTTTCAAAACTGTACAGAAGAAAAACAGTACCCACCCCCCCCCCTTCCTATATAATTTTCCTGTTTGTAATCGTCCAAATGTTGATGACCTTGTACCAGACTTGACACATTTGGTATACGCCTACGATCAAGAGGGTGCGGGGTGTATGAATATCTTGAAAAAAAAATAATAAAAAGTTGCAGGTTCCTTGATCTCAGATTTCAGTGTGTATTGTGTATATGTATATACAAGGTACATTTGCCAAGATTATATTTGTTGTTTCATGTATTTTACAAGTTTACGACAAGGGTGAAAATATCTATACCTGGAATTTGTATGCATGAGCATATCATACTAGTAAAATATAATAAAAGAATGATGTAGAAAAAAGGATAACAAAAATATAATTAATAAAATTATCAGGTAGTAAAAGAAATACATTTTGATTTCTTTCTTTTCTTTTTCGACTACTGTCAATAATTATGTGAATTTTAAAGTTGCGGTTGTCGGATTTACCAAGAAAGCAATCCATAATTAGCAACGGAATAGTCGTAATTCAATATATTATAAGAAAACACCGAAGAAACCTTCAGTTTTTATAATAATGAAAAAATGCCCATGAATCCAGACAATTGGGTAATCAATCTTCCGTAAAAATTAATGTAAATACGTAAATATAAAACTCTGCGCACATTAAAACAATTGAGATTGAAGAATCTGAGGGAAGACCTTTGTTTTTGGGAAGATCACTGCACTGGGTATTTTCTACGCGGAGCGCAGCGTTTCTCAACCCTTTTGTCCCATGCTCCAATTCAATTTAAACAAAAAGATAGAAAAAAAAAATCCTCTCCACCATGGTCAGACAAACCTTATATATAAAGCAGTAAATTACTGTATCCCTGCTCCCCCATTCTGAAGTTCCTTGTCCCATAAAAATGTTGCCACACCCAACCTCGAGAAACACTGACCTAGAGTGAAGAAGTCGAAGTTCAAAATTTTTCATGTTTTGGATTGTTCAAATGAGATTGGTTTTGAGAGTTGTATGGGGGTGCAGAAGACAAGCATTGTCGTTACGATGAAAGGGCCATGGACGTTTTTTTTAATTTCGACCGGGCATCTGGACCCGGTCATTCTGATATTATTTAAGCCGTACTAATTATTCCTCTGTTCTTGTTCTCCTCTCTCAGGCGGATGTTTCCAGTGTTCCGTGCCAGTGTCACAGGTCTGGACCCCAATGCCATGTACACTCTGTTGCTAGATTTTATACAGGTGGATTCACACAGGTGGGTGATATCACATGGTATATAATGGACTGACGGACGTTCATGGGAAGGACAGACAGACAGACAGACAGACAAACAGACAGACGGACAGACAGACAAAATGCCATCATGTTGCTCCATTGCTCTTATCACAATATTATTGCAGGTGTCAATTAGATTGTGTGCCTTTAAAATAGATTTCTGTTTCTGAAAGATTTGAATCTTGAGTTATCGCAGCTGTTGTTATGGGACCATAGTTTAATTACAAAGCTCAGTAGAGAAAATACTCACTTGTGTTCAGTGTCCAGATTGATATAATTTAAAATCATCATGGAAATCGCTCCTGAGTCGTGCCTGTAAAATATAGAATTAAGATCGCAATCATCAATTTATTTTGTCATAGGAAATGTCAAAAGTAATTTATCAACATTATTGATGCTTGTTTGTGACAATTTTTTTCTGTTCGGACAGAAGAGTGTGTTTTTGAAAAAAAAAAAACAATAAAAAACCGCACTCGGTCATTCACCTTCTCTGCTCTTTGCTGCCAAACAATGTTTACGATTGGATTATTTTGATATCAAATTATTTACTGTATCTTTTCTAATGTAACATCCCATGGCTGCTGTCCTTTTCTGTTTGGTTTAACACCATTTTAATTTGTCCTTTATTCACAGATGGAAATATGTCAATGGTGACTGGGTACCAGGGGGTAAGGCAGAGCCTGCAGCCCCCAGCTGTGTATATATTCACCCTGATAGCCCCAACTTTGGGGCCCATTGGATGAAGGAGCCAGTTAATTTTAGCAAAGTTAAACTCACAAACAAACTCAACGGTGGAGGGCAGGTATGTTCATGCACTGGTTATTGTGTCTCTGTCTGCATTTCTATTTCCTTCTCTTTGTCACCGCCACTCTCTCTTTGCCATCACTTCCTGTCTGTCTGTCTCACCCTCTGTCTCTTTCCTACCCTCTTGGTCTTTCTCTCTCTCCCACGCACTTTTTCTCTCTGTCTTTCTCCTTTTGCATGTGTACTTCCCCCCCCCCCCCCCAATCTTCTCCCCCTGTCGACTACTCTGTCTATCCATTTATCGGCCGATTCACTACTTTCCTATATTATCTACTAGTACTTTTCTGCCAGACTACCTATCTTTCTCTCTATTTCTATGTACATATATAATTATACCATCAAACGTTTACAAAACAATGACAACAAGTACTGTGATTTTCATCATTTTCTCCTTTTCATTGTTGAATCGTGGCCGAGTCTATTTGACTTAACAATATAGACTACTGGTCTGTGTTGTTCACCTACCTTTTTTTTTTTCCTTTTCTGTCTTTCTATTTCTCTCTCTCTCTCTTCCTCTTTGAGAGCTATTTTCTAAATTTTATTTTTTTGCTGTATCGTGATGTTTTAACCCCTGATTTAGACAGGTTTTATTTTGTTTGTTCTTTTTTAAACAGCTGTACACATCTTTCAGTTTTTATATCTATATTTTTTATTTCATTCGTATGAGTTATCATATTTTATTGCTCTAGGAAGTAGATTGTAAAAATATATTATATCGCTGTTGTTTAAGTGTCCGCTTTTGTCCATAACTTGATGTCTCTATCTGGCCGGAAAATAAATAAATACATGTAATTGTTACTAAATGGAGCGTAATATGAACCAACGGAAGTAACATAATGAACAGAGTGATTCAGAGTAATAAGTATAGTAATTCATAGAGGTAATTAACCTTTTTAACAGAACTGAGACCCTGTCACGAGCAGAGTTAGGGTCTTGGGGATGTTACGACTGCACGAGAGGCAGCTAACTCACACTCGGACACAACCACACAAGAAAAGTATTAAATAACTAGAGCGTATATATGTCAGGCCGGTCAGGCCATAGTTTACATAAATATTAATAACAAAACAAAAGACAATAGGGGTATATATTCAAACCAAAAAAACTCTAATTAATAACTTAACCAATGATATTCATGTAACTATGGAGGTACTGCAATCAATAGCAAATAGGTATATTATACGAAACTAGATATCAATTTAAAGTGACAGTTGAGTCGCCACTGGCCAGTCGCCAGGCAAACTCTCCATAAATCATATGGGCTTAAATGTTGGGAGAGCCCAGTACGTTCAAAGCCTACAGAAGCACTCTTCGGCTTGTAGGTAATTTAAGCAGTTGCCAAAAGACTATATTTTATGCACAATCACTATTCAATTCATCAACAATGTGCTATATTATTCCAATCATACTATGGCAATAGATCTATGATACAGGACACTCGTGGTCGAGTGCCAGCTGGGGTTTCCTTAGTCTTCCTATGAGGCTGTAGTTCTCTCTCTATCTCCGATCTCTATTATGCTTGAATAAATAAGATATATTACCATTGGTCACGCCTACTGGTAGGCGCGAACATCAATATAGCGCAGCGTGGGCTTTCAAAGGTCAGCCCACTCAGACCTTTCTTTCTAGAGCTCAGTCAGTCCGTTAGCAAGGACTTCTTGTCTTCAAAGCACACAGTTCAGGTACTGGTCAACCGGAGATACTTCACGACACGATGCTTCTGCTCGTCTGTATTCACCAAATCTGAACGTTACACGATGTTTTATACTATCTAACTACCCAGCGTGCTAGTCCGCTGGCCCAATTAGTTCAGCTATCTCATAGGTCGAAACCTCCCACCATTTTAATTGTAGTAATACGTCTGCACTATTCTACCAGCCAGTTAACGTGCAAAAACTTGTCTAGTCATACTTAACAATGTCAACTATCCCCACCTTGTTTCACCCCTACTCCATTACTTATTAATCACGAACATTAAAACCGACAAGCGTGAATCTAACAGTTTAACTTTACATTTATTTACTCACCAACTATAATTCGCGAGGGCCGTTCAAGGCCACCAGCCAATTTCTCATGGCCCTGGTAAAACAACAACAACTCACTCTCTGCGTGAGTTTTAACAATATCCGAATCATGACACACCCGGTCATTAGTTTAATGTTAGGTTTGAAGTCTGGAGATGTCACAAACAAAAGACAGACAGGTTTAGAAAGCTGGATTAGAACCCGATCTTTTAGTTTTGTACATTTACCAGTTTGTCCCCGTGTAACAGTAGCAGGATTATGAAATTACAGATAGGACCGTCTTTCATGTTTTACAGAGTTTCACAAGTCAAGAAAATTTCACTAACCCTGTCCAATCTTCCCCATTTTTCACAAAAAGACAAAGCCGTTTGATAGATGCAGGTGTTGTTGGACTTCAAATTTGGATGTGGTTTAATAAATCATAATGTCATTGGCTCATTATATCATTATCATATTCATAAAAGCTATTAAATTCTGAAATTATTTGCGTGGACAAGGGTAATCTCTCTACCTTTGTAAGGAAACTGTTGCCATCGTACATTCCCAAAATAACAGGAATTTATTAGTATAAAGTAAGACAGCGCACTAAACTGGCGAATATCTCGACTTTACGTCAAGTAAAACTAATTATGGCTAATATGTCATTAGAATGATCACAATAATTACAAACATAAAGTCAACAACAATTTAAAAGAAAAGATTTAACAAAAGATGGACACCCGTAAAAAGGCCATCTGTTGTTTATGCCCTCTGTTATCCGTACGGTTAGTTTAAACAGGTCAGTAATCTTCCATTTGTTTGTGCTCTCTTTTGCCCGTATGGTTACTTCTTTTAACCCCGTAATCTTCCATTTCAGCCCGCGGGGGGACCATGCTTCATTCTTTTGCCAGCCTGTGTTCATTTTTCTCTAGACCACGTTAGTCATCTCAAGTTCTTGAATCTATCCTTTACCAAAAGATTGACACCTTTTCGCGGTCCAGAGCTCTGAAGACGTGTCCCCTTGGACAATGATTGGATTGTCTTCCTTGTTTGTGTCGCTTGTTTACCGGACAAACGTGGCTAATGCCCGGTCATCGTGCGCCGCGTCCGGTCTCAGGCGCTAAGTATACTGGCAGTTTACGCGCTCTTTCTTCACCCAGTTCTCATAAATAAATGTCCACAACTATTAACAGATGTTGCCTTTTTGTCCTCTATTGATCCCATCTCTCCCTCCCTCTCTCATTCCCCACTATCTCTCTCCCTTTCTCTCACTTCCCGAATATCTCATAACATGTTTTCAAAGCACCAGTGAAAGTGCCACTTTTCATTATACCGAATAAGAAATTTGTTCTAAAACGACCTCAACAAAATTGGGAATGCCAGTTTAACAGTAATTCTATATGAAAATGTTACGGCTGCATTATGTTATGAGGAGTAGCCCTTTCACTAAAATGAAAAGCAGATAAAAATGTAGACTTTGCAAAATTCAATTTTTGCACATATCTGCAAAATATATCAGTGATAGATTATTTTTTCCTGGCAGGGGATCAGGGCTACTTGTTGCTTCTATGTGAAAATCTCGATAACTCTCTTCGAACTCATCAGGCAATTCGGCGTACCGGAAAATCTATGACATGGTCAAATTTCATGAGTGCACTTGGCGTATCTGGCTGTGAAACGATTGGACGGTCTACTCAAGCGAAAACACCACTTCAGCTCCGTTACAGCATGAAGCAGTTGTTTGACACACTGCACCAGGGAGGTCTTCGACCTACAACAAGTTTCATTCCTACAGGCGTTGATCTGTAGTTTCTGTCAGGTCGCCCCTTATTAACGTAATCACTAACAAAGCAAAAAAAAATAAAAAAAATTCGTTGACAGGGCTAATGGTGCTGCTAATGCTAACAAACACAGAAATGAAGGAATATAAATAAATAAATAAATAAATAAATAAATAAATAAATAAATATACTGAGGCTGGAACTACGATGTATGAGCATCATTATAGGTTGGGCGAGGGCATCCGTTTTCTTTTTTTCCCTCGTTGCCGTGAACCAGGCGTTCGGGGTCATTATGAAGGACATAGGTTTAAGAACAAGACCAGGACTCTATGCCTACCAAGGATTGTACAATGTCATCTTTCTTTAAGACAATCAGCTAATTTGGAAAACCCATGTTGGCCATCACAGGGATCACTGAATCACGAAAAAACCGGCAAAAAAAAAACAAAAACAATCCGGCTTCCTTTCCAGATTTTTTCCTAGTCGCTGCCTAAACAAGAGTCTTACGGCGAAGCGGCCATTTTCAAATCGATTATCATCAGTGGTACTGTAGATCTCGTTCTGCGTGCGCACACTCATGCAAGTTGTGGGCGCTGTTATGGGCATATTTCCCCTAACTCTGGAAGAACCTAGTAAGACCAAATCTGAAGAAAATTTAGTAAGTCATTGGTCTGAATATACCCCTTGTTTTTAACCTGTAAAATGTCTTAAAAAACCATTTTGCTGGCATTCTTTACTCTGGTTAAACCAAGTAAGTCAATCATTTTTGATAATATTTTACGCTCACTTTTTCTGTGATGTGTGTTTTACCAGGTTTTCTAGATTACAAGAGATTTGAGGTTCTACTCATTGTGACGGCCTGGAATCTCCGTTTCTTAATCAGATTAAACATTTCTGTTCTTCGCCCTCCTAGTGGCTATGCAAATCTAGTTAGTTTTGTACATAACTTTGCACTCAATGACAGAAGATCTGTTTCATCACCTTGTAAATCATACATCTTCACAGATTCACAGGGCCATGACTTATCATGAAATACCATTATCTCACATTCCATACTTCCATGAATACAAACTCTCATTTCCATCAAACGATAGGCTGGTTTCACTCTTGGCAAAGGTTTAAGGGTTTCCTAGTTAACGTGAGAGATATCTAGATTAAAGATATCTGGTTAATCTTTCACGCCCCTAAGGCTGTCTTTTCTCTAACTAAGCTCTTCCAGTCTATAAATTTCAAAGGATACCCGAAGTCTATCTCAACATTTACTCCCAGCTCCCTGTTCGTGAACATTTTGAACACGTTTTCTAGTTTGGTATGTACACCCGCAAACGAAGTAACCTATTTTCATGTTCGACCAGTAGTTCTCGAGAGTCCCACGCCACGCGTCTCCCTTTGCGATCCCAGATTTCCTGAATTCTGTTTTCATTTTGGATTGTCATCTAATAATTTTTTTTTTGTCATCATTATACTTTTACAATGGTGATTGCTGGAATAATTTTTTTGCGATAGGTTCATTCGTGATCGCCCTTATAGTTGTGTATGTTGATATTTTATTTGATAACACAATGTGACAGTGTACAGAGCACATTCTCTTTCCCAGTTTGGAGTTCCTCCTCTGACCGAAATACCCCCCCCCCCCCCCCCCCGGTCGGTTAAAATTCCTCCCTTTAGATTTGAAATTCCTGCCCGGGGGGCCAAGTGCTTTCCGTTCCAGACTCGATTTATTAGACGAATCCCTTGAATAGAATACATGTATACTGTTCATTGGTCTTCTATCAGCTTACTACCCCATTCTCTTCGCTCTCTTCTCTGATTCTCATCGGTTTAATCGTTCTCCACTGTATTAAAATAATTATATACTATAATATATATAGCACGTATCTGCCTTCTCTCTCCGTCCTCGTATGAGTTCTAGCCAGAGATATCTTACACTAACATTATTGTAAAATATCTGGTTTGGGCAAGATCCAGATCTTGAGGCTTCGGCTAAGAAAACCATTCAGCATAATAAAAGTTATTTTTGTCGCAAACCCCTTTATGAGGCATTGTACTTTTAAAATACTGTTAAATTTACGTGATCTCTAAATACTGTGCTGGTGCCAAAATTGCATTTTTGAAAAAAAAAGAGGCAAGCATTAAATTTTGGCAGTTATTTGAAGAATAATTATGTTTTGTATCATATGATGCTGGATTATGAACTAGTTTAGGATCAGAAGTCGTTGAAAAAATAATGGCTGGCTTTGCCTGTTGAAGCAATTCTATAATTGGAGCATATCGAGACATTTTCTTCAGGCTTTATTTTATCATTCGTGGCGACCGATGTTCCTTTATTAGGACCAGCATGCGGTAAATGTCTCTTTAAATTTTAATGTGCAATGAGCTGTTTGAAAAGGCTAATTCAGACACTTATGAATGAAGTATTCTTCCTCTTTTTCTTTGTATGTGTGTGTGTGTACAAGTTCAACAGCAAAAGAATAAAAAAATTAAGAGGGAAAGATAAGACCAATGGAGGATTAGAAATGGTTGAAAGGGCGCGGGGCGCGATAATAATAATGGTAAATGGGAGGTTTTGAGAGAGTGTGGCTGGCAGAATATGGACAGTGCACCGCTGTGTACGGCTTTTGAGGGGGGGGGGGGGGTCAAATACAGTGACTAGAATCTGTGCCATCAGTCCTTTCCCTTGTCACTACATCACGATGCGGGCATGAGAATTTCCTGGTCTGACCTGGGGTGTTCTTTATATAATTTATACTTTTTTTTGTTGCTGCCATTATTATTTAATGAGAAAAAATCCACAGCATTGTCTTATCTTTACTGGTAATCCTGTCGAAGGGTGATATGAATCAGTTCCGTTCAATCCATCAAAGCAAGCAATAACGTACTTTTGCTTTGGCATGGCGAGGTACGTTTTTGTGTCATTTTTTTGGCGTAATTTTTTAACAGAACTATTCACCCGACCCGCACCAGTTTTAGAGAGTAGGATAGTTCTCTGGGTAGAGATCAGTCCTGATTGTTCAAGTGAACAGCCTGTGCAGCTGGGAGAGAAAGCACACTGACTGACAGAAACATTTTTGGCCGTGTTAAAAGGTGCTGGTTGTAATACAGGCTCCTGGGAAGTTTCCAGCACTGCTAGACTTAATAACGTGTTAGTGAAGGTCCAGTTTATAACTGCGCGGGTCTGGGGGGGGGGGGGGATCTTTTTGTCCATATAATAGCCGAGACACAGGATACCGAGAAGTTCAATTCGCCAAATTCCCTCCGTCGACTTGCGCGCATATCATCCAAGTCAACAGTGCAACAATTCGCACCACACCCCTTCATAAATGAACGAAAACGAGCAGTGCCACAAAGCTCTGTATACGCGCGCAAGTTGTGGATATATAGTGAAAGATGGAATGGTCCGTCTCGGTATTCTGTGTCTCGGATTACACTGTTTTTGAACGTCCTGTTGCTTTATCGCTTTCTGTGTTCGAGTGTACGAAATATGCTATCACCTACATTTTTTTTTTTTTTTAATGTGTTGAGCATGTGGCATCTGGCCCCTCCAGATCCCATAATAACATGGCGTATAATTTTATTTCGGCCAGGCTTTTGAAAAGCATGTGGATAGTGATAGAATAAAAAATAAACCCAGGGATTTAATCGCTTTGCTAGGGCATTTACAAATAGGGAGAAAAGCCGTTAAAGGGGTGGAGCGCTATGTAAATATTATATGTTATTATTATTTTTTTTTTGCATAATTTTTGACTGCATAGTCACAGAGTTTTAGGTGCTTACGCGTTCGCCCTCTAGTTCCATTGTAGTAAGATTATTAATGTAATATTAATAGTAACATCAGTGTTTTTATTATTATTGTTATTTATTTCTGTTATTATTATTATTATTTCACTTGACTATGCATGAAAGTTAGGCTTCTCCGAATTTTTAAAATTAATAATATATTCATACTTATCAGCTATCATGATGGCGGAGCATTGCCTTGTAGATTTCTACCCCGTCAATATACGTGTGACGCAGATGAAGGATTCCGAGTGATATGATTGATACCGAGTGATATGATTTAAAAACGATGGTAATGTTAACAATCTGACGAACAATCAGCACAGCGTTCGCGACGAGAGAACAACACAATGAATGTAATGTTTTTTGCGCCAAGTTGCACGGGCATTGCGCAAACAGAGAGAGGCGTGCCGTGGAAGGAAAATGCGGAAATGACTAGAGATGGTTCTGGAGATACCAGAAATTAGCGGATAAAGATCAGTTTTTTGGTGGATTAACTACAGCTCACGCTTGGCCGAGGACATTGCTGGTACTCATTGCTCTAGTGTGTGTGGATGGGGGTGGGTATTTTTGTTCATTTGTAGGTTAGGTTCAGTCACAGATTGTGCGTTGTGTTGTGTAGGTGTGATAATAAACAGGGAGTTGGGGGGGGGGGGCATTGTTGAGGGCAGTTCTAGGAATGTTTGGGGGAGGGGGGAGGAGATTTTATGTGCGTGAGAGAGAGAAAGAGAAAGAGAAAGAGAGAGAGAGAGAGAGAGAGAGAAAGAAAGAAAGAAAGAGGGAGAGGGTGTATGTGCGTGTGTGAGAGAGACAATGACACAGAGAGAGAAAGCCTGCCTGCGTATATGCGTGGGAGAGAGAGAGAGACAGAGAAAGAGAAAACCGGGTGGGTAAAATCATGCAAATTTGTACCCATATCTATAATTAGGCCTGAATGTTCTGTGCAGAACATTGACGAAATATTATATAAAAACCGTGGAAAAACGGTATGATCGTAGCCAGGCTTAAATCAAAATAAAAATATATGTATGGCAAAAAGAAAAAGTTGTATGTAGCAATGCATGGCGTAAGAAATAAAACCGAAACGATACAATAAAATATTGTAACCGTTTGAAGAGCTTTTCTATTCTATTTCTTAAACGTTCATGATTCTTCCGTATTCCGTCGCTATGGTAATGATTGACAACACCCTCTCCTTTATTATCATCATCACCATTCTTATCATCCTGCTGCAACAGCAAAAGTCAAGTATTTTCATCGTCACAACTACCTCTACCCTCACTCAAGGTTCCTGCGCAGCCCTGGCTGGGATTCCCCACATTCCTGGAAAAGCCTTGGAATTTTAAACATTTGAGAAAAGGACCTGGAAAAGTCATGGAAACATTAGCCCTGGAACAGCCTTAGATTTCTTCGAGGTTTAAAAAGAAAAAACAGGAAAAAAAAAACAACAAAACATTATAAAGTGGAGAAAAATCTAAACGAAAAAAAAAAAGAAAAGGAAATAATTGAAAGATGTTGTTCTCTCCTTTCACTAGCCCTGGACATCACTCTCAAAGAGGTCCAGGAACCCTGTCCAGTATCCAGCACCACTTCACCAGCACCATCAACATCATCATCATCATCATTATCATGTACCACAACAGCATTAACAACAGCAGTGTTAGCATCAAAGAACCCACAAACATGTGCCACATCTTCTTTTTTCTACTTTATTCTCTTCTCGTTTCTGTTCTCCTCTCTCTATTTGTTGATCGTCGACAGTCACATGGCGGACTTATTTATTTGTGACCCTGAAGCTTGAACTTTTGGGGGCCCCTTGGCAACCACCAACAATAGGGCAACATCCAAAATTCACTCATTAAAAAAAAGTTTCTCCCCGACCCCTGGGGTATTAGAGGCCCTGAAGCTTAAGCTTTATTAGTTTCACGGTAGATCCGCCACTGATTGTCGAAATTTTTTTTCGTGCGCTTTCCAACGACATTCCGTGCTCATTTGTGAAAGTTACGAGTGCCGCCAATAGATACTCTCTGAACACTTCAAATCGCCACTGGCCAAATGTTCATTCATGATCGCCCACAGTTTTCAAAGCTTTCATGTAGTTTTATTTGGAAAATCTCAGAAATTTCACATTGGCCGTCGTTTGTTCACTTGCTTGTGTGTCTGTCTGTGGATGTATGGATGAGTGTTTGTGTGTGTGCATGTGATCGAGTGTTTGTGTGTGTGCGTGTTGCAAACCATATCCACCCCCCCCCCCCCCCCCACATTCTGAACAATCCTTTCCTTTGAAAAAATCTTGCACTATTCCGCCATTTTGACAGTTTTTCAACTTCCGATTTGCTGGGCTATATTTAGGCAGCGCGCGCACCTGGACAGATGACCTGGGGTTGGCTGACCGTATTTCAATATTAGCCGCGGTCTTGTAAGTTTGATGTGACATTGGGCCACATTGGTCTCTCCTTCGGGGTTGCTATTCCTTCCAGAAGTCTCTCCCCCCCCCCCCCCCCCCCCCAAGCTGTCTTCCTGGTGAAGATTATACAGCTGCATCCAACGATTTAACGGGAGCTGCTAGGAAAACAGAAACGGGGAAAAGTAATCCAAAATTAAAGGGGGTGGGGGGGGGGGAGGAGGGGGGGGGGCGAGATGGAGGAAGGGAATAGCCAGGATGACCACGGTCAAGGGTGGTCCTGAAGAAATGGACTTTGAAACGAAAAGATCGTGATTATCTTTTCTATAATCTCGCCGTGTTAGGGGCGTTTAACAATAAGATGCAGTCAGCTGCTGGCAGACAAGAAGAGCACACCATAATGTCCTATATTTTCTTAGTAAGTCCAGGAAGACACTATCATACTACGCCTGGTCAGACACAGTCAGCACCTGCCATTTTATTTCTTTGGTGTAATTTTGCTGGCACCTTTAGTAGGGTCTCCTTCTGTCTTAGAGATCATTCTGCAATTTATTGATTCTCTCTACCGTCTTGCATTTTCCTAGCACAATGTGACCATTACCGCGTCGACGTGATTTCTCCAAACCGAAACTGAATCCCTCTAAAATTTTGTTTTTGGTACGTGCGGTATTTTCCGGCGGTTGCAGAATCGCCAGCAGCGACCACGACAACAAACACACCCTTATCACATCATGAATAAGAACAACTGGAAAGGATTCAGAGGACAACGGGAGTGTCGCAATAGGTCACCTGGTCACCGAAAATTCGTGGTGACCTTAGTTTTTCTTGTTTGTTCCAATTCCACTTTTTTTTTGCATGACTGAGAAATTCCACGTGAAACATTTGCCTCTTTACTATTATGATAAGGAGTAAGAATAAAATAATCGAAACTGTGAAACAGTTCGATAAGTGCCATAGCGCATTTTAAACAAGACAGTGTCTAGGTGTGCATTTGTTTTACCTCTTCTAAAGCCCCCAAAAATGTTTTTCAGAAAATGGAGATTGAATTTAATATTTTAGTTCGTTCGGAATTCGTTGCAAAGTTTGCTTCTTTGTTTCTATGATGGGTCTGTGCAAAATATATTTTGTTTTCTTTTTTTGGCCGCATACCAACCAGAGTTGTTGTTTTGAACAAACCCAGAGAGGAGAATCGAATCAAAGAAATCATCTTCCCTCATATTTCTGAATTTTTTAAAACAAATAACATCGGCGACGCCGAATCTAATCTCTGTCTTTCTTAATTCTATTTCCCGATTATTCTCGGATTTCTGGGATTATTTTATTGTGTAAATTTTTAATTGTTCGGGCTGAGAAGATAATACATGCCTGAATTGGTATAAAATGCCATTAAAATTTAGTGAATTAAAAATGGGGAGACCTGTGGATCACCTGTGCTCTGCCGGCTGATGAAACTAAATACACAATTTTAAAATCATCTCATTTCACAGTTTGCTGTATAAATTAATAAAATATTGGTCAGTTATTAAAAAAAAAATATGTCAGTATAGCCTGAAATCCGCATTAGGATTGCCTGGGTTGACCTGTCAGTAGGCGGGAAATGAATGGTTAGTGTCTAGCACAATTAATTGCACTACAGACAAGTGTCCATAATTTTCACAGCAGTGTGACTCACGGCCACTTAATCTCAAATTACTCGTTTACATAAAATTCTGTATGTCGACAAATTGCCCATCTTCTTGTTTGGCTGAACAGATTTTATGCATATTTAATAGTTGAGATGTAACTGTAAGTGTTTCCACAAAATAGAAATTGAGCTTTAGCTTCACTTTTATAGGCTTTAGATTTTGTATAAAACAGGCCGGGAATGATTCATTTTCAATGCCCTTTCCTTCTTCCAACCTGAGATTGAAGTCAACCCAGATTATATCCTCACTGCTCTATGCTGATGGCAGGTCATTTTTTGAGATGTTAAATGTTTTCTTTTGCTGTCACGTGGTGATTTACGCCAGTATGATTCTGTTGGCTTGTAACATGTTCTGTTTGGCGGATTTCTTTTCCTATGATATTATCTGATAGCCCTCATGGTCAGGAATGCAATGAACCGTCAGTTGCCTTTTGGTCTGACATATTATTATTACTGGTATGCCATTACCGTAGAGCAGAGTGGCGTTTGGCATCCGGTGGAACCCAGGTAGGAGTTTAATGCTCTTTAAGATGAAGACTGGGGGAACCGGACTTATACCGTTCTATCATTTCATCCGAAACTCACAGATTTTCCCTGGTTGCTCTCCAAACTGTCTCGCTCGTACTATCATTTTTGTTTGTTTGTTGTTCCTGTTAAGATTTTGTTTAGCTGTTCCAAGTGAACTGATTCATCAGGCATGCTGTATAAGACAAAGTATGCGTTTGAAAATAAGATTAACCCATTCATTTGTTTAAAATTTTCATTTTCTTTATACCTGTTTGAACACCCAAACACAGCCATTTCTGCACGCAAGTGGTTGGCGGGCGCTTCTGGTAGTGTCCCATTCTGTCCTATCATTCTGCTATATTCTGTCTATCATTTTGCTTCTTCCCAGCACACCATGGTCGTTGACATGTCGGCGTGCTTTCTCTATACTCAAACTCGGGCTTAAATCTCTGCATTGGTGCTAACTAAACTTTTTTTTGTTCCAAGGCCTAGGCTCCCACCGTCTAAAGTGGTGCATTTCGAAAACTTGATGCCGTCGGCAATGGCTTTGTAGCACACTTAAAACAAAACACATTTTTATAGTCCATCAAAATTCGGCGTTTTTAAAAAAAATAAAAAAATCATAGAGGTGTTTTACATAAATGTTGATGATTCATTCATTCATTATAATAATATACTAAATTTCCATTTTTCGAAAAAATGGAACTGTCAGTACGGGTGCCAAAAAAGCAGAACACTATTTCATGGGGGGAAAAATCATATAAAAGTATACAAATTTTAATGTTAGTGGTTCATTACATGTTAAATTTCTGATCTTGGGAAAAATCCGTCACTCTCAAAATCTGAGTTTTCGAACAAAGGCTTTTCACTTTTCCTGCTGCTAAATTCGAATTCGGCCAATGTTCGAATCACCTGTCTCCAAACTTACCTACATGAGCACTAACATCTAATTGCCAAATTACCTGTACAGCCTCAGTAGGTGCTAGAAACTGATAGGAGTGTGAAAAGCCGGTGTGTCTTCCTGCTTTCTGTGTGTCCTTAAAAGCCTCATTGAGCCCTCCCATCTCAGTGTCAGGTACCGCCCAATGGGTTTTGAGATTGAATTTCAAGCAATCACGAACTGTTTCATCATTGCCAACATACGGGAGATTTTCATTCTGCGGCAATATGGGCCTTTCTGCAGTGTTATGGGAAAAGACAGTATATTCTATACACCAAATGACAAAATTTTTTACAGGAGACAGAATAGATTTTAAGGTTAGCGTTGCCCCTCGTTTTTCTTTGTTAATCCAACAAACCAGAGATTTTCATTCTGAGGTAGTCTGGGCTTGTCGGCAATGCTATAGAAAAGGACAGTACATACTGCACACCAAAGACAAAATTTTTTACAGGAGACAGAAAAAACGTTTAGCTTTAGCGCTGCGTCTCGTTTTTATTCTTCGTCAAAATTCCGTGTTTGTGATGACCAGAAAGAAACTATTAGTAGGGCAAAATTATAATCCAGATAGAAATATAGAAGATATTTTGTCCAGATTGGTTTATACGGCCATTTTCTGTATCACAGCAGCTGTGTGTTTGACATGACATAAGTGTTTGAGTGCTGGTGTTGTCTTTCTAGTCAAGTTGTGGTTGATTGATTGTTGCTGTGCGCATGTATGTAAGCTATATGCGTATGCGTGCGTGTATGTGTATGTGTGTGGGTATTTGTGTGTATTACAAAAATAACACGAGAAAAAGGTGTGAGACTTTGATAATACCAAATATAGTAATTAAAATTATTGGTGTTGAACTTAACGATTAGTATTGGTGAGTGGTGAGAATATAATTCAGGATTAATTAAACATGAATAAATAAATAAATAAATAAATAAATAAATAAATAAATAAATAAATAAATAAATAAATAAATAAAACAAACGTTAGTTACAGACGACTCATTCGCTGCATATCGCACGGGCATTTAATTTTTCTTTCTTGTTCAATGTATTGCTTGCAGTTCATCGATAGTTTTGATTTGTGATTGATCTAGAGGAAAAGGTGTTTCTGTTTCTGTCATTTCGTGTTCCGTCTTAGCACTTAGAAATAACCATCACTGCATGGATAAGCCTCCACGAAAATAAAACTCCATCTAAAATCCCTGAGATCTTTGAAAACAAACGTACAGGCTGCAAGGTAATCATTTCGACATCCGATATCGTTGACATTCCTTTTCTGTGCGTTGAACTTGATCGTTTGTGTATAATTTCTTACGCGTGGCTTTGCTTCGAACAGCTTGTTCTTTTTTGGCATATTTGAGCTTCAAAGTCTTGCTGCGATCCCACAGATTTCCTGTGGTCTTTATAATACGGACTAACGATAAGAAACACCCGCCAACTGCCCCCAGTTTTACGGGTCTGTATTGCATTCAGGGTGTTGGGAAGGATCTGAGAAATGATATATTGAAAAACAAACTCCCGCTGAGTTTGACGATAAAGGACTGTACAGTAAAGTGCAACTTGTGACAATATGCACATTATTCAGATGTACACCGAGTACATTATGTCGTGATATGTGGAGTGGGTCGCAGTGTTTCAAATCTTTGTCCACATATTTAAGGAAACAGAACTGATATGCGTGTCCCTTTTATACGTAAAAAATGTCCCGTGAGATGTCCCTTACTGAACTGGTTATCACTTTTTAAATGTTTGGACGGGCCAGCCCCAGAATATCTTTCAGAGCTAGTGGATGCATCACGCACTTCAAGAATTATGGACCGGAAACTATCAGACTTTCGATTAATGAAAAGGTCCGTTTCTGTTAGTGTGCTTAAACTGTGGACGCCAGGAAAAGTGAGAACATCATCAATTTTAAAAAATAGACTGAATTGTTTAGGACAGTTTTCTAATTATTAATTCTAAGCTAATTATCACAATAATTGCAATTTCAATTTACTTGGCAGGTCTGAAAGTGGTACGAGAGCCTTTTTACGCGGAAGATTTCACTGCTCACATGGTTACATAATGTGAGGAATTTTCAAGATGTGGGTCATGTTGTAATTCTTCACAACTTTAAGGTTTTATGGTGAAAGATCATAGTTCTGCGAGTTGAAAGGCTTTGCTAGTATCGCACTGATTCAAATTATGTTTTGCTTCGGTTTTAGCCACAGATCAGAATTATGGAGTTTAAACGAGATATCGCGCACTAATGAGATGACAAAAATCTGTCTTGCTGGGTGATTCATAGAAAGTTTTAAGTCTGAGTAAAAAAAACAACACAAAACCGACGCAAAGCAGACTTTTCTCAATGTGCTAAAACTAGTTTTTCTTGAGGGGGAATGACACCAGATAATAATTAACTGGATGGCTCAAAAAGAGGGCACTATGTGACAGGGGAAGGGGTAGGACTAGTGGCAGATGAGAATCAGGGGCAAATAAAATATGAGTACTAAAAATAGGCCTGTGGAAGGGTACCATTTACTATAGAGAACAAATCAGACCAGGACGACACACCAACAACAGTGACACTACATCGACACATCCTGTAGACAGCAGTAAGGACACAGAGGAAAGTGTATCAGTAACACACACAGACCACATTCCAAACACAGAGCAATTAGACCAACACACAACAAACTCTAACACGGTAAGTACTTGCTCATCTAAAGCTAATTATGCAGGTGTGACTAGTCAGGGGGCACACGTAAGTCGCCCCAAAACACGAACAGGTGAGCGAGGTGCTACAAGTAAACAAACAGATATAAAACAAATACTTCTAAACAGATCTCGGAGTTTGTCTTCCCGAGGACTACGTGAGTCCGCACTCGGCCAACAAAACAAAAGAGCCGGAGAAGCAATTGAACCACCCAGTGAGAAAAGTAAGGCGACAGGAGGAGGTAGGCGGTTGGGAGCACAACCGAAAGAGAAAAGAAACTTAAGTTCTCCTCACTCACGTGTGCTTAGCAGGCAACGACCAGGACCGAGTAAGGACTACACTTTTAGAAAACTCCTATGTTTGTTCTGTCTCTGAATTGCAGAGGCCTAAATAAAAAAAGTAAACGTTCCAATATTTTTAAAAAATGCAGAAAGTATGATATCTCATGTTTACAGGAAACGCATGTCACAAGTGAACAGGGGGAGGAGTGGAAGAAGGAGTGGGGGGAGAGATCTTTTATTCTGTGGGTACAAATAGAAGTAAAGGTCAAATTATTCTCATCAATAGAAACCTAAGTTATGAGGGAATTAGATTGTTGTACTCATCAGATCGGGTGTTAGGCATTTATATTAAAATACAGGACTCAGAATTTTGCATATATGGTCCAATAATTAAAGCAGAAAAAATACCTTTCTTAAACCAGTTGACCCAAATAATCTCGACTTATGACAATAATATAGTATGTGGGGACTTTAATGTCGTCCTTGATAATGACCTAGATATAGTAGCAGGAGAGCCGCATGATGTAAGGGAAACCAGCGAGCTGCAAAAAATGTTGGACAGGTTGGACTTAATTGATGCGTGGCGTTTGTTTCACCGGACTGAGAAAGACTACACTTGGGCTAGAAGCACACCGTTTATAGCCAGAAGGCTAGATTACATTTTCTGTGATAATAATCTATTGGCCAATATTGAAAATGCATACCATGAAATTGTGATCTTCAGCGACCACAAAGGGGTAGTAGTCAAAATATGTGATACTGCATTTAAAACAGGACCGTCGATCTGGAAACTTAATAACTCCTTATTGGAAGATGACAATTTCGCCCTAGAAATGAATGCATTCATAGATGATTTTACAAGGGACAACTCAGAGCTTGAACCGACTGTTAAATGGGAACGTCTTAAGGTTGAAATAAAATCTTTCTGTGTACAGTATTCAAACAAAAAGAACCAGCTCAGGAAAAATAAAGAACGGGAATTAGAACTGGAGATTGAAAGGACAAATAAGCAGCTACTTTGCAGGACCTAGCAATCAGAACGTACAAAAACAAATGGCAATCCTTAAACAGACTTTAGAAATACTTCTGCTAAATAAAGCACCACGGGCCCAGATAAGGTCGAGAGTTAAGTGGATAGAGCAGGGTGAAAAAAACACAAAATACATTTTATCACTAGAAAAGAGGAACGGAATTGTAAACACAATATATGAATTAAGGGTAAAGGATAACGTCTTTACAAAACCGTTAGACATATTGGATCAGATCCGACAGTTTTTTGAGGCTCTTTATAGGAAAGGTAGTATAGAAACGGAAGGAAAGTCACTATTGAATGACTATCTGGAAACAAAATATTTTATGGTAGCAAAAAATTCATCTAGGGAAAGTAGACTTAGGCTTCTTCACTTTAAATTAATCCATAATATCTACCCTACCAATATATTACTTACAAGAATAGGAATAAAATCATCAGAAAATTGTGATTATTGTAATGAGACTACATAGAGCATTTCTTTTTTCACTGTAAGAAAATCAGGGGATTTTGGAATCATATAGCCAATGTCATTCTCATGAAAACAGGCCATAAATTAATCATGAACGAGGTGACAGCACTCTTTGGAATAGTGAAAGAAGATTGTAACGAATGTACAAGTAAGAAAATAAATACTATAAATCATATTACATTAGTGGCCAAGCTATGTATAAGTAAGCTGAAATATGGAACCATGAATAATATTTTCCATATCTTTGAAATAGAATGGAAGAATAGAGAACATTTCATCGAATAGCTATTAATTGTACGCTACGAGATGTCTCAGTATCCTTAACTCATCTCAGGCCCCATTAACGTTAAATATGAATGGAAATAATAAATATTGTATGAGCGAGTGAAATAGAGATCAAGAAAAAAAAAAAAAGGGCAGTGAGGAAAAGATGAAAAATGCAATAAATTTTGGTATTCCAAGGTGCATGAAAGTAAAGTTATTCCACGGTCACATTATACTATAATTATTCTGTTACTGATAATATTATATTATTATTATTTGGTTAGAAAATTGGCATTTTTTTGGTTGTTTTTTTTTGGTTATTGTTGTTGTTTTGTTTTCCTTGTCTCGAGTGACTCTATTATGCATCATATCTGCATTAATTATTTTATAGATGACTCATCCTCTTAGTATTTAAAACCATTGGGAACACGTAGCACATGGAAGACAGATTTTTTTGTTTGTTTGTTCTTTTAATCCGTATTTTTACTGATTATCATTATGATTGGCTGGTGTTTGTATTTCTATAGTACCAGCTGTTTAAAACTGAACTCTAAAACTGATCAGCTGATAATGTTAAAGACCTAGAGGGTTCGAGAAGGCCGACAACACAGAATTCAGTAGTTAACAATTCTGGGATATAAAAGACTCAAGTTGGGTCCGATCCCCAGGATAGTCCCCATAGACAGCTGTGTATTCATTTACTTGGTTATATGTTTTCTCTTACTCATCTATTTATTAATGTATGTTCAAACACACCTATATAGGCATCTATATATTTATAAAAATTGAAGTTGTTCATCTCTGTTCGCTTAATTAGGTACCTATTATTTCTTTATTTAGTGATCACTGAGTCATGCACTGAATGAATACATTCAAAATCGCATTTCAATCTGAGCTCTTTAAAAAAAAAAAAATGAGTACTCATTCATTTTGTCAAGAGGTGCTTTATTAGCAAGCTGTAATGTATAACTTTCACGGGGCGAACTGTTACTTACTTCACGTATATGTATACTACTCGTGAAAAGTCAACATTATACATGTGAATTAGGTTTTATCATGCTCTTGCAAACTGAAGTGATATATCCTAATAGCTGCATAATCTTGCTGAGCGAATATAGATGAACAGTTTCCTGCGTAGAAAATTATAAATAATTGTTAGCGAACAGGCTGGCTCTGTTATTAATTCTTACTAAGTTAATAATATAGTGCAGTCATGAAACCCATCGGCCTAAATATTTATTATTTATTCATGTGTTTTTAAATGGCAACTAATTTTAGTCTCGTGAAATTTTTCGCTTTGTCGTGAAAATGTGCAATAACATGGTACTGTGTCTTCTGTTAGTTCGACTTTATAGGGCATTAAACCCGGCAAAAAAAAAAACATGACGACTAAAAACCATGACAACACTCGGTTAGAGCAGTGGCTCCCCTTAGACTCAAATTGTTCTGTCATCAACCCCCAACAATTCCCCCCCCCCCCCCCATCCGGCCCCAAACCCAAACAGATACATTTCACAAAGAAGGTAGACTGCACACAAATTATGACAAGCTTTTCAAAAGTCTTATTAGCGACAATGAGCGTGTTCATTTTTCACTATAAAACAAATGCACCAAAATGCCCTTTTTATAAAAAAAAATACCCCACTCACACCTGCAGTTGAACAGGTCAATGGCAGTTCTGTATTTGCCCCCAAAAGCCCCCCCCCCTTTCACCCCACCTACCCTTACAGATATATATTTTTTTTGTATAACAACACTTATACACCAGTTTTGTCTGTAAAGGTGTGGCAGGCCTGCAAACTATATGATATTGTACGGGACCGGCCAGTATAAATTGAGGTAGAAAGGGACACACGAGAATTTTTTTTTTTTAACAAGGTTTGAGGATGAAGCCAGGGCAGTCCAGTCAAGTACAAGGCAGTGGTGGCGCCATGCACCATATAAAAGTATACATGGAGTAAAACATTACGTGATCTGTGAAGTGTGCTGCGATGTTCTCGTATTTATTTTGTCCTTTCTATAGATAGAAATCATAACCAGCTTGAAGTTTCAATTTGTCTTTATATGTTATATTACGCTTCTTGACATATCATATATTGAAATGGTAATTCATTAGTTAGCAAGTGCTAAGGAATAGTGTGGAAATATTTTGCGCCCGCTTTAAGAAATCTTAAGAAATGAAACAGTGACAGATAATAATATGATTAATGTATGTATAGTTTCCACTGTGGAAATATTCAAACATGAATCTCCATATTTTAATGTCAGCAGACCTGGCGAAATCGGATTCAAGCGAAAGGCCAAATTCCTAAGAAAACCCCTTCAAAGAGGGAATTTTTTCCACATGGAGGTTTGCTGAAATATTAGTCATTTTCCTTTTTGGACAGCATAAAGTTTCAAACAACGACTGGGTAGCCCAGAACAGCGAAATTCTCCTACCTCTCATTGAGCAAAAGAAATCTGCTTTCAATGAGTATAACAAAAATTGCAATCAGAGTACAAAAACTTGTTTGAAAAATGCAAAAGCTAAACTTCAGCTGGAGGTAAGACGTTGCGCCAACAAATACTGGACAGACTTGTGTAACAGCATACAAGAGGCAAATGAAAAGGGAGATATGAAAACCGCCTTTAGTCAGATGAAAGTAGCTCTTGGGCCAATCATCACCAAAAGCGCCCCACTCAAGTCTGTAAATGGTGAACCCATCACAGATAAAAATGAACAACTGAATAGGTGGGTAGAGCATTACTCTCTGTTGTATTCAACTGAGAAAAATATTCCACCAGATTTTGAGGAACACCTCCAAAAACTGCCAATAATGGCCGAACTTGACGCTGAACCTTCCTTAGTCGAGCTTTCCAATGCAATCGACCACCTGTCTGCTGGAAAAGCCACAGGAAGTGACAACATTCCTGCAGAGGTATTAAAAGACCTAAAAGGCCCACTATTACCACACCTGTATAATCTGTTACTGCAGTGTTGGAAAGAAGGCGTGATACCACATGATATGAGAGACGCCAAAATTGTCACACTTTACAAGAACAAAGGAGACAAAGGCGACTGCAACAACTATCGAGGCATATCCCTCCTCAGCATTACTGGAAAGGCTTTTGCTCGCGTCATCCTCTGCCGCCTTCAACAACTGGCGGAAAAAGTCTTACCAGAAACACAATGTGGCTTTCGAAGCAAACGATCAACTATTGACATGATATTTGCACTTCGGCAAATCCAAGAAAAATGTAAAGAACAAAACAGGCCGCTTATAACATGCTTTGTGGACCTAACAAAGGCTTTCGACACCGTAAGCCGATCTGGCCTGTATGCAGTCCTTAAATCCATAGGCTGTCCACCAACATTGCTAAAACTTATTGCATCCTTCCACACTGACATGAGGGCATGTGTCAACTTTGAGGGCTGCACATCCAATTCATTTGCTGTAAACAGCGGTGTGAAGCAGGGATGTGTTCTTGCTCCTACCTTATTTGGTATATATTTTGCAGCCCTACTCAAGAATGCCTTTGGTCAATGTTCAGGTGGAGTACTTATTAACACCAGAGTGGACGGCTCCATTTTTAATGTTGCCAGACTAAAAGCAAAATCTCGTACAGAGCATATTATGTTACAAGAGCTCCTCTTCGCAGATGATGCTGCAATCGTGGCCCACGATGAAACCACGCTCCAGGATCTCATCAATAGCCTTGCCAAAGCCTGTGACAAATTCATGCTAAAGATCAGTGTCTCAAAAACTGTAGTTTTGACACAAGGCTTGAGAAACCCCAACCCAATCATGCTGAATGGCTCTCCTCTGGAGCAAGTGGGAAAATTCTGCTACCTAGGCTCAACCATCAGTGGTAGCACAGACATAACAACTGAAATAAATGCCAGAATAGGAAAGGCGGCCACAGCTTTTGGCAAACTCTCAAAAAGGGTGTGGAACAATAGCAAGCTGACCATCAAAACAAAGGTACTCGTGTACCAAACTTGCGTCCTAAGCACCCTGCTGTATGGCTCAGAGACATGGACCACCTACTCCAAACATGAAAGATCCCTCAACTCCTTCCACCTGCGCTGCCTACGCAAAATTCTCAAGATCAAGTGGCAAGACAGGATCTCAAATATCGAAGTTCTGAGCCGAGCCAACATTCCATCAACTCAGGCTCTCCTAGGCAAAAAAAGACTGCGGTGGCTTGGACATCTCCACCGTATGGAAAATGATCGCATCCCCAGACAAATTCTCTACGGGGAACTTGCTACTGGCAACCGACCCAGAGGTAGGCCACACCTGCGATTCAAAGACACTTGCAAGGTCACGATGAAAGCATTCAACATCGACCCCAATGAATGGGAGAACCTTGCAAGTGATCGAAGCAGATGGAGACAAAAATTGCGCAGTGGCACGCTCGCAATAGACTTCAAGGCAAAAGAAACATACCTGACAAAACGACAGAGGCGGAATGAAAACACTCGCCAAAGTGAACCCAAAAGACTGACCTGCAATCACTGCCATCGCACTCTCGGGTCAAACATTGGTAGAATAAGCCACGAGAGAAGCTGTCAGTCAAAGTGAAAGTGAATATTCTAGCTGCTAAGACCGTCTGTAAAGACGCTAAAGGCCATATATATATATATAGTCATTTTCCTGCATTCAGTATTTTTCTTGCAGTCGTTTTAGAAAAGTTTTATTTTGATCTTAATTTCATCCTAAGCCCGATCACTACAAATATAGTGAGGCACGATTGTCTTCTTTAAATACTGAACCTGCATGCCGATAAACTTAGACACTAGAACGCTAGAAATTCTTGTTTCCCAGGTCTGAAAGGAGAAGCCCGCTGGAAGAGTGAGAGAGTTAGACAGAAAATGAAGTAACAGAAAACCAAACCAGCAAATAATACATACATCTGAAATTACAAGCCCTCCCAAACATGACTTGCCTGCAATAAAAACTGTATCAGGGTATGCACATAATTACTGAATGAGTCATGCTGGGAAAATAAGATTTTATTGTCTCTTTTCCCCACCTTTTCGCCATTCGTCTGGTTTTTCACCTGATCCTTTGAGAGTGATACCGTGTTATGTTCGTGGCCTTCAGCCGCGGGGGTCTTCACACATTCAGACTTATGCTGGCCCTATGAATGTAAAGGTGATCTAAGACTTTATATGTATATATCTCTCTGTGGTGAAAACGGAGTACTTGTTGGGTTCATACTGTGCCGGATCAAGGCCGCTGCCCGGGAAAAATTGAAAGTTGAAATTAATAGATTAAAATTTATCCATATCATCCCCCCCCCCCCCCGCCAGAATTTATTATTCATTATTAAATATTCAAATATTATTTGAGTTGTGTGTTGTGTGAACTGATGTGAGTTGTGAACTGTTGTGAGTTGTGAACTGCGCCTAACAGGCTGCGTTACAATTTGCTCTGAGATAGAGAGAGAGAGTGAGCGAGACAGGGAGAGAGAAAGAAGCAGTGCAGTATGTTGAGCGCTTCGCAGGCAGCTCCATTCTGCTCTGTGGTTGACATGTTGTTTCTTTAAAGCGCATAGAGCATTTTAAATGGATATGCGCTATATAAATGCTATACATTACACAAATGCTATACATTATCAAGCCTGTTTAGCCTCGGTTTTGTGGACTATGGAGTTAATTTCCTAGATCTTCCAGAAGCAACAGAATTATACACATGAAAGCAAAGAGAAAAAGATCCAGAAGATGCTTTTTGCCGTCTCGCAGTTGGCCCCAGCAAAAGATTCCAGCTAGATGTTTGCTATATTTCACTAAGGTTCCTTCCCTAGTCACCTCATTAAGTATATGCCTTTTATTGAGTTTATTGCGTTAGATGTTTATGTAATGATGCGCCCGATGAGTGAACCTAGTATGATTACTCTTAATCCTCCTGCGAAAGAGAACTCCCCCCAAGGGATAATAGCGATTCTTAGCTTAACTTATTCTTATCTTAAACGGGACCTGGCGGAGTGGTGAGACCGAAACAAGCCTACTTTGTTAGTTGATTCAAAGGAAGTTCAAGCCTGAGTCAAAATGCAAAACAGACTTGGTCCAGTGCGATGCCAGCCTGACACTACTATATTAATGTACGCTCAATGTCGCAATCGCATTAAATTCCTCTGATTTAATTGCAGTTTTGTTTGTTTTCCAAAAGCGTTCACACTTTTACATCAAACCAACGGATACAACACTCTTACATTCAAAGCTCAAGTAATATGTCTTCTTCTTCTTCTTTTTTATTCCATACCCTTTGTAATTTACGTCAGTTTTTTATTATATTATTTTTGCGAATAACTTTAGGAATGCCTGAGCCAAAACAATGACACCGTTTTTTTTTACTGAAAAGCATTCGGGCATTACAGAACAAGCAAGAGGCACATAAATTCTGAGCAGACCTGCTTTCCTAGCAACTCGGGCCCCAGATAATTATGAAGCTTATTGTTTGAGAAAGAAAACAAAGCACGAAAATAATATACTATTCTCTTCTTTTCTCTCTCTCTCTCTCTCCTTCTCCTCCTCCTCTCTCTCTCTATCTCATCCCCCCCTCTCTCAATGTATCTATCCTATGTGTCTATGTCTCTCTCTCTCTCTCTCTCTCTCTGTCTGTCTCTCTCTCTATCTATGAGTCTCTCTATCTGTGTGTATGTGTGTGTGTCTCTCTCTATCTCTGTGTGTGTGTGTCTCTGCGTCTCTCTCTATCTGTGCGTGTATTTGTGTCTCCCCCTCTGTCTATCTGTGTGCTGTGTGTGTGTCTTCCTTCTCTCTCTCTCTCTCTCTCTCTCTCTCTCTCTCTCTCTCTCTCTCTCTCTCTCTCTCTCTCTCTCTCTCCCTCTCCCTATCTCTCCCTCTCTCTCTCACCCCGCCAATTCCAGAAAGAAGATAACGTTAACACCTGAGTGCAAAGATCTGCGAAAGCGCTAACCTAACTAGTATTTCTGTCATTATCTGCGACTGCCCTCCGTCAAATCTCCTAGCATGTCCTTAAAATTGACTTTATCATATACGTATTAAGTAGAAGTCAAGACACCGTTATCTCTCGCTTACTGAATGAACTAACTAAACAGACAGACAGATAGACAGACACACACACACATGCATGCACCAACAGGCCTAGCAACAACTTCACCATCGTCGTTATTATCGTACCGAAGTAAAACCTCACAGGAGATAAAAATCTCCAAAACTGCTGGTAGTAAACGATTGTCAGTTCCTTCAGACAGTCACTCCGAAGTCGAGACCAACATCACAATGGGCAGTGTCAACCACAACAGAATGTCCTGCCTCTACAATGTATTTTTATCCAGCATGATAGAAAAGCCTTCCCATATTTGTGATAAGTTCTCCGGTACTTCATGGATGGATTCGGCCCATATAATTTTATAGTAAAATAAAATTTAGAAGAAAAAAAAATGCACATAGATACACTAAGAAACAAGCATACAATGATAAGATTTCATTTCAATTAATCCTCTATCAGGCACACAATTTGACTGTACTTGTATAGTAGACGACAATAGACCCGGACATTTAAAAAAAAAAAATTTCATTATGACGACGAAATTATCGGTCCTTGAGATGTCTTACCAATTGTGTTTCGCTTTTTTTCATTCAGTTCCAGAGCCAGAAAAAAAAAAACATCAACTAAATTTACTCTGTCGTGCATTGTCTTAACTTCATTTGTTTATTAATTATCGATATTTTTCACACGAATATTAAAATCGGCCAATAAACAGGTCTAATTCACCCAAGACACCCAAGTGGCCCCGCGCATATTTTACACTTTGTCACGCTTTGCCACTCTAAAGCATACAATGAATTGTAACCGATAATGGTTGAATCTTCATCCCACACTCTTGCCCTTCCGAGATAAAAATCCAACGTGTGTTAAATTGAAAAATTACGCGCAGTTCGACGCGCTAGATCATTCTGCGACGCCACACAATTGAATTTTCTATTGATTTAGGAAATTGGAATGACATTTTAGAACAAAAGGCACGCAGCGTTTCAGAGACAATCGGATTATTGAATTTTTACCCGTGGATATCGACCGGTCATAGAATTTAAGTTTTTAAGCAAGGGCAGGTAACTAGCGGCATGAATCGTTCCGTTTCATAGATGGCACTTCCGGTGCTACATCAACTCTCAAGTAGATCCATATGTTGTAAGGAGCATTCTTGCTGTTTTAAAATATCATTTCTTTTGAATTTTAGCTTTATACTTCAATTTTTCTAGAAATTTAGCTTTCTCCTTCAATCGAAGCGTAAGAAAGCACTGAAATAATTGTGTCAGCGGTATGAACAATCTGTCAAATGAATAAATGTTTGAAGTAATCAGTAAATCAGGAAGGAGCTCATGGATTAATAATAATTATGGAAGTAGCCTATCTGTTTAGAATATATGACCAAAATACTCACTGTAGGAAATTTTGTAAAGTGCAATATGGACGATTCCCGAAAAAAAGTTATTGGAACCTTTTCGTTCACGAAGAGGTAATTGCAGTCGGGTAATCAAAGCTAATTCTAATGCATGAAACTTCCAAAATATTCAGGGAGCAAAGAAAACCCAGTTTGCGGTCATACAGAGCAAAAAGTCACTATCGTTGTGAGCTAACCGCTGGCTTTATGCATTATTTTAATGCTTCATCAGTGCAAGAAATGTCCCATGCTGATGATGCTCCTCCTGTATTGGGAACTAGTTCGTAAAATTTGACGTTACTGAGACAATGTCTTGATAGACCACATTCTGCCGTTTCATGGAGAAAGGCCGTATCCCCTAAAACCAAAAATGTTTACATTTGGTGTTGAGCTCCGCTATACTCTTCGTTCAATCTCTTTTCTGTGATGACCAAAGGAAATTATTAATCTTTATTCTGTGATGATCAAAGGAAACTATACAGGGTGGGCCAAAAGTAGGGTTACAGTGAACACTATAATGTATATCTAAAACTGTAACCTACTTTTCGCCCACCCTGTATATATATATAAAACAAATAAATAAATCAAACATAAAAATAAATTTGTGATGACCAAGGGAAACTATATTAAAAACAGTAAATAAATCAAACATAACTGCAAAACTATAACCCTGGTAAAAAAAATATAATCACATTTAATTGTTAAAAATTAATGCTGCCAGAAATTGAATTTGACATAGACTGCCAATTATGAGCTTTTTATTTTTTCCCCCACTAAACAGGGCAGTATTGTCTGCCAGTTTTGGCCAGAAAATAGGTGTGCCTAGCGGGGCCTATTCTATGGTGAAGCAGCGATTGTTAAGAGCCAAGGGTAAATTGTCGACGAAGATTTTTATTTCAACCGTGTTTTCAATTTCAATTCCGGGTATCCCGTGGCACCGCCATGACGCCCCTCTGCTCCATAACTGGCCTCGTAAACTGCCACTTTGTTGCCAGTGTTCCATAACCTGATCCTCACGGCCGGCGGTGTGTCACTGGGAAGAAAGGATAGTCATGGGCGGAGCAGAATTGCAGGAGGTGGGGGTGGTGGCGGTGCTGACATCGAAAATATTGTCACTTAATTACTTTTTCTTGTCAAACAAATTGCTATACTTCTGCCGCGATATCTACGGTCGAATTTGCTACACCATAATCGAGGGCTGCATGGTAAACTATCGCAACTCAGTTTTTACAATTTTTTTTCAGGAGAAGCAAAAAAACCGAATAGCTGTCTTTATCAGACTTAACAGTTAACTACGATGTTTTGTTTTACCCTTAGTTCTCAGAATTTAACCCCCAGCTTATAACACAACCTGTGGGCCGTCAAGGGCGACAAGCATACCAAGTATCTCAATTTCTGAAAAGAGTCTAATTGGTCACTATGCGGCCGTCAGAATGTTCCTCAGAAATACGAGCTACTACATGAATTTACAGTAGTAAAAACTTCAGAATGCGAGATCTGTGCAAACTGATAATGCTGACCAGTAATGCCATTTTAAATCATTGGAAATTAATGGAAAGAAACCCATTTGATCTCAAAACTGTGGATAAATTTAAACGTAACAAGGCGGGTCCGCCTAGTTCATAGGGGGCCAACAGCACTATGCTGAGGCCCCCGAGAAACAAGAGGATCTCCGCCTAGTTCATGATCGTTTTATGATGCGGAGTAAAAGCAACAGTGAGAAAAGAATCGGATTCGGGGCTGATCTTGTTCCGTCTTGATCATTGCGAATTGTTCATAGAGCTCGTCTAATTTAACTTTATTTTAAGCGAGCTCCGGATACACATTCGAATATTTTAAAGATCCTCGCATGATAAATCGTCAGCAAGTGGATACCAGACAAGTTTGCACTCAGCGAGAAAGACAGGCACTGGGTCCAGCCACCGCACAAATTATCTACAGTGGAAATCTAACAATCTAGGTACAGAAAAGAAATGAGAAATTATCTTAGAGTGTCAATGGAAATAGAAGTCGCTTACATTTCTCAGAATTAATCACAGTTGTAAGTCACTATGTTTTTGTACATACACAAACAAACATGCACTTTAATAACATCATTATTATATGGACCTATTCTCTGAGGAAAGTTTGGAAGAAAAAAATCTGATGGTGCGTCTAAAAACCGTGGGGCCATCAGCCTGTTTTTAATTTTAAGGATGATTATGGAAACATTTCGTGTTACGACATAATTATGGGAAAGCTTAACAGAGGTGGAAAGGGTTCAGCTTATGCTGACGTTCTTATCACAGATCATTGTCATCAAGCTAACCCGCTCTCTGACGTCCTCATGAATCTTTAGCCCTCTAATTATGGGAACATTTATTATTATTATTATTGGATGGGCTCAGGTGGAATTTGTCCTCTTCAGGACTGACTTCATCCTTATAGAGATTTTCTCCTGCCTTTAGCCTGCATAATGTTGGGCATTTTCCATATTTTTGTATGTGAGTTTTCGCCTCTTCGAGAAAATGAGAATTGAAAGTAGGTCGGCAAAAGGGCCAAAACGCATACAACTTTACATTAAAAAACATGATCATTTGATCATTACTTTGGGTCCATTTCCCTTCCTATGAAGAGTTTCCAATTCCCACGTATGATGAGAGATTGAAATGGAGGACAGAGATAAATGTTTAGTGAATGAAAGACACCATACTTATTTCATGAGTAGGAAAATGAAAATGCAGATACCAAAAATTATTTATCATCCCTCTCCCCCTGTTTATCTAAACCTATGATAGCATTAATTATACATTACTGTTATATTTTTTCAACACTGTTGATTTTGGCCTATTTTAGAAACTATCTTCTCACCACCCATTAATGGAAACCACTTTCAAATGATATTCCCACAGCGTAACCTGATCGCCAGTTGCTGGCACAGAGTGGCCAGTATCACAACCCCATTAAAAATGAGTCATTTGAGTTCCTTCACTCAGTGGATAATGAACGGTTCACTGGAAAAGCCTTTCCTGTGATCTCTTTTGTGGATAATAAAAGTAATAATAATAATAGTGAAAAAATAGTGGAGACCTACTCACTGAAAACGAAGAAAGTGTAAAGAGAATGGATACTTAATTCAGTCTTATTCCCTCCTGCCTTAATTCAGTCTTATTCCCTCCTGCCTTAATCTTAAACGACCACGGTTACCCCATATATGAACGGGAAAAGTCGTGTTCGTAGGCATGCCGTGACAGACCTGCAAACTGTCCTTCATTTTACAGGACTGTCATGTGTCAAGAAGGACGTGGGAAACAATTTTTGCATAAAAAAAAGAAGGCATTCTCACCAGCCTTAGGGATAAAACCAGTTCAGTAAAGTGCAAGATAGTGATGACAGTAGTAATTGGTATGCACATTAATTATACTGATAATACTTTGAGCACATTTTTGTGATCTGTGATGTGAATAATTACGTTTTTTTTAAATTTTTTAATTGTGTTCTCCTTATCTGTGGATAAGGTAAGACAGTTTCAGATCACCTGTAGATGGTATAGGTATACGTGTGCTCTTTCATGTGTCCTTTCTCGAAGAGATCATTTAGTTGTCTGGTCTGCTGTGAACTTAGTACCATTATCTCTTTAATAAAGAACAACAACAAAGACCAAACGATCATTGTATACAGCAGCGGCACTAAAGCATTTGGATTATGCTAAAAGACTTCCATAGTCTCCTAAAGTTGCGTCACTTTACGTACATTTTTTTTTGAAAGTGAGAATAATTATCGAGGGGGTTAGAATTAGGGGTGATCTGACTGCCATTTGACTGCTTTTGAGAAAATAAACAAGCAAAGAACAAAATATCATTTCAGTATAAACCAATTGATTTTAATATTTTAATGATTTACTTGAAGAGTCGATGTCAATATTGCCAAAGTTTATTCAATTCGGTTGGTTTATACTGAAATGATGTGTATTGCTGTTTTTCTCAAAAGGCAAATGACAGATTTATTCTAATTCTAACCCCTTCAAATAATCTCCAACGTACTGAATTATAATTCAGAAGATACGGGCCTCCCTAGCAGACGCCGTTTCTTAGTCAGCTAGCTGTTGTGGTTGTGCCATACCATCCATACGCTTTTGGGATGCTAGAAGTGCCGTATCTCAACACTTCTTGCTCTGCTTAATGGCATCCCTTTATTGTCTCTTTTTCAGAGAAATCAATCAGCACTTTCTGTATCTGTTTTGTTTTTTTTTCTTTCTATCCTCCATTCTTTCACTTTCCGTCGCCGACCTCCATTATAACCATCCCCAGGCTTATCCAGTGTCATGGGATAACGTTTCATCGCCGAATATGTTCATAAAAGACAACAAAGGCAATACAAAACTTACACTTAATTACTTCCTTTTCAGCCTGCAACAATAACAAGAAACGAAACCATGAAAACCATTTTTTTTTTAATGAACAGATCCGTTTGTGTTATCAGTCATGATTTTCTGTTGTGTAGAACAGAAACCCCATTAACTTCATCACGCTCAAGACATCATCATGTCACTAATATAGCAAAACGTCTTGGCATTCACTGGCAGTAGCACCTATGTTACATAGTTGTAAACGTCGACGCAGAGATTTATATATTGGAGGCGTTATTGAGCGATAAAGAGGCTGTTGACATCGGTGCCTAATTAGAATTTAGAAAAAAATGGATGGGCTGAGATACAAAGAGACCAGGCTTTGGGAAAGCCTTTGGGAGGGAAGAAAGTTAAATTTTCTACGCTTGAGAATGTTTTATTATTCAGCATTGTTACGTTCATGCCTTTTTTACGACTGTGCTGATTTTTACAAGAAAACAAACCTGTCTGTGTTCTTTTTGACACGAGAAAAGAAGTACAAAGTGGCATTGACGTTTTTGACTTTCACTGGATTATGGCGCTGATTGAAGATTTACCAACCAGCCCCCCCCCCCCCCCAGACAACAACAACAATAACGAAAAAAAAACAACACCGGAAGTTCAGAATTTTAGATTTTTAAAAATTATTTTCATTATTATTTACTGAAATTATGCTGTTATTTTATGTTATCATCACACCTGTGTAGTGCATTACACTCCGGTGAGATATCGCTGTAACTGTTTTGGTCGTCTGTTTTTATTGTTCATATATATCATTATTATCCTATTCCAACAGATGATTATGGACTTAAGAATTTAAGACATGTGACACACATAAAGTATGCATATACGGACTTAAATAATTTTGATTCACTGATCAGCCGACAGGAGAAAAAGCTGCATCCCATGTTACTCCCAAACTGTCCATCGCTGGAACCATGCACAATCATTTAGCACTGTAAGCCAATTTTAATGTTAATTCTAAATTGTCAGTTGGTGGTATCATGCAAGATTTTAATACCGCAAAGCCAATTGTCAAAATCTACAATCATGTTTTCACATTTTTTCTTTTTTTAAGTTTGCTCCACAAACTAACATCAAATGAAAAAGGAAAAAAAAAACGAAATAATAATTAAGCGTCTGTAGACCCTGTATATGCATCGTTTCGGTAGACTGAGGGCGGCTTTTGAGTACCGGGGGTTCCAATGATAATAAGCCTTCGAGGGAGGTCTCTTTATGAATCGAGTCCCTCTATCCACGAGATAGTATCGCGGGACTGTCGCGAGGAGATAAAGCCGCGTGATGTGAGAATGACAGGACTTTTACTGGTGTTTTGGACCGTCACCCGGGATCACTTTCCGAGGCCTTCCGAAATTTGGATACTTGATTAGAGATTCTCCCACAGCAAATTTACATCCAGCAATGGAGTCATTGGACACGGGTAAAGGGAGTGGTAGTTCCCAGTTCCCAGTGTTTCTCTGTTCCTTGGCTGTAGAAATATATATGAGGGGACTTATTTTAATAGATAGTCGTGGTCGCCAAATTTATAACGGACCAGTTGGGAACTGCTGACATAAATTGTATTGGTGCCTCTTCTTCGTTTGAGATGACATACAATGAAAGTTTTCTCAGAGACAGATAATTATATAGAGTACTGGTTGATTAAAATTTGTGTATCAGTCCTTTCTACCATCCATCCATCCATCCATCCATCCATCCATCCATCCATCCATCCATCCATCCATCCATCCATCCATCAACCCAACCATCCATCCACCCACTCACCCAGTCACCCATCCATCCGTCCATCCATCCATTCGTTCATCCACCCATCTGTCCGTCCATCTGACCGCCAAACCATCCATCCACCCAACCATCCATCCACCCATCCACCCAGTCACCCATCCATCCATTCGTTCATCCACCCATCTGTCCGTCCATCTGACCGCCAAACCATCCATCCACCCAACCATCCATCCATCCACCCACCCACCCACCCAGTCACCCATCCATCCATCCAGCCATCCGTCCATCCATCCATCCATCCATCCATCCATTCGTTCATCCACCCATCTGTCCGTCCATCTGACCGCCAAACCATCCATCCACCCAACCATCCATCCATCAATCCACCCACCCACCCATCCATCCATCCATCCATCCATCCATCCATCCATCCATCCATCCATCCATCCATCCATCCATCCATCCATCCATCCATCCATTCGTTCATCCACCCATCTGTCCGTCCATCTGACCGCCAAACCATCCATCCACCCAACCATCCATCCACCCACCCACCCAGTCACCCATCCATCCATCCATCCATCCATCCATCCATCCATCCATTCGTTCATCCACCCATCTGTCCGTCCATCTGACCGCCAAACCATTCATCCACCCACCCACCCAGTCACCCATCCATCCATCCATTCGTTCATCCACCCATCTGTCCGTCCATCTGACCGCCAAACCATCCATCCACCCACCCACCCAGTCACCCATCCATCCATCCATCCATCCATTCGTTCATCCACCCATCTGTCCGTCCATCAGTCCATCTTTTTATTTTATAATTTACCCATCCCATGTTCACTGGCTTAGTTCTTAGTTTTCACCTGCTACATCAGCCGTTGCTCCCGTAGCCAGTCCTCCCACATCCTACTGCCAATCCCAGCTCCAACTCCCCTGCAAAGCATTAAAGACAAAACAAATCCATCACATGGCTCAGACTTGCAACCATGGTGTCTTAGTTTTAAACGTTCACCTCCCGGTCTCACAACTCCACACCCTACCCCGTATCACGCCGCTGAGTAAGGCGTATCAACACGCATAAAAAAGACGGTACCATAAGGCAGTAAGTGTATTAATTTACCTCAGTTTTTACGGTGGGTGATGCGGGGCAAGGCTAAAACGTTTTATTGTGTCAACGATACCCAGGTTTTATGAGACTCTGTGCTTGGGTGGGCCTAGGTGTGGAAGAGACATTTACTAGCAAGTCTGGGGGACGATCCGGCGACTTAACTCAGATTTGAGACCTCTGATTTTTAGACAGATTACAAGGTCCACCGTTTAGTTTTTATAGTCCTTTAGAGATGGTATCATTCTTTCTTACTTCCACTGCCGTACTAAGACAACAATAGAAGCAAAGAGATATTTGTTGTACGTCTTTCGTGTCTGTATTATACCCAAAGCCTTGGAAGTCACGTTTATGATCTGCCCAAAGAACTCAGTGACTTCAGCGGTTTATAATAATTTATATCCATGAAAAAGTTTCCTTCAAGGCCTCTCTCCTTCCTGTTGTATATGCTGACCCTGCAAACACAGGACATAAACGTTGTTAACTACGATATGTAATAAATTCATCATCGTACAAGGAGATATAGGTTTCATCACGATAATTAATTTGTACCTGCACATCATAGCAGTATCTCAACTTAATTTGAAAGGTAAAATAAAGAGTTACAAAGGAATTTTTGTTCCTGTGGAATACTCGGAAAGAACATGGATATCTATGTATCATTTTACTATTTTCAAATAATGAAAAAAAAAAAAAAAATCAAGAACGCATCTATGCCCAAGGCGAACACAACAATAAGGTTAACGTGTAATTATAATTTCTTAATCAGTAGTTTCATAATTGGGCTTTCTGGTCTTCCAATACGAACTGGAGTGGGCATAGCCGTGATTTGTAGTTCGTTTTGATATTTCCACTCCTTTAGACAGAGCAGCTGACTCCGCTGCGTTTTTAACTGTTAGAAATTGGCACAAAAATGCCTCTTTCATCAGGAAGAACATTGGAGTGATGAATGGTTCAGCAAATTGTAAACGTCACGTTGTATGCAAAATTTGTGTCAGGAGGAATGGGGAAACAGGAATAAATGGGCACTTTGAAAGTTGTTTCCTGCTTTGCTGTTCTCCATCTCTCGACTCCCTCCCGCCCCCAATTCCATTCCCAAATTCCAGTTGTCCAGTACGAGGTACTTCTTTTCAGAGGTCCTTTATCCATGGCTGTCTTGCTTGACCATATGGTGGTCTCGCACATCAAACAAGCTCGGACAGTGGCCAGGCACAGAGAACCAATCCATGACAAATGACTGACCCTCTTTATCTCATTATTAATAATGACCTCGCGGGTCATTGAGCTCGTTTGCACGTGCTTCCTAAATACGCACGCGTGTCGCTGTTGGACAATCCCCCCCACTCACTCTCACGTTCCCCGTCACAGAAGGCAGGGTCTGAGGGCGAGGGGAAAGAGAAGGCAGGGCCTGCTATCAATTCTTGCCAAACCGACGGTCATGGTTAGTCCTCGGCTCAAGTATCGACACGGAGCGAGATTTCACGAGGATTCTCGAGACGTCCTCGCCCAGACGGAAATGGAGAGATTTATGGGAGTTCGTCTCTCGGCCCCGGCACTTCAAATAAACCTGAGAGGCAGAAAATAGTCTCCTGCTCCACCAAACATCAAATGCTCGACCCTCCTCCAATCGGCCCGTAGATCCACTTCTGGCACTGCGTTGTTTTTGAGAGAGTTGTTGTGATGAAATAAAAGAGAAATAAATTGACAATGTGGCAGGACTTGAAGTTGGTTGTCTCCGAGCAGTATTTTGTGCCCGCACCTGAATGGAGGTGTAATAACAATTTAACCCACAGTTCTTGGCCATTTTCATGAATACCAGTGATGACGTTGGCACTCTGTCGGCGTTTTATTTAGCAGGTGTGGATATAACTTGGTCCATCTCGCGTTAACTGTAGTGTGAATATAACTTAGTCCCATCTTGCAATAACTGTAATCATTATTATGACCACCCGACCCACACAAGATAAATCGTGCAAATACTTTGTGTCAAACCCTCCCGTACATCTAGCTTTAGGCCTTGTTAATAACGGCAGTTGGATTGGATGCAAAGTAAGTAATATTCCTTGCAGAAATGTGATAAAACTTGATTTTCGACCAGCAATGTGTAAAAGGAAATTTCCGATCCTAGTTTTCGATTTTGCTCGAAGTAAATTCACCCCCCCCCCCCCTTTTTTTTTTGCGGCCAAAGAAAAACGTGAATAAGTAATATTAAAGTCTGTATTTTGTCCCGAATGCTCGTGTTTACCTAATTTATCAAAAACTGAGGTAGTCCACAAAGTTTCGTAATTTTTGTTCACGCGGTCACAACATTTTCGGTGCTTACATGTTCTTCCCCCCCCCCCCCCCCGGCTGCACCATAGTAAGATGTTTAGATGCGGGTGTCAAGCGTCAATTGCGGACAATAAATAACTTCTAAAATTGATGCAGTTCCTTTCTTACGCTGTACGGAGTTACGGGTTATGATTCGTGTCACGCTTTAACTATGATAACATCTCACTAGATAATATTATGATGTTGAAATGTGATTGGAAGGAATGTTTAGGGTGAACGCTTAAGCAGTATTTAAAACGAAGTATGTAATGATTTATGGGTTTTGTAAACTTGTAAGTGCATTGGGTGATGCTAGCCAAACAAATTAAACAGAAGTTCCCCAAAAATTTTTTTCTAATGAAAGAATAATATTACTTGATGTCCTGACTTTAGTTTTGTGTGATACATATAGAAATCTGCCCCCCCCCCCCCCTTTAAAAAAAAATATTTCTTGTTTTTCTTTTCATCCTGGGTATTTGTACTAGATATAAAAAGATCAGGAAGATAATTGAAAAAGGGAGAGGGAGAAAAATATCAGTGTCTACAAAGACAACTGACAGCACAAGTAGGGATGACAAAATTCACCAGCGGTAAGACAGAATGTTTGTAGAGACATACCTTTTTGCTATCTCACTTTGACTTTACTACTCGGAGGCAAACAGCAGTTAGTATGACAGCACAAACAGTTCCATGAAAACACAGACGAAAAGCATTAACTGCATCTTTAATTTATGGAGGGAGATTGAACCTTCAACTGTGGACCTTTCTTTGCTTACTTTCTGCTTATCTTATCCATTCGTCCTGTATTCAATAAAAGAGCTTGCATTCTCCATTGACACATTTTAACAAATATGAAGAATGGAAATAATATATGGACGCACATAAAACAAGAGGGAGCCATTAATTATGAACGCGCATTTTATGTATTTGCTTTCAAAGTTTTCGCTCTCAGCGGCTTATAAGATAAAACTATCCTGACGCGTGAAGACAACGCCGGTTGCTATCGACGCCCAGGAAAGCAGTCAAGTAAATTAATTCACCGGCACTTAATTTATTTTCTTTTCAAAGGGCGTGAAAACGTTCTTCACCGAGCGCTTTGTTTAGCTCCATTCTTAACACTCTGCAATAAACTTAGCATCGTGCAGCGGTGTATTGGGATTTATAAACATCTGATTAGAACATCAGTGGCGTTTTTACGTCTTACTTTCACTTCGTCGACTTCTTGAACTCTTTGGCAGGATCATAATAAATTCGCTTACTATCTACGTTCTAAGCCTCTCTGTACATATTTCATGGTGCTATCTAGCCAGCCGTCAAGCTGGCCATTCAAGGAAACATAATATGGTATCTGGGCGCATTATCCTTTGCTAATCTCCAGGGGAACTGGAAGTGCAATGTTCACACCCTCCGCGCGGCTTTTTGGCGTTTAATCTTCATCGAATTGACAAGCAGGTGCGAAACTTAAGATTATGAGTAACCGACTCCATCAAAATCAGGACTAAATTTTGCGTCGCATAACAATGTGATATCATAGATACGATATGTTGGGTCAGGCGAAACCTTTCCTTTAGTTTCGCGGTTGCAGCTTACTGAGTAAAATTTGTGTCAGATCATAGGCAGATCCACCGTAGATGTGCTGTATTGTAACATCAAACTGTTACATTCGCAAGTGAAGACATGAAGTTTGAGCTTTGTAATAATTCTCTTGCCACTATGTCCGAATAATTAAGAAATGTGAGACTAATTATTGATTTAGTCCTTACATTAACTTCTAAATACATGTACTTAATGCCAGAAGTTTGAGGATGAGAGAGCAGTTTTCTCAGTATGTGTGGGTGTGAGCATGATGATCTTAGGTTAATCCGTTTTCTAATTGTAATTCATAGCCTTAGAACATTCAAACTAAATTACATTTACATTACATTAATCTGAAGTGAAGTAAGCAATCAATTCAGTAGTCTATAGAGATCTCTGTCTTTCGAGGCTGCCAGCCCTCCGTTGTTGGGTCTTGCATTCTTCCAGATTGTTTCCCTGTTTGTTTCATCGTCTTTCTAGCTGGTGCTAATGTCTTGGACTGTTGAGTAGCTACCCATAAATTCACGGGGAGCTCATTAACTTTCATGAAGTAACTGTCAGCTCTGTTTTACAACAAATTGTTATAATAATAATTGGGGGTTTGGGAGTAGGAGTGTTGGCTGGCGCTATATTATGTCTTTTGCCCGGTATAGTGATTGACTGTTACATGACTTGCACTTTATAAAACACCATCTGTCATCCCCATTAATACACAAGAAAGGCTGCTCGTAAACAGAAACAATAAAATGATATATTTTTCACCAGCTCTAGTGCCCGCTTTAGTCGAGTTATTGACAGGTTTATACTAAGTGCACCGAAAATAGATACAAGGTACATGCTGATGTGATAGTCGGTCTGTCTTCCTACATGTTATCTACCATGTGGATTAGCTGTGCAATGTCAACTGTATCTGGGTAGATTAACTCACAGAATTTTGCATTCAGCCTTAAAGCCAGTTGCACTGCATTCTTCCTGACCTAAATCCTGGCTTTTGTAGAATGTTTAACCCTGTGCATTTACGATTGAAATGATAGTTTTCAAAGAGTGCAACTGTTTGCTCCCTAGATATCTAGATGGAGATCACCAGTTTCCAAGGCGTTTATAATATTCTGATTCTCTGTATCATTTTGTTCCATGCGTCTCTTGTTCGCTCTCTCAGATAGACCAGTGGTGATTTCATTTTGTCACCGTTCCCTACAACACTGTAGTAATCGCTTTTGACCATTTTTCAGAAGCAAAAAACTGCTTTATTTAAGCACAACTGGTCTAGGTATGATGGATTGTTTAATGTTTGCCATTCGATTATTTTCTGGCGTAGGAGTCTATAACCAAGGTCTTTTGACTAACTACGGTCTTACGGGCGCTGACGATTTGTGCCTTGAAGAACGGGTAAAAGGTGGGTGTAAACAGTAGATTAAATATAATCTGAATCGTTTATAATTCTTATTTTCAAAAGTAATTTTCTGTACATTCACTGTAGAAAATCATAGGTCAAAACCAATACAGGAAAATAGACATCAACAGTTAGTTCAGCCAGAATACGTCTAAGTAAGCCATTTGGTTTCAGAATAGCTAATATTCTCAACAGATTAGCGAACGAAGTCCGTTACGGTAAGAATAAACTCCACTTGTAGCGCCTACAGTGCACGCCGGAACTCCTGGTTCTTTAATGTTCATCTTTTGTCACGCCAAATTAATTGGATGACAAAATAGGCAGTAAAGCCCTTTGGGAAAAGTCACGTCGATGTGGAAGGTGAAAATGACCGTGTCCAATCGATTACAACCGTATCCTCCAATAAAATCATTAGCATGAGGCGTCCGTTCTTCCACTGGCTGTGTATCCCACCTGTGGTGGGCGGCGGTGCTGAACGGTGCGGCAAGCTGCTCAAAGGAATCCCACTGTCCTGTGTACTTGACCTACTGTATGCTACTGCTGGGCCCTGTCGAGATAATTAATATAATGACAGTGTGACTTACTATGATCACTGTTAACAGCAGGAACTTATTATTTGAATAAGATAGAGCGACTTAACGGGGCTGGAAAAGTGGAGTGGGAATGTAGACTGGATTCTGGAGTGACTTAGGGTGGGAACAGAGTGAATAATTATGGAGTAAGCAGGAAGAGAAGACGTGAGGAGAGAATGAGACTGATAAACTGCGGGACAAGGAAATAAAAAAAGGAATGGACGGACAGACGGGTGGACTGATGGATAGATAGATAGATAGATAGACAGACAGACAGACAGACAGACAGACAGACAGACAGACAGACAGACAGACAGAGGAGAGGGGGAGATAGAGAAATTAGTGATTCGGAGGATAGATACTGGTAGATCGCTTTCTTAAGAAATAAAATTCCAAAGCATACTCAGTTTTAGCCGGACGAAGTTTGCCCCGCAGACGAGCATTAATTGCATTTTGAGCATTGGTCCGCATGTGAGAAAAATAAATTAAAGACTTGTTCATAATGAAAACAGCAGCTGATTTGGAAATTCGATGAAAACAATTGTTTACCTTCTAATTTTAAAAACGTGATTAACAAATGATCCAAAGTTGTGTTCACCATGATTGTCTTGTTGAAACACGCTGCTGTCTCATACTGAACAAAAATCATCTGTTTTTGTCTATCTCAGAATGTTCGATTAGTAGATCCATATAAAAGGCGGTTGTACTAACAGTTCTCTACCCTCTATGTCTATGTCGGCTATAATAATATCATTAAACCTGTATAGTGCCATTTCTACCTGGTGACCCAATGTGGAATGTGAGGAAACAGGTTAAAGTCGTACACCCTGAGATATATTATAGCCGCTAAAAAGGCAATAAATTTATTTTCTAAGTCTTTGACGGCCGTGCTATTTGCATGGGTAGCTCCATGTCTTTTCTTTGAGATCAAGGTGTTCCTTTAATCTCAGAAACAGCGTTGGACCTTTTACCTTCTATTAAGTTTTGAGCCATTTCAAGAGATATGACTTTGGTATGTTCAGCATAATCCTTCTGGCCTGCTAGTACTTGCCTAGTAAAACACTTCAGAAGGTTATGCTAATGACTTTATATCTCAGATCTCCCTCCAGATCATAGATCTTTCTTCTTTACTTTCCTGACCATTCAGGAACATCCAAGGTTGCACATCCTCAGATCAAGGCTGCTTAGGGGTTCATTTCAAGTCATGTTATTGTTGGTCAGGAAATACTTTTAAACCTGGGAAATCATTTCAACGACCACATATTAAGCTTAACTTCTCGTTAATTCCCGACTAATGTAGCACTTCATGGTTTCATGTCAATGATTTGAACCTTTCCATGCCGACCTTCAATCTTGTTTTTATCGATTTTTATTGCTGTTTCCTTGTATTCTACCAAATGCACAAAGATGTCCAATAACCCTCATTTTGGCCGTGCTTTACAATCATTAGTAATCACTAGTCTGTAATTTAACATATTATCATCCTGTAGCAATCATTAGCTTATCTTGTTCACACCATTCTTTGAAGCCATATTTCACAGTGATCCAGTGGCCAGTTAATTTCTCTTTACAAGCTTAGCACAACAAGCACTGTGATTGTGTATCGACTTGTCTCACCGTCGATCAGCTGCTGCATATAAGAAAACTACAAAAGAAACCCCATCCCATTTCCAATAGAAGCACCTCTCACTCCGTGATTTATCAACACCCCCCCCCCCCCCCCCAAAAGTACCCCAGAAAAGTTTTTCTCAGGCTCAAGCAATAAAACTGGGCGTGGCATGTCATTTCGCCGAGAGCAACTAGTCACACCTTTGGGTGCCATAATGACACCAATAAAACGACAGGAGCCGACCTCCGCCCAATAATTGGGTGTTTCAATGGCTCATCTGTACACAATTGTTGACCATTTTACACAAGATAGGAACTGGTTCTTGTAAAGACCGAAACTTTCTTAACGCCTTTTGTCATCAACTCGGCACTCAGTATGAGGGGACTAAACGGTATAATTTGTGAAAGCGCTATTTGACCTATACAAGTGGTTAACTACAGGGTAGAAATCGTAATCACTGCGAGGCATGGTGGTGATGACATTGAAGAGATCTTTACTGATGAATCTTGTGACTTTGACCATTTTCATTTTGCAAAGGCTGCTTAGCAATAATTGATTCAGTTCAAACATTCAGTTCTTATGAAGAGTAAATACGACGCAACACGTACCTGCCTAGCGATATATTTTTAAACACCAACAGGTGCCGGATGCTCTATTTTTAATACTCTTTCTAATTTATCAACAAACAGACAACAGAGTATCGGCAATATTTCTTGATAAAAATGTTTTGCCTTTATCCGTCCATTTTAAATCAGGATTTGCAAATTTCAATGGTTTGGACAAGGCAATATGTGTCTGGACATTAATTGAGGATTAGTTAACACAATCAAATACCACAGAAATCTCAAATAAACTTTTAAAACATTTTGTCATTAACGGAATCACATTTAACCCCTGCCAATTCAGCTCCTTTGTTAATATATTGAAATGTTTCTTTGCTACATGTAGAACGGAGCTAGACGGCCAACATGGAAACATGTAAAAATTCAACCTTTAATATTATTTTTATTTACGTTTGAGCCTCAAATCTCAGACGTATTTTGGTCGAGTAGAATAGAAAAGTGTAATCGGAAATTTCGTTCTTCCTCCCAATACATTGCAGGTGGACAATCCACTTTACCATATCGGTGTATTTCTGCGTGAAATTATGGTGTCACAGTAAGTTCTATTGCTCTTTGTATCGAATCCAAGTGCTGCTGTTAAGGTAAATCAGATCTAGATCTACATTTGAACTTGTTACAAAAAAAAAATTGCAAGATTTATCCTGCTCGGATCGACAAGTCTTGTTAATGTTAGCTTGTGTGGCCGAATTCTATATGTCCATTATATTCATGTGTCACCAACCGTAGAAATGTCCACATATAAATAAATCTTCTTTCACCAGATCATGCTCAACTCCTTACACAAGTACGAGCCCAGGCTTCACGTTGTGAAAGTGAACTCACGAACACAGAAAAAGACAATCCTCACATTCAGCTTTCCAGAGACTCAGTTCATCGCTGTCACAGCCTACCAGAACGAGGAGGTGAGTAGTACATATCTTTGTAATAACTCTGGTGAATTGTAAAAGGCACTGGCCATTTGACTTTTCTGTTCGTAAAATCTATCTAAGTAATTATGCTCTTGCGTAAATTAGTGGCTGCCCTGTATTTGCTCCCAAATCGTCCTCTATTATGTTTTGCCCCCTCTCCTATCGCTCTCTCTCCCCCCCCCCACCCTAAATAAAGAAAGGGGCGGGAGCGATATCACCTACGTTGAGAATTATTGTTCTACAGCAAGTCGGCGTACCCCTCACTTTCTCTTTATCATGAGTGTCTCCTTGTCCTTTGAATTTAATCAAACATACAAAATCACGGCGATGATCATCTCAGTGGGATTGATAACGATGATGAGGGTGTTGATAGCTACATGGCATTCTTGGGTTTCTTTCTGCCTTTGCCTCTCTATTCTTTTATTTTATTGGTTACAAGTATTAAACAGTTGTCCTTTTCACTCGATAATGATTATCTAAAAAAAAAGTAATTAAGAAATGACGACCTTCTTTATATTTATCCGAAAACGTTTTCAGTTTTTTGTCTAATTGCTTGCACAGTTCTTAAAAACATCATAAAAACGCAGAAATCTGTGGGGTCGCAGCAAGCTTGAAGCAAAGACAAAATATGGCAAAAACTAGTATCATGTTACATTTTTTTTCTTGATGAAGATCAATCAAGCTTCTTCCCTTTCCCTTTGCTCTTGATTGTATTGTGCCTGTATTATTTCTCACGCGAGGCTTTCCGACACACATCTTTTATTTTTTCCATATTTTGACTTTGTACAACTCTTAACATAATACGACCCGTTTCCCAGATATAATAAATTACCAGGAAGACGATCATCCTCATATATTATTTCACTGAAAAAACAAAACAAAACGATGACGCTTTACAGAAATTGCACGCCATTTTCTGCCTTTATCTAGTTCTATTTGATTGCTTTGTGGGTGGGGGATGTTCATTACTGATTGTGAAGTGTGACTGTGTCAGTGTATCACGATTATCCTTGTCACATCAGATTACAGCCCTGAAGATCAAACACAACCCATTTGCTAAAGCATTCCTTGATGCCAAAGAACGGTAAGTCTTTGAAATTCCAATCCTTCCACTACAGTTTTCTTTGTATGCCTAAAGCATTTGTCGCATTGCGTGTACAATTCGTGTCTATATAGCCCTGTACGCGCTTGTGTTCCTAGATGTGCTTTTGTTCATATTTTATTTATCATTCTTTGTATGCCTGATTTGTTGCATTTCGTGCACAACTGGTCTCAATATAGCCATATAGACACGTGTTTTCCTAGACGTGCTGTTGATAATATTTTATATATTACTTAATGATATTTTATAAGTGGTGATGGCTTTTTCCTTTTTAAAGTTTGTGAATAGTTTTGCTTGCTCTAAATGCCTGCTTAGTTTTGTTTGTTTTCCTTTCATTCTTTTCCCTTTCCGGTATCAAAATCATCAAAAAACTACAGAAACTTTGCAAGATCGCAGCAGAGTTAGGAACAAAGTTTAAAACATGTTTTTGTTTTTCCTCTTGCCATTTACACTTGGCCTAAAGTATCAGTATTTCAACATTAAACTTCATAGTAACTGTTTTGCTCGGCTCGGGCTGTGGAAAAAGGTATTGAAAGGACAATAGGCACTTTTTAAAAATATATTTGTGAGTAGATCGGGCATAATCGGGCTTCAGGTGAAATTTTTATACCTCTTTAGAAAATCAAAATGAAATATTTCTGAGACGATTTCAAGCAAAATATTTAAACTGAACGCTGAAAGAAAAGTGGTTAAACCTTTCATATTAACATAAAGCAAATCTCAATTTCTCTAGAATGTTTCTCGGGGCTCTCAGGAATTTGGTCTTTCACCTCAAGCCCTGTTTTCGCCAGATCCACTCACAGTTTTGCATTTTCTCTTCCCTCCGACCTCATCTCCCTCCTTATTATTTCCTATGTTTTTTCACCACGTTTTTTCCCCCATAGAAATTGTCTGCCTGTCTTGTACATATATGTATGTACTTTCTATATAACATAACGTTTCTGAACTAGGTCATTCAACCTGTTTTATCATTTCAATATTCATCACCTTATTCTGTCTTATTCCATCTCCACATCAGCGGGTTTAGAGAAAATTACTTGTTAAGTTTTGTAGTTCAACTTTACAAAGTGTTGGTAACATTTTTTGACACTTTGAAATTTACTCCGAGAGGTGAGATCCTTATGATTTTCGTTGGAATGGTAGAATACATTTTGTTATGCCATATGTCAATTTTTTTAAAAAAAGTGGAAATAGAATAAAAGTGTGGTGATGAATTGTAAAATGCTTTTCTATGACACTGTCTGAGCTTGCCAACATTAATTGCACGCCTTCACTGGCCCTTCATGTGGCTCATTGCACGGCGCCCTGAAATAACTTTGAACATTTTTATCAATAATGATTTCTTTATTTCTGTATGGTAGAAACGATAATCCCGACATGTATCCATACCCTTTGCCTAGTCAGATTCAGGCTAGATTTTATGAAAGGTGAGATGATTAATTTGATTGTATAGTATTTATTTATATATATGAAACTATTTGCTCACTGAATGGAATGAAAATAAGTTAGTGAGCGTGTGAATGAGATAGGAAGAAGGAAAGAGAGAGAGGGAGAGTCTAGGAGAAAGAAAAGATTACGAGACAGCAGTAGCGAACTGGGCTGCCAGTATGAGAGAGAGAGAGAGAGAGAGAGAGAGAGAGAGAGAGAGAGAGAGAGAGAGAGAGAGAGAGAGAGAGAGAGAGAGAGAGAGAGAGAGAGAGAGAGAGAGAGAGAGAGAGAGAGAGAGAGAGAGAGAGTGAGAGAGAGAGAGGGAGAGTCTAGGAGAAAGAAAAGATTACGAGACAGCAGTAGCGAACTGGGCTGCCAGTATGAGAGAGAGAGAGAGAAAGAGAGAGAGAGAGAGAGAGAGAAAGAGAGAGAGAGAGAAAGAGGGAGAGAGAGATAGATAGATAGAGAGAGAGGGAGAGAGAGATAGGGAGATAGATAGATAGAGAGAGAGAGAGAGATAGATAGAGAGAGAGTGAGAGAAAGAGAGAAAGAAAACAGAGAGAAACAGAGAGGGAAAGGGAGACAGATTCGGATAGTAATGAGACAGAAAGGGATAGACAGATAGATAAATAAATGACAATTTGGTAGATGGGTCGATAGACAGACAGACAGATAAGACGAACAGACGGACCGACAAGATGGACAGACGGACCGACAGACATATAGACAGATAGACAGACAGATAGATAGATAGATAGATAGATAGATAGATAGATAGATTAGATTAGATTAGATTAGATTAGATTAGATTAGATTAGATTAGATTAGATTAGATTAGATTAGATTAGATTAGATTAGATTAGATTAGATTAGATTAGATTAGATTAGATCAGATTAGATCAGATAGATTAGATAGATTAGATAGATTAGATAGATTAGATAGAAAAAAAGAGGGGGTAGCGCTGTACCCTGTATAATAAATCGTCAATTCAGAAACTATGTTAACACTGAATGTAGATAGAAATAACATTCAGCCAAAAAGTTTACAGTTGCCACATGCACAAGCTTTTTGCCTTCAACTCAAAGGGAAACTGGCACATCTTCTGTAACACATCTACTCGCGGGTATTCCTTTTATTTCTCTTCCCCCTAATAAAACATACAAGAAAACCGTCATTTGCCAATCTTCGAGACCACTGCAACCAATATCTAAGTGGTACCGGAAACAGCCCTAATCCAGTCAACAATAACAACGACGACAACGGCAACAGCAGCAGCCGGCGTTCAGACACATTCAACAGCAGCACCAGCAGTAGTGGGAGCGACCCCAGCCAGAGCCCGGCCTTCACGCCCACGGCGGACAGAAACGGTGTCTTGTCTTGGTGGAGGTACCAGCGCCGTATTCAGACGTTATCAGTGTTGTTGTTCAGGATTTAACACCCAGATAACAGTACAAATCAACACTTTTGCAATTTTACTGTGTCGTCACCACAAGGAATGTGAACTTGGTCAGTGGTGGCGGACCTACATTTTTGGAACCCTGAAGTTTGAGCTGTCATGGGGCCCCTTCGCAACCAGCAACAATAGGGCAACATCCAAAATTCACTCATTAAAAAAAAATTCTCCAGTGCCCCGCCTGGATTAGGAGCCCTGAAGCTTAAGCTTTATTAGTTTCATAATTGACCCATCGCTGTTGTTCGGACTGTCAGAGAAAAATAGTATCTCCCTTTGGAAGAAATTGTAGGATATTTTTTTTTTCTTTTGAGGGGGTTGATTCGAAGTATCATTCTCTGAGGAATTGGATGAAGAGAGGAAACAGTTCAAAATTAATTGGATGAAGAGAGGAAACAGTTCAATTTTGCTCATTATTCTGCAACACCTCTTCAGTAGAAATGGCTTTCTCATATAATTAGACATGAGTTTCCATAACCGGAACAGATTCTTGCCGCCAGAATCTACAGTTCCTGCAATTCTCAAACGCCCACGGACAATTGCTATGCTATGGCGGAATTATAATATGCCATTGACAATTATGTTTCTGCACGTTTTTTTTTTCCTGCTAACTGCATGTTTATATTTAATCCCCGTTTTGTCTACGCCGTTGATTGCATGCCTTGCTAACCCCCTGTGCGTTGCTTGTTGTAGAGCATCGATTCTGATTCCCGGCTTCAGCTTTGAATGTCATATTAGATCGATATGCCTTTTGAATTTCAAATTTGCTCATTGTATGATTAGCTGTTCTCTCTCTCTGTCTTTCTCTTTACATTTTTTATTCTAAGATTACAGTCTATGGAATTTTTCTTATCGATGAGCTTGGGCACAAACCGTCCAAGTCTAGAAAAATTACATTACAGTATGATTAAATGCTGGAAGAGCTAGAGAGAGCCAAAAGGGCTTAATCAGTGTATAATGCTAAATACATATTTCTATTGTGTTCTATGTTAATATATCGGGCTTTGGGGCAAAATATGCATTGTAGTATTTTTTTAATTAATTAAATCTTTCAAATTGGACTATCGTCGTTCTTCCATCTGGGTCTTCAAATAAAATGTTTATATATTAAATGAAAATAATACTATTATATCCAAATAAAAGAATAGTCACAGATCACACACACACACACAAAATGTTTCAATAATTACGGCTGTATATAGGTGAACATAGTATTTGATGACAATTCGAAATGGGTGAGGAACTGAGGAAAGCTGGGGTCGCAAGGGAGGGAATCTGGCCTGGGATTTTGAGAACCAATGATCCATCTAGTTTCTGTTTTCTCATGCTTATATGAAAACAAATTTTTTTCCTAACTTCCAAGTAACCCCATGAACATTTTCTGTTGTCAATTCTCATTTCAGATAACAGAATGCTTTTCTTTTTGTTTGTGGTTTAATTGCAAAGTCATATCATTTTCTGATAGGTGGGCACAGTTTCTATAAGAATTTTATGTAGTAGTAATAGAAATAATAAAGCAATTAATCATTTGGTTAAACCTTGAATTATCATCTTAAAGACACACACACAAACTACGTGCAAGATTTGGTTAAGTAACAATTTTGATCTGTAAAAATGTGGCATTTTATAATTCGTCAATTGCAGGCTCAACATGAAGCAAGAGAACAGCAATAAAAAAAAAAAGGCAGCTGTACATTATGTGTATTTTTAAATGTCTTTCTATCAGTTTGATGTGACCGTTTTCGTTGGCAAAAGATGTCTTTCGTAAGAGATATCAACTGTACAGGCCAATTACAGTTAATGCAGGCAAAAAGTAGTACGACATGTTGACCTAACTATTCATAGCTTGCTATGCTAACCCGTTTTTGACAGCGTGATCCAGTTTTGTCCCTTGTTCATTGCATGCAGAGAATCGATTTTAATTTACAGCTCCAGTTTGGAATGGATATGATGGTCAGATATTGCCATGATATTATATCATTTACTTTGTCCTTGGCAGATATGATTTCTCTTCAGTTTGAATATTTGAATATCGCTATCATTATTTATAGAATGAATACTCTGTTCGTTCAGTCCAAACCTTCGTCATATCTGCGGCAACATAGTATTTCTTGAGAGTTGGGGCTTTTGAAACAGGTGATGTCATTTTTATATTTTCACGGAACTTATTGGCCTTGGGGTCTATCTTTTCAGGCCAGACCAGCGTGATTTTATAGATGATCCAACCTGTGGCCAAGAAAGATCATTATCACATTGTAAGTAAATTCATCTGTCCATGTTGAATGACAAGTTTCATCATCTGTAACATTCTTTCTTTTTGCCAAATTGGTAAACAACAATAAATAACGGTAAAACGAGGGGATTACTGAAAACATTGAGGAAAACTGAGAGAAAAAAAAATAAAAAAGGGCGAAAACGAGAGGGAAATTGAAAACGAGTGAAAACGAGAGGAAAAAATAATTCAAATGGGTGAAAACGAGAGAAAAAAATAATTGAAATGGGTGAAAACGAGAGAAAAAAATAATTGAAATGGGTGAAAACGGGAGGAAAATTTGAAAAATGGAAAAAAATCGTAGCATAAACCCGACAAACCAAGAGAGCGATTTATCACGCTAAATGATTAAAAATTTAAGACATCTCTAATAGCATGATTCTTCCCTGTAATTATCAACATCAGTAACATGAATAAATGAAATAACAGTAACAAAGACAAAAAAGGGGGGGGGGGGTGGTTAAGTCTTGTTTCTACTTGGTAGGGGGAGGCCTAGGATTTCACGACTTCTATTTACTTGACAAAAAAAGTCTCATTATTCTATTTACTTGACAAAAAAAGTCTCATTATTCTATTTACTTGACAAAAAAAGTCTCATTATTCTATTTACTTGACAAAAAAAGTCTCATTATTCTATTTACTTGACAAAGACTCATTATTCTATTTACTTCCCAAAAAAAAAGACTCATTATTCTACTTACTTGCCAAAAAAAAAGTCTCATTATTCTATTTACTTGACAAAAAAAGATTCATTATTCTATTTACTTGACAAAAAAAGTCTCATTATTCTATTTACTTGACAAAAAAAAGACTCATTATTCTATTTACTTGCCAAAAAAAAAGACTCATTATTCTATTTACTTGCCGAAAAAAAAGTCTCATTATTCTATTTACTTGCCAAAAGAAAAGACTCATTATTCTATTTACTTGCCAAAAGAAAAGTCTCATTATTCTATTTACTTGACAAAAAAAGACTCATTATTCTATTAACTTGACAAAAAAAAAAAAGACTCATTATTCGCCACAGGTATTATCAAATCACAGGCAAAAACCTGATATTGGATGCAAAGTTTACAACCGACTTAGTTGCACGTTTCATTCAACATCTTTTCAAATAAATCAGTTCCTTTAACTGGCGGCCCCCTTTGAGATCAGACACTGTATCATGTTGAAACAAGCGATATTCGGTAATCCCATTCTCTGAGTGTGTCTGGCCCGCTTGTTTAACCATTTCTCCACCACTGACCAGCGGTCACCGTGCTCTGCTCAAGTGTCCACTTCAACACCCAGAAGCGGTTAATCCGAATAGTCACACCTGGTAATCCAAAGTGGCGCAATGGGGTATCGTCTATAAAGGGACTGCCGGCGTATAAAGTACTCAGATATGATTCCGTTTTATTTCGTGTTTGATCCCTGGAACAATCAGAGTGGAGTCAGTCCACATCATTGCATAGATATATTACTCCCTTATCAATCAATTTGTCTGCTACTCCTTTTTCAGTGTCTGTCACTGATAATGATTTGTTCTTTAACCGTTACGAATGCTACCAAGCTAAGTTTTCATATGTACGGAGACGGAAATGTAAACGTTAATTCAGGTATTGAAATAGAAACGCCGTTTCCTCACACATGGAAACACTCTTTCTTTTTACTGCCTGGTGGACTTTTGCCGTTTCCGTCACCGTTTCCGTTTCAGTACACATGAAAACACGACTTTACACTTTAAAATAAAATGAATAATAATATTAGTATAAGTAATAATCACAATAAAACGATGTTGATGATGACGGTGATAATGGTGACGGTGGAACAAGTAATAATTCCGTATAAGAAGACAAATTCGCATCAGTGTGACTAATTTTACCTGTGTTAATTCAAGTTATTCACAAGGACGGCGTTTTTGGTAATAATTATGACCGCTTTCATTTCTCTTCATTATTTGAAAAATTATCATATAAATTTATTTTGCACTGTCTATGCTTAACACATAGTTTTAATGTCACTGTTGACGCTTTAAACAAACAAGTAAAATCTTGAAGCTGGCACGGACGTAAGTCACAAATAGATCGCTTGAAACAGTGATAAAGCCAGATGGTATGTCTTTTGTACAGCTGAATCTTGGTTTCGAGTGGCTGATCTGGCAAGTTATTCCAATTCCAGTAGCTGAGAAATATCTGGCCAGCTTCCGGCCGATAGTGTCAACGTAACGGGCGATAATGCCGATCTAAAGATTACAATTAACTTAATGGGATCGACCGACGGCGGCTCAATAGACGACATGGCCCCGCGTGGCCCCCCGAGATAATATTGACCTTTCGATCACCGTCAATCACCACAGCGGCAGATCGATGCCCATCGATAAAGTTGTTAGCACAGGTGGTAAATGCCGTGGCCCGCCAGGTTGGTATTGATAGACCTAATCGTTGGCGTATTAATCCATACATGCCAAGTTTGTATTTTTCTTGTGTGCTGGCAGTGGGTCTTTCTCCTCCCACTTTTTCCCTAGGGTGGGTTGTGTGATATGGACGAGACGACTTCAGAAAACGTTATCATGTTATTGTTGTTTTTGTTTTCTGCATGTAACAAGATCGATTTCAAAGCTTACATAGATGTGGCTGTTACTTTGACCCACACTGGAAAGGCTCATGCCTTCAGTGAAGTCTTTGACAGTATGGGCAAATAAAGGGAATTTTATTAAACAGGAAATCATAAAGTTTACAGAGGTATTGTTAGACAACACAATAAAATACATTAAATCTCCTTTGAAGCATAATCTTATCAACATCAGGTTCCAGAAGCATTTGCACTGAAGACACACTGCAGACCAAAAAAAAAAAACGTATCTTAAGTCGGTAACACAAGTTAACCTGCACACAAAAGACTACATTCTGAAAATCTTAACTGTATCCACGTCAAATTCGTCATTGAAAACATTCCCAGTGGATGTGAACAGTCTTTAGGCACAATCCACATATTTATCAGTATTAATCCTCCAATACCCAGATAGCTTAATAAGATTGCTCTATCCAAACCGTTTGGAACATGCCGTCTGACGGTGATTAAGATAGCCAAGTGAGGAGAAAATATAAATACGAGTATTCGTGTCAAATAATTAATTGTTAACAGGCTAGAATCTGTTCCAAGTACAAAACATTGGACACCAGGTGATGACTGCGTTTTAAATCTGGATCACTGAGCACTAGTGGATGAATAAAAGAGAAACTGCAGTGTATTTAAATGTTCGGTTTAATCATTGCTACCATTGTCTGTTTGACTGGAAGTTTTGGTGATATTCTTCTTTTCAATAATGGATCAGACCACAATTACTGGCCTTCGAGGAGTTGTAAATAACAACAACAGCAACAACAAAATCTGATGTCGAAGGTTGTTATTCCCTATACGATAAAATTATCATTTGTTTTGAGGGTTGGGGGGGGGGGGGGAGAGAAATACAAATATTTAAACAAAACAAAGAAACAAAGGACCAGATGTCGAAAAGTATGACTTCATATAGTAATACGATAAGACTTTGCTTCACTTTGATTGGGGGCCCCGGGAGGGGGGGAGGAAAGACTTACACCTCAGCACAAATCTGGAAATAAAAATATTTCATAGAGCTTTAAGATGTACCGCAAAGGGCAGTCTCCGATATGTGCCCAGCGAGTTTAATGTCTAATACAACAAAGGATCTGCGCAACGAGCCCCAGATCAAGCGAATACGGCAATAATCGATGACTTATAGTCAGTGAAGAGATTAGTTTTCTTGAAGAAGCTGTCATAACTCCCGGCCAGGGAGAGAAGTAATGAGGGACGCGCCCTCTACCGTCTCTTGGACCGGTGACAACAATAAAGACCAGCAACCTTTGACATGGTGCCCGAGTCCACGCTCCCGGGAGACTGTTGAAACATCATAAATCTGGCACCTCGGGGTTTGTTCGGAGATAAATCTACTCAGTATCCATAGTTACCGAAGTTCTGGGTGAATAGCCAGGGAGGGTTCGTTGAGATAAATTCGTGTGCTTAGCCAGATAAACGCGCGTGAAACAGTCACGGATCTGGTTGTACGGTTGTTCATTCGTACCATTTTCCACTGGATTTTCGCCCTGTGGTTGTCGGGTTATGACCGCACAGAGATTAGGCCTATCCGATACTGTTTGACCATTCTCTCAATATCCAGCTCCGAGTGACCGCTGTCCAGCAAGGCCTCCGCGTGTTTCTCGCACGAAATACTAAACGCGTTGTTAAAATATTCCTCACTTGCCTGCTATGTTTGGTCAACAATTGATCCGCGGCATTGAGTGACCAGTAGGAGTTAATACCGCGGACAATAACAGTGACCCGAGCCAGTTGATCAGTTGATACTTGGTCAGTAAAATTGAGAGGTGATTGATTGAAGTTTCTTGTGCATTTTGGTTTAGCTTGGTCTTTTGTTTGTTGTTGTTAGTGTATACAAGATATTTTAGTCTATATCAGAAATAACCCTTTTCGTATCCATGCATGAAGCTGAAATAAGGAATCTTGCCGCCACACATAGCTTCCACACCGATGTTTTACACTGAAAAGTTGAGGTCGATATCACCTTGAGATATTCAGAATACCGGTTCATTCATCCATCCGTTCAACGTTTTTTCATTCATTCATTCATTCATTCATTCATTCATTCATTCATTCATTCATTCATTCATCTGCCCATCCAAGTTTCATTCGTTTGATCATCAATCTTTTCGTCCATCATCCATCCATCCATCCATCTATCTATCCAATTCCGTCTGTTCACATGAGTGCCATCTTCCATTCAATTCATCCATTAGCTAGAGCTGTTCAGTGAAATGTTTTACTTACAGTTGCCGCCCCCTGGTACCTGGCACCTAGCCCTGGTCACCCACTAGTCCCGCCCCCTGCCCACCAGTTCGCCCCCCACCTGGGCCTGTCTAACCCCCACTGTGACAGGCTCGCCTTCAGAAATTCCAGACAAAGTTATCACCCATACCAGCGCCGTTCTCCACCCCATCATGGTAAGTGTACATGTAAACTTGTGTATGTGTCCGTGTTTTGTGTTTGTTTTAAGTTCCTTTGTGTGCTTCTATGTTTGTTCCATGTGTAGATGAAAATTCTTTTGTGTGTAAGTGTGTAATAGTGACGGTCCATGATTGTGTACTGGAAAGAGTTCCGTAGGTCGCGAGCAGTTTGAACTCGTACAATTAGGGCTAGGGATAAAAACGTGGTTAGGGATGGGTTTAGAGATAGGGTGAGTGACAGATATAGGCTTGGAAAAAAGGGATGGGGATAGAATTGGTGGTCATAAAAGAACATCCCCTCTTTCATAACCTTGACTGCGTGGTCGGAACGCACGGCGTAATCGCAACATAGTTTCCTCTAGTATACGAACGGAAATGTGGAAGAATTGAGAGAGAGAGAGAGAGAGAGAGAGAGAGAGAGAGAGAGAGAGAGAGAGAGAGAGAGAGAGAGAGAGAGAGAGAGAGAGAGAGAGAGAGAGAGAGAGAGAGAGAGAGAGAGAGAGAGAGAGAGAGAGAGAGAGAGAGAGAGAGAGAGAGAGAGAGAGAGAGAGAGAGAGAGAGAGAGAGAGAGAGAGAGAGAGAGAGAGAGAGAGAGAGAGAGAGAGAGAGAGAGAGAGAGAGAGAGAGAGAGAGAGAGAGAGAGAGAGAGAGAATTTGTCTTAGGAAACAAAGTTATTGCCACTGGTAACTTGCTATGAGGTTCATGAGCAGACCAGAGATAATTGTATTTCTGTGGTTGGGATGAAGGTCGACCCGTGGCATTTCAAAATACACGGACCTAGTCCTCACCCACAGCCACAATCCTCTCCACAAAGTCGGTCCCTCCCTAATGCATACTCCTTCTTTCAAGCCACCAACCAGCGACCGCGTACACAGAACGACGGGATTTTTCAATTTCCTGGCGGTATGTGCACTCTGCCCCAGGTTGGAAATGTCCAGTTTGTTTTAACACGTACTGTAAAACCTGAGCAGGAACGGGTCGCGGTAAGTCAGGTAAACATGTGCTAATCCCTCCCAGCGAGCACAACTTTCAGCAGCCCTGCCGCCGGGGGATCACCATGCCGTTCCCGGCAGAAAACTGATACCAAGTAGCACGTCTGTTTACATGAGCGCATGCTCCCTTGTCTTCCTGGTCGAGCGGTGGCCCTGACTAACTTTCGTTGTCCCCTATTTTTTCCGGTTTCTTACCTATCCGACATTCGCCCCGCCGAAGTCTTGGAGATGTCGCCGCCATGTTGCCCAGCGCTTGCCGGAAGTGGCGCTGCGCCCATGTTTCCTGCCTGGATGTCATGTCATTTCCGCCGGAGACCACCGGCGCAGGCAGCTTAGATAAACTGGGGAGAGGGGGTGGATGAGCCGGGCGTCCCACAATGTGTGTAGCCTAGAAAGAAAAATACAAAAAAAAAATGGAGACACAGGTGCTTTCCTGACACGACATTATGTTTTGTTATGCAACACGATCATCCATCTGCCAAGTGTGTCGCGTGCCCGTCGTCGCTATCACGTTAATCTACCATGTTAATCTCACACGTAAAATAAAACGGGGGGTAATAGAGAAAGGGAGAAAATCAGCAGGTTTTGACAATCTGTTTAGCAGGAAATTAGGCCTTAGGCATCGTAAAAACCCAGGGTGATAATGGAAACGTGAATCAGATTATCATTTGAAGGACCCAGAACGTCTTGCGTTACGTTCAGATGCATGTTTTTTGTTTGTTTATGCATTTCCTTCAGCGATAAAAAAGCATGAGATCTTAAGAATTGGTGTATCATACCACTTAACATAGAGTAAAGCAGCAAAGACAAGGATAGAGGCTTGGGTATGGTATATGGGGGTGGGGCCAGAGCAGTCCAAGGACCGATGGTTAATGGGGGGGGGGGTGCATAGAAATTTGTGAGTAGTCTTTGCCTAGGGGCCCATAATGTTGTTAAGACAGCAGTGTAGGAAATGTGAGTTATATATAGACGGTGCTGGAGAAACATACGCTGGGATTATGTCGCAGACCAGCTAGTAAAATGAAGTAGCCGGCAAGCGCACTGGCCCATTGGTCAAAGCATCTGACCCAGGCCAGTCACAGTTTTTTAAACTTTGTACTTCACTGTTCAGTGATGTTCCTTCCAACCCGATAAAGTCAAAGCCCTAGAAATGTCAGATCGTTGAAGTTTGCAAAAAACGGGAAGCCCCCCCCCCCCCCCCCCAAGCAAAACAAACCCCAATGTCTATAACTGTTACTTCCAGCTCAAATACCTTTGGCATGGCATTGCACGGAGCCTAGCGCGCGGGGGGTCCAAGCCTCCCCTCTGATACAATCTTACTGCGCTATGGATCGTATAACCCCGGGAAAGCACACAAAGAAAAATACATTGATGTCTAATAACTTACGACATTTAGACAGCGTTTTAAAATTTATCGTTGATTAATCATGAACACTGATAAAAACCTGCATTCGCCCGAAGTTGTCAAGTCCCTGCTGGGCTCTTGCCTGAAGAAGCTGCGGGAGGGCGATGTTTTTAATTCGATGTATCTCTTGTTATGAGAAAGGTGGCTGACAAATCTTTCATTGTTACTACACATCAGAATGATCATGCTGGCGTTGCAAATGACGCTCGTTTCGCTTGTTAAACAAAGACAGAAAAAAAAAAAGAAATGTAGATCTAGTGCTGCAACTGTCGTCAAAATGTTGCATGGAGAAATTCATAAAAATCCGCATGGATATTCTTTAGCAAACAATCTCCACTTTTTCTAAATCAGCTATTGACTAGGTTTTTCCCTTTACTCCATCGACTTCCTATTTTCTCTTTGCTGCTAAAATAAAGAACAACAACAACAAATTGGACAACATAACTATTATTAGCAGTGGCGGACCTACTACGAAACTTAAAAACCTTAAAACTTCAGGTCCTCTAACCCCCGAGGGGCCCTCAAGAAACATCTTTAGAGAGTGAATTTTGGATGTAGCCCCATTGTTGCTATTTGCAAAGGGTCCCCATGTCAGTTCAAGCTTCAGGGTCCCAAAAATATAGGTCCGCCACTGATTATTAGTACTGATATCGTCTTCGTTGTCAATAATTTCCCGATCTTGTCAGTACAGTTTGTATTCTCATTAATATTTACACCAGATTATCCAGTTTTACCTTTTCCTAAACACAATGTGAACTAATGCGGCCATCAAAGACTGATTGTTTGCTGTTTGTTTACTCTGTTTAGAATGTACTTTTGCAAGTAGCATTTTACCGAATGCCCTTACGGGATTACAAACTGTGACGGAGCTCACGGACTGGACGTGTTGTGATGGAACGTCGAGTATTTTGGCCATGTGGGCCGACTCAGTGACCTTCGGGGGGAAAACGGCCGTCAATAATAGCTTGCTGTTGCTAGATGTTGGTATTTTCTGACCTTTAGCGCGAATTTATGGACCAGATTGCGGCCGTAGGATTTCGAGATGGCACATATTGTGTGATTAATTAAAAAAAAAAATCTTTGTAAGAAATTGTTTTTTTGAGCTGGTTCCCAGAACTGGGGTCCGGGACCCTTTTCGTTGTTTGTGTATTATTTGTGTTTGCTCTCCTGGGGAGAGTATATGTGTGTGTGTGTGTCTAAATGTGCGAAAGAGAAAGAGAGAGAGGGAGAGAGAGAAGAAAGAAAGAAAGAAACAGAGAGAAAAAATAAAGAGGGGGGGAGGGGAGGTAGGCAGTCGCATGAGAAGTGAATTATCTGAGAATCCAGTAGATCAAGGCCAGTCGGATCCTACTTGAAGTGCAAATGCCAAGGGCAGTGGTGATTCTCCCAAAACAAAGATCTCAAACCAGTGGGACATTATTCCTTCCTCAACAGCCTTGCGAATAGATTGGTTTGAAAAAACGGAACAGTGGAACATTATTAACAATCACCTATTTCATACTAATAAGTTACCAAATTTGTAGTAGAATAAATTATTAAATGAGCATGAATAACTAAGCACATCGTCAGAAAACATCAACACACGGATGTTCTGTGGGTCGGGATAACTTTGTACTGACAGGGTGACCCCAAGCAAGTATAATTTATGCTATGTAACTATGTTTTCTCAATGTGTATCCGTGATTTTATTTTTGCAGGGAATTTCCAGCGAGACGTCGGTGCTAATTTGCCCATGCTAAATTTGGCATCAGAAAATTGGGCCAATATGTCGATGGGCAGTCACAGCATGCTGGCTTCAAGCCACGCCTCCCGGAGTCAATATGGCATGTGGATGAGTGGAGTCAGTAACTTGTCGCCCAATCAGAATTGTGCAATGCCTTCTTACCTACGTAGTCCCGCCCCTTATCTCACACCCTCCACCACTTCCAGTCCAGCATTAGCGAATATTCAAACGGTACGGTAATATTCTGTCTGTCTGTCTGTCTATCTGTCTGTCTGTCTGTCTGTCTGTCTGTCTGTCAATCTGTCTGTCTAACCGCCTGCCCACCTATCCAGTGGCCACTTTCTTAGTTGTTACCTGTGATGGGTGGAAGACTCCTTGGTGTAATTGAAAACAAATTCATGGCCTGGGATAAACACTCATGTAGCTGCCATTCCGGAATGGAATTTTTCATTTGCATTCTAAAAAAAAAAGAACAAAAGCACGAAAATCTCATACTGGCATGTAAGTAAAGATACTAGAAACAATAAAATGAGACACTCCCTTCTTGGCGCCTATAAAAAAATCGTGCACACAGTCTGCGCGCTGATCGGGGGTGGGGCCCATGGCGCATTGCATGAAAAGGATGCTTGATATAATAATAAATTAATGATGCGGATTTTTTAGACTGCCGCTGACTGCGAGTGAAAAAAAGAGGAAAAATGGCCACAGTTTTCCCGTAGCAATTGAAGTTATAATTACAAAATAAGTGACGGCATTCAATGCTTACAGCGATAACTGAACAGTGAAAGAAATTCAATATTTTCCCCATTTGGCTTTGTAAATTAACAATAGGGCATTGTTCATGGCTTCCACGCATGCGCTGCATGATTGCTGCGCACGCTAAAGGCGCTAGCTGCCTTATCTTAAAGTATCTAGTATCTCAGATGTAAGCTCTAAACGCGAATCCTATTCAAGGACGAAAAATAATCAGTAAGTAAACTGTGGCGCATGGCTTAGCTGTAACTCAAACTTGGGGGACGGGAATCTACAAATCCTAGTTTATTTGAGTCATTCATACATTTGCAGCGTCGCAACAAAGAGCAATCTATGTGGATTTCGATGTAATCTCAAAATGACTAACTTTTAATGAATGTCTTAACAGGATGTCTTGTTAAATACACTACTTCGGATCTTATCGATTATCGATGCTAAATAGAAATTTAAAAAAAAAATCACTGTGGATAATTCCATGACTGTTCTAACTGTCTTGTATCCTTTCTCAGGCCTCAGGAGGAGGCGGAAGTTCCAGCAGCAGTCCTCAAGGCACACAACCCACATCCGGTTTTGAGCACCCAGTTTGTGACATCAACGCATTTTCAGCCCACGTGTCCCCGACCTCCCGCCCGCTGGATGTATCACGCGCCAACTGGAGTCCCTTGACACCTCCCCCATTATGACAACCAATGATATCACAATTAGAATCCTCCATGCAGCAGGCTCCGCCCAATTTTCTGTGATATCTTGAAGATTGTCTTCACGAGCCACAGCAATAACAATTATAATATTAATAATAAAAACAATTACTGAGTGAAATTGACAGGGGAACAAAACGTCCAAATGTGCTGGGCACAGTTCAGGAGAATGTCTCATAACGTTTTGGTTCTTGTGTGGAAAACTTCGACAGGTCCAAGAAGGTACCAGGCGAGAAATGGGTGAGGAGATGAATACACGGGGCAAGTCTTGTTATATCGAGTTGAACGCTTTGTATGGATTCAGAGATGTCCATAGTGGCTTTAATACACTTTGTAATAAATCTAATTTTTGTGGCTTTTTTTTCCCCCCTGCAAAGGAATCGTTTCTAATCCGGGCGGTCAGTGGAGATTGCGTTTTGAGAAACTGAATATTTTCAGAAACTGCTGCACGGCGGGGTTTTGAAGGGTATACAGGAACCGCGATATGAGGGGTGTGATATCAACTTGACGCAAACTTCTCTGAATCTGAGATAGTGACTAATGTTACGCATTGCATTCCGGATATCACTTTATACATTCAAAGGAGCTTGTTGACTCTATGAGATGGGCAGTTTTATTATTTCATATGGACGTCTCTTTGGTCATGCCAGTTCCAAAAACCTGTACAATTACCACCAAGTTGTGTAAATACAAACTACTTCTGCGACTGTATCTACTACTGAGGCTTGCCTGTGGTTATTTTACAGCTTCTGCCTGATGATCTGTGTGAGCAAGTGTCTTGTATACACAATATTCAAGCAATTTCTAAGACTCTGCGAATATGACTTTCGACTACAGTGATTGACTATGTGATTACTGGAAGCTGGCATAAGATTCAGCACAACGTTTCAGATACCTAAGTGGTGTGTAAATTTGAGCCAAGCTGTACGCACACTGGTGTGTTGAACAGTGTCAGTAATGTCTCTTGTATCAGTGTTTATTACGGTTATTGCATCATCTAAGAAATTCTCATTTTTAGCATTATATCATACTCCACGCTGTTCGTTTTGAAAGCATTCTTGAGAAAGAATGAATTATGTTTCCAGTGTCACGGATAATACAAAGCTTAAACATAATAAAGTCCCAACTGTTTATTATAACCGGATGGTAACATTAGACCTACGGGTCTGTTGCTATCAGGCCCAGTCAAATAACAGAATTTGTATTTTCCTACAACATCCCTTCGCTTCAACATGGTGGCAACATTTATTGTGTCTCGAGCAGTGATGACGCAGCACCTTCAATTAGCAGCAGAAAGACAAATTATGGAAGACCCGTATGTACATATTTGTTGTTTATTAATCTGTACCTTGCATATAAAAAAAAGATATGTTTTGTAATAAATGTTTTATGATTTTACATTTGTCTTATATACTTCATGATAAAAGAAATATTTTGTATGATATAATGTTTTTCTATTTGGGTGTTGTACGCTGACAAAATACATGTACACAGAGAAAATGATACTTCATCACACGCTAAAGTTGTTATAGGTTTGCGAAGGCACAGGTTTGGGGGAGGGAAGACGTTCAGGGTTGGACAAGGTGACTGTAATTTCGGCCAATAGCTCTGGGGGTCTTGAGGGCTTGGCCAGGATTTATCAACTACCTAAAAACTCTGCAGGATACAATATCACAGGTCATAGTTCACAAATCAGGACCGTCAGTAAATCAATATATCATTCTGTTCCTATAATGTGACTGGCATTGTCTCATAATTATTATGTCCTGATAATTTTTTCCTTTTCGTTTATAAAGATATTACCGATGCCCTCACTGAAAACTGAGGAGAAATCGTTCACGAGCTGTACATTTCCCAATATTATTTAGTTCTGTGACGCAATGAAATTGTTACCGTGTCTTTTTCTAACAAAATATCATCTAAAGTGACATATAAAAGTGCAAGAACGACTTAACAACAACAAATAAACGTGTCAAAATTTGAAAAAAAAATGGGTCGTGCATTTTGTGAAAAAAATTTATGTGAATGGGAATTCATCCAGGAACCGACAGGGTACACCGGATAGGTTACAAATCTGTAGGCCTGAATTCACAAGACTGTGAAAGACAAAAACAATTACTTGTACACAGGCTATGGCATGATGGGGCCTATAACCGCTTTTTTTTACTTTGTGATGTAAACACATTATTTTGTCGTGTGCAATGTATATGAAATGACTTCTTTCTCTTCCTTTTCTTTTTAATATGAGACATAATGGAATTTTAGTTGATGTTCATTCAGTTTCAATGTTCAAATAATGTATAGTAATACAGTCATACACTGTACCTAACAGGCGAGGTGATCATCTCAATAAGCCATACATATTCCAGTTTGTTTTAGAAATGATCATTTTGCAAGGGCTTTTTAAACTACATGACACTGTAGTTTTTTTTTTTTGTATGTTAGTGAAGAATGTGGTCACGAGTGAAGAGTTGGAAATCAAAGCATACCCCGAACTAATTTAATTTGATCTAATTAACCATTTGTAGCCCTGCAGAAAGTCCGTATCAAATACTATTCTTTCTTTCAAAATGTTGCAAATCGAAGACACCCAAAACTAGGTGCGCACTTTCGTATGTTAGTGAAGTATGTGGCCAAGAGTGAAGAGTTGGAAATCAAAGCATACCACGAACTAATTTGATCTAATTAACCATTTGTGGCCCTCCAGAAATCCATACCAAGTACTAGTTTCTCTTTCGAAATGTAGCAAATCGCAGACACCCAAAACTAGGAGTTCACTGGGACAGGTCTGTTTTTTAAGTCTACGTGGCCGTCCATCGAATGAAGTAGCGAGACAGAATTATTGTTACAGTCTCAGTCAGTGACCTAGATCTATATAAACATGGTTACCTGTCTCATTAGTACACGATGTCCCACCCAACTCCACAGTTGTCAAAAACTGAGCTAACACAGACTCGAGTGGGCGCTATGGAATGTTCAATAAAGCTTGACTTTCTTCGAGTGCCTAGTGGGCTTTAGACAAAAAGGCTTGTCAGTGGTAGGCTTTCATAGTCGACTCTCCAAATGTATAAATGTTTATTTTTTGTTTGTTTGTCTCGCTTGTAAAATAACGCAATGCCAAAGTAAATTATTGTTTGCACATCAATCGAATGGCAGTAACAATTGCTTTATTTTTAGCAGCATTTCTGGATTAATTGTCTGTTTACAAATTATTTTATTCTTATGATACCATTCTGCATTTCATTTTTCACACTATTTCTGTTTTTTTTTTATAAATGTGTATATTCTTATAAATGTTACCAATTTTCTCTTTTTGTTTGGTTGTTGTGATTTCATTTGTAATTTTTTTAAACTGCTATATTTTAAAAATATTCTACCTGTTCGGAATCTGATTTTAATGCCATTTTATATGTTTGTCTCAATAATAAATGCAGTCGTCACACTTTACAAGTTCATTTGCTACCATCAAAGCAATCAGCAAGATTTATTCCACAGAGCGGTAGAAGGAAATTTCGGTTTGCACGTATTTTTTTTTTTTTTACTAGTGAAACCATATCTGTCTTTCATTCATTTATATTGACAAGGCAAAAAAGTTGGGATTCCAATTCAATAGAAGTAGTACGGAAATTTACCATTTATACATTTTTGGGACAGCAAAATCTAGTTTTTAATTATTTTTTTTAATAGGGAGACCTCAATATTCAATGATATTGCAGTAGCTCATTATCAGTCCCCAAAGGGCGCACGTTTTGTTAAAAAAGAGTTTTAACTATGGCAAAGTTGCAGCCTCTCTCTTTTCTTTATAAAGGAAAAAAACAAAACTAATTTAATTCAGATTTCGCCGATTTTTTAAAAGAACTTGGCAGTGATAATTAATTTTAATTAATTACTTGTAATAACATGCGCATGTCTTGGGATAAAAGCTTTGGCGCGTAGAGATGCAAAGTTTATTAAATAAATAAATAAATAAATATTCTGGCTGGCAAATAAGTAACTAAATTAAGTAGGTAAATATGAATTATGAATCATTTCCGCTCGTTAATGAATAAATAAATAACATATAAATGTATAAATAAATAAATGAATATTTGTCCGTATTTCTAATCTGCCGTAGCCACATATTCCCTTGTCAATTTCAGATGTCTTGGTCATGTTATACATCCTCATCTTCAGTGAAAAGATGCCCAAGGATACTTGGCTAACCTGACACCGAGTATTATATATCAAAGCCCGTGTACAGAGAGTGTCTTCGTCCATGATTAAAAAAAAAAAAAAGGAAATGGGGACCACAGAACAGCGCGTATCAAGAAATGCATTGCTTTTCTTCTGCAAGGAGACGAGCATCTTATAGTGATTTTATTTGAATGACACCCAAGACCCGAAACAGACATTTAGTCCGAGAAGAGCGGGGTTTACGAAGGAAATATTAACAATAAGCACAATTAAGGTTTAACTCCTTGAATGCCGACAGCCTAGCATTATTGTCGTGAGTACTGTTTTGATGTCGGCCTTAATACGAATTTTTAGACATTTGATAGCTTTTGTTTTAAAAGTTCCCATTTATCTTTCGGAATAACCAAACCAATCAAATTCAAAAGCAAGAAGAACTATAAAGATCATAGCAGCCCTGTTTCAGCATCGAAAGGGTTAAGATGAATTTTGGATTGGTTTTCAAATTGTTAAAAGAAAAATTCACAGAATTATTAAGTCTTCTATAGGATGTCTTTACCTCCGTATTTTTATTTAGTCATTATGAACGGGTTAGAAAAAATTAATTGCCAGGGATAATTTCACAAATCTTTTTATCATCGGATATTTTTACCATCGTATTTTTCCCTCAGTCACTAAGACGAGCTGAGATTAAAAAAATTTAGCTAAATATAGGATTAGTAGATGAAGCCCATTCGTTCCATTTTTCGTTTTTATTTTATTTTGTCAGGCGTTCCTTTTAAAAAGCAATGTCTCAAGGCCCTGCTTCAGGAATAAATTTAAAGGGAAAAGAAACAAACTATAGAATAAGAAATTATAGGATGCGTCTAAATTCCAAAAGAATTGAAAATGGCAGAAATAACTACTTGTAGCTTTCGGGTCTCAAGTCTCTTGTCAAATGAACAACAACAACAAAAACACACACACACACAAAAACACGAAACCGTAACAAGTCTTAGTTAAGTAAAGCACTAGTGGAAACTGAATTTCAACACCAACAACGGCAACAATTACAACAACAACAAAAATAAATCCACCAAAATCTCAGAATGACTAACCAACTTATTCAGCTATCGCCGGTGCCGCTCGCCGTCCGCCCAGAAAGCCGCAGATTTTCTGTTTTAAAAACAGATATTTTGTCAGTTACTCTTTAACAAATTTAAGACGACTTTTATGTAGTTGAATGTCCAAAGGGAACCATGCAGAGTGCATAAACTTCCCAAAATCTTGATCCCGACCCTGCCAGCTGTGACAGGCCCTATCCGGTGCACCCCGTACCAGGAGTCAAAGATATTCTAGTGCGGTTAGAAACTCTTGTGCCCTTGTTTTTTTATTGTTTTTTGTGCAATTTTCTCGAAAACTGATTGCTGTATTGAAGTAAATTATTGCTGGCAATGATAGATTTTTCATTCCCTCAAGATTTTCTGATCAGTAAATACTCAGGCAACATGATTTTTTTTTTTTTCTGAAAATAAATCATAAAGACGCAAAAAGGAGAGACAGAAAATAATGGGAACCAGTAGTCCACATATTAGGTGCAACAATTTCCATTTACTTCAGCCAAAAAGACTGCAAACTTAAGCCAGTCGGAAGAGGACCACAAATTCCTTTATTGTGGATACGATTGTATTCTTTGGTACAATATGTATACGCTTCTTCAAAGTGATTTTCATTTCACATCTCCCCTTAGGACCAGGCAATTTAATTTTTGTTGCAAAGATCACGTTTGGCCGACTACTACCTTGTAGAGTTAAAATATTATATTATAATTACACGCTTTTTCGTTTTTCTGTTGTTTTTTTTTTAAACCCTCTGCGCATAATAATTAAAAGACAGTATATCTAGGATTCGATTTTTACCGCAAAGAGATAATCATCAGCAATAATAATAGTAATAATGAAAAACATACGGTATTGGTAAAGTCGTGTGGTGGTACAAAATACCCACTTATCAAAGGTAGCGAGATCAAATCTGGACAGAATAGTGCGCCACTTTTGAGTGACGTCGAGCTACTGAATATCTGTATATGGGAATTAATGATTATTTGCCAAACTTTGGTGAAGAAGTTACTTTGTTTGCTATTACTTTAATTTTTTCTTTTTAAGGTTTCTTACACTTTCGACGTTTCTTCTACTGAGTAAACCAAGTTTACCACATCATGTTTTAAAGTGAAGGTACACAATTATTATGTCGCTAAAAGAGAAACAGGCGTGGTCAAACTTGTTGGTGGATAAAGAAATACAACTACACGACGGCTGACGTTGATTATTTGCCAAACTTTGGTGAAGAAGTTACTTTGTTTGCTATTACTTTAATTTTTTCTTTTTAAGGTTTCTTACACTTTCGACCTTTCTTCTACTGAGTAAACCAAGTTTACCACATCATGTTTTAAAGTGAAGGTACACAATTATTATGTCGCTAAAAGAGAAACAGGCGTGGTCAAACTTGTTGGTGGATAAAGAAATACAACTACACGACGGCTGACGTTGAGATTATAGTATACACTAAATCTCAATACTGACAATCCAACCATATCAACAAATCATATCGAATGTATGTACAGTATGTGTGATACTGCGATTATTTGAGACAGAGTACTTGTCTAAATGTATAGTATGTGTGTATGTAAAGTATATAAATAGAATTCATTTCCATGTTGTGCATTTTAAAAAAACTTTCACTCCCCGCCCCCTCCCCCATTATAATTTTGAGAATGAGATTTGTTTTACTTCCACCCAAAGTAACTTTAAAAAAAAGAAACATTACGTGAATGTTTAAAATACATTTTAATTTTGACAAAATGTACAAGATAACGTAATTTCTATATTATTTCTGAAAATGAATGTGTGCAGTCTAATGTAAAAATTTGTGGCGGTTCGGTAGCGAGAATTACACCTCTAATGGATTAACTGTTTAGTGTTTGATCGCTGCAAAATTGTGGATTGTCCATTTCGCCCATGTCTAAAACAAGAAGAAATCAATGGAACAGTCGACGAATTATTGTGGTGAGTAGCGATGTCGGCTCCAAGTACATATTAATCTTTTTTAACCGCAGAAAAGTCTGCATTTTGCTGTAAAGAACACTCGCAAATAATTATGATAAAAGTTAAATAACATCATGCGTGTATTCGGCGAGTTGTGCCTCAATGAAAAGGTAATTTGTTTATGTTGATGTGAGTTAAACTTAATGGCATTTAAAAGAATTTTATCTAACAAATTTGTAGGACATGTGACGCATTCACTGATTTGTTTTTTTTTTTTTGTGTGTGTGCATTTGTTTCATTTAATCTCCATGGTTTTTAAATGTTTGCCCGTGGGCAGTCATTGTATCAAAATTAGAAGAAAAAAAAAGAGATAGGTTTTGCCATTCACCTGATTTCAGTTTTATGGAAAAACTTAACATAGGGCAAAAGCTGGGCCTCGTTGGAGCAAACATTGACCTTCCAGTTACTGCAGTTTTGTTTAAAAGAGAATGACAATAATATACATATGATAAAGTGATTGAAATGCAAACGACAAAGAGGCAATAGACTCGGCATTAAAACAATTAGCAATGTTTCCTGAAGCGCGCACTCCCCCCACACCCCCCCCCCCCCTCCAAAAAAAAAAATGCATTATTATTAAAAAGCAGAATTTCAGAGCATAAATTATCACGAAGAAACAAAATAAACTCATCCTGAATTTACATTAGTCGTAAACAAAAGCGAATAGACATGGCACTTCTTGATGATATTAAAATAATATTATGACTGAAATCTCTGCTAAATGGGACGGTTATTTTCAATATTTTTTTCTTATTTTGAAAGAGGAAAAAAAACAACAAACAACTGTATTTTTGAGTAATTTTCTCATTTAATTACAGGAGGTAAAACTGTTTCATACATCAAAAATCATAGTTTTATCATTTGACAAAGCGCATACTGGTGGTAAAAATCTTTCGATGCATACTTCGGAAGACAAACTTTTCTTGTGTCTGAGGCCTGACATCTGGTGTACAAGAAACGGTCCTTCCTGGCAAATGGCTTCATTCGGCCAGATTTAAGTGCATTTGTGGTCTAAATGATGTGTGAAAGGGAATTTAAACCAGTCAGTTTTTTTTTTTTTTTGCTCTTAAAATACCACATGGATTGTATTTATTCATTTTTCTTTCAAGTGAAACCAAAGAATGCGAATAACATTTCATTATGCTGTATGTATGATATGCGTGAATATCACTGTTTGTCTAAATCAATCTATATAGCTGTCTGACTGCCCTTTAATAGTGTTGAATGAAAATGAGATACGGCTTTTATGGCGTGTTTTAAGTTTAGCAATGTCCATGAACTCTTTGATAATAGGATGTAATTTCTCAGGAATGTCTCTATTTTTGTCTCGAATTGCCATGGTTTGAAATAGATTTTTTTTCTGTGGTCAAATATTGAAGCGTTGTTGTCTTTATTAGATCTCTCTAGTGTTGGTTGTTACACGAGTGAAAACTGGAGGACACGGTTGGAAGTATGTGAATGAGTGCATGTGTTTACGTTTGTGTGTGTATGTACATGCTCGCACATGTGTGTGTATATGTGTGTGTGTGTGCGCGCGTGGGCGCGCGCCAATGCGCTCGCATTTATTTTTGTTTTGCTTTTGTAGTTTATAATACGGACTGTTTTTCTTGCAGATTACAAGAAAGAATCACAGTAATTTGAAGGGTTTACTCGCAAGGTGCCAATTATTTTCAAATTAAAAGTAAGAAAATTAGAGAAACTGTTTAAGATAATTTGAGTTTTATTTCTTTCTTTTAACATAGACTTACAGAAATGAGCGAACTGTCTCTAACACCCAACGAGAAGTTTTACTTGAAAAAAAATTAAATGGCAGACAAATGAACAAACAAACCATTCCATTATAATTAGAGCTATACTTGGGTTTTTAACTTATAAATAGTGCAATCCTACACTCAAACAAAAAATATACTAATAAAGATTTTTTAAAAATTGACCATGGTAACTCAAAAACTGGTCAAATAAATAATATAAAATAGATACACGCAATATTAGTTATGAAGAAAAAAAAAATGTAATGAATAATAAATGACACCCGACTTGAGTATAGACCCACATATTACATAATAATGTATGATGTAAGTGGATATGGCGAAATCGTGCTTTCAGGTGAATGGCCAAATTCCTGAGAAAAGCAGGCGACAATGGGAAGCAGATTTGTTACGGAAATTGAGATTTGATTATTTGCCCATTTTTCTGCATTCACGTAAATTATTTTGCTTGAAATCTTCTTATAAATATAATTTTATTTTGATTTTTTAAGGAGGTACCGTATAGAAATTTCACCTGTAGCCCGGTTTGATCAGATCCACCCACCCCAGTATTGGTATGCTATAAAAAACAACAAAACAAACGAACAGACAGAAAGGATTGGTAATATTGGTTGAATAATGAAAACACCACCGACTGTGAACATTTGAGAAGACATACATTTGGAGAAATTTGGAGCAGAATCAAGTAGCTATGCACTACATATTGCTGCACCCTTTTATTTTTCCCATTAAATAAAAAAAAAATTATAGAAAGAGAGATATTAATTATAGAATGTTTTTGGAGTTTTGGCCTTGCTTATCATCTCTCCGCTAAAGTGTTTGCTTATAATAATTTTCGTGAGCCTTTTGAAACCTCTTGTGTGGCCTTTGTCAACATCACATCCTTTATTATCTTCCTCCTCAAGAAACACCAAGTATACATAGATGTACATGCATTTGCTTATCTGAGATAGATAGAGAGAGAAAGAATGGGGCAAAAAGAAAAGAGTAAACATTTATAGACATCAAACGAAAGAGAAATCTTATTACTGGGATGCGGTTTCATTCGGGAAATGACGCGTGGGTGTGCAGAGGGGAACAACAGTTGGCAATTTGGTTCACAAAATGTTTGGAAAGGTTGAACAGAAAGACAAAAAAGGTTAAAAAAGATGCGAGTATCGTTTTGATGTAACAATCACGGATTCATATGACAAGAAAATTAAACTCTACTGTAAACTCTACCTGCATACTACACACAATGTTACGGAAATACACCGTATTCACCAAAACAAGCTTCTACAAGAGCAATGTCTCAAAGCGCTGCTTCAGGAACAAATAAAGAGAGAAAGAAACAAACTATAGTAATTAGTATATGGAACTATATAAGATGCGTGTAAATTCCAAAAGAATTGAAAATGGAAGAAGTAACTACTTGTAGCTTTCGGACCTCATGTCTCTTGTCAAATAAAAAAAAAAAAGAGTCCTCATTTCCCTTCTCTTTATATCTTTGTTCAACTTCCATTTCTCATTATGACCAAAAGAAACTAGATCTATTTATATTAGTATCAGTAAGTTCTACAAAATTATAACCCAGATAAAAAGTTAGAACACATTCTATGAAATGGCCACCGTTCCCTAAGACTGTAGTAAGTCAAAATTCGAAAAATTCATTTTTACGATATAATTACATGTATATTTAAAAAAACAAAGGCAGAAACATTTTGTAATATTGGATGAGTAACTAAAACATAAGTGATGGTGAAAATTTAAGAAGAAGCGCATTTGGAAGGTACAGAAACATGGAGCCAGCTAACTTCAAAGCGGTATCGAATCATCTTAGTTATATAGAATCGAAAAGTATTCGACTAAGAACAAACTTTCAAAAAGTCAGCGTAACTTAGACTAGTTGTGCTGAAATAAAACAGTTTTCTGCTTCTCCTGAAAAGTTGCCCAAACCCGATAACCACAGTGTTAGGAATCGGTGATGAAATGATGTTTAAACAAGTGAAATTGACCTGCACTGAGTTTTTCCAATAAGAAGGCAGTATAGACAGTTTATTTTGCACTTTTTTTCCCCATCCAAATATCTTTAAAGATATAAAGATAGACGGTCTTTGAAAGGTTTTATTCTGAGTATTGCTATTTTTAAACCCTCACAAGCAATTTTCATAAAGCATTTTTAAAGAATACCCCACTGGCAGCCCTTGAGATGTATTCGTCAAACCTGAGTAAGGACTTCTAACTGAAAGTTTTCATAAAAATATGTATAATTATATATAATATTCTGTGCAGGTTATTCTGATAAATGTCAGTAACATCTGAGTATCTAACATTCTCAAATTTTATTTCTTTCTTTAATAAAAATACATATGTACGTTTTGGAGGTTCTACAAGGCTCGAGAAGACGAAAATACAACATAATTATAGGCCTATGTAGGCCTATTCCGACGGAATCTTGCGAATAAGTTTGGAATATATCCAATATAGGTATAATAATGTAATCTAGAAAACAACAACAACATTAACACACATACAAACATTATCATTAGCAGTGGATCACACAAATTAATGTTTACCTGTGCCGTATTTTAAGTCAATACGCACCATGTTATTTCTTTTGAATAAAGTCCAGTGGAAATGTTTCGAGAGTTATCAACCAGAATTTGTTGTATCCAATTTTAATCATTGTTTTTAAATGCCTGTAGATACCCAAGACACAGAAGTGTGCGACTTTATTTCATAAGCCAGTAAAACTGCTCATGTGCCTGTTCTGAATTTATTGCAACTATTTGAATTTTTATTAAAATTACAAATTTCAAGTTTGTTTTTATCAATTTGACTATTTTGGACATAAAACATTCTAGCTGCCAACCCATGTTGCAATGCATGTAGCAGTGAACACAACAAATCTGCAGTGACAGTGTTCTTATTTATTTAATTAGTGCTTTAATTCCCTCTATGTATGTGTTTACTTGAACTAACTGGTGGAACTGGAACGTAAGCTGTGCTAGCACATGTATTACAAGGCAAAAAGTAACAAAAAGTTGAATGTAGCCAGTTTTTGACTTTGCTTAATATTATAGCCTTCGCTGCCACCCCACAGTTTTTCTGTGGTTTTTATAATAGTATTACTAGGTAATGATGGGTGCATTTCTGTGCTGTTCTAATTTTATTGATTTCATTGTTGCAGAATTATATGTCTAGGCCGAGAAACACACTACAGGTATATTTCTCCTTCAACAGAATTGGGTGGCAAATCCGTGTTAAATTTGCCACTTTTAAAATGCGTTTTCAAATTTTGCAACGAAGATAATAGTGTCTGTAATTGTGGTAATTTATCACCTCATAATGCATACTTTCGACCATCAAATGTAACAAAATCATTTTAGTTTAAGTTTTCTTTCTAATTTATCCCCCTCCCCCTTCCCCCAACCCCTTAAGATGTCAAACTGAAAGCAAATCTAGGACACAGATTAGAGGGCTTTACAGACAAATTAATGATACAAATGCCCTACTGAACAAAACGCTCCGGGACAATAGAACTGTTACACTTCCAGTACTGCAACTGCAAGGCCTAACATGGGAGGTCGACAACAACAACAACAAAAACACCAACACAACAACAACAATTACAACGACGATGACAACAACAACAACAACGACAACAAACATACTTTGACTGAGGAAAATTGCCCTGAAATTATCTACTATAGTAGAATGGATCCAAAATAATTATATGCAGCTCCAGCGCAATATCAGTGCATGGAATGTACAATGTAACAGCATAGCAGATTGATTTTAGATTCGATGTCTATGGCTTTCAGTTTAATACTACACATAGTTAATACACATTCGAGACTACAAATTAATGTACAAAGAACGACTATGGCACTGTGTCCATAGATTATAATAATATAATAATAATATTTACTATATTAGCTCGGCATTCATAATGTCAATCAGCCAGACACAGACGCCCTTTTCGAAGTAATTAACTAAGTTCATTTAATTATCCTAAAAAAAAAAAGAAAAAAAGAAAGAAATCTGTACTTTTTATGAATAAGTTTCAAAATTTGGAGGCCGGATTAAAGCCTTATGTATACAATTATTTTCCATATTGAAACTTTGGGGTTCCATGGATTAATGCCAAAGGTCTCAATGTCGAGGTATTGTTAACCGAGTATTTTAACCCTGCACGCAGACAGCTGGCTATGAGACAAGGGGGAAAGAGAGAGAAAGAAAGAGAAAAGAACATGAAACTGGCATGACAGGATATGCTATGTGTGCCAATCTCTAAGGCTTATAAATGAAAAACCTGCCGTCGTTACTCCCCATACGTCTCTGCCACCAGCCATCTCAGGATGAATGCGAGCTTGTGAAAACACAAGATTACGTACTGAATAGATGATACAGCCCTGCCAAAACGAGCTCGGGACGAGTTTCCAAAGAGAAGACACCTCGTGAATAGAAAGGTCCCTCTTAACGAACAGTGCGCAGCATTCACTAGCAAGGAAAAGCCTTGTAAAAATTCTTGTTCAACTCAAGTGCTCCCCTGGGGAGAGTGTATAGAGCCGGCGGACGGTCTAGTCTTAGAGAATGCGTCTTTTTGACATAGTCCGTGACGGCCGCCCAAGAAGCTGACACCGGGAAATGTCACCAACAAGATGGCGGCCGACCAGGGATTCAATATTATGACGTTGTTTAAGTTCTTCTTCATTTTTTATCTTTTCTGAAAGAACATAATAAATGTTTTATGTCTCTATTTAGGGACTTGCCATAGAAATTGGTCATGAGGTTGCGTTTAAATGATCCCTTTGTTGCGGAGCCGGGGGAGGTAATAACCAGACATCTGAAACATCATCTTGCCTCCCCGTGCGACGCATGCCACAACTCAAGAAGCGCAAAAGGAATTCATAGTTTAATTTGTACTCGATTGACTAAAACTGTCATTGGAAGAATAGGAGTGATTCAAACGTAATATTCAAAAACTTGAAGTTGTTACGAGAAAATACGAAAGGGGTGGGCTTAAGTTGAATAGAGACGGCGTGCCACACTATCGACTGAATTGCAATGGATTTTCGAGAGCATATTTTCAAAAGGTGCCAAATTACCCAGATCATCGAAAACAGATTAAATTAGTGACGTCTTTTTCTTATTATTATCTTTATTTCCTCTTCCCCTCCGCCTCCACTTTCACGTGGGTGTTTGAGAGCATGACTGAAATAGTTCATTTTTTAATCCCATGTAGATGCAGATGTGTACGAATGAGGCTAGCAACACAAAGAGTCAAGCCTGTTTTGCCTGGATTTAGTGTGAGATACTTTTATACGGATGTGAATGTTGGACAATGAACAAAGAAATACAGAGGAAACTAGAAGGAGCAGAAATGTGGTTTATTAGAAGAATATTGAGAATAACATGGCTGGAGAAAAAAATCAAATGAGTCAGTCTTGATAGACTCTAATCTGAAAAGATCATTAACTAAAACAATAGGACAGAGGCCACTGAAATTTCTAGGGCACATCTGTCGCCTCGGGAGCCTCGAAATCTAGCAGTCACAGGGAAGATCGAAAGCATTAAAAGCAGGGGTAGACAGAGAAAACGTTCACTGAAAGTCTCAATTCAAGGACAACAAATAAACGTCACAAACAACAGTTCCTTCTTGAGGTTGGCTGATGACAGATCCGAGTGGACAGCCATGATCGTCAATATCTGTTCCAGACAGGGCAACTGATGGTGATGAGTTTGAGATGTAGTCTGTGGAGCTAGATGGGACTTCACGTGCCAGTGAGACAAACACAAAACTGCCTCGGAAAGAAGTCTGTTACGCTGATTACGTGTAATTCAAATGTAGTTGAAGTGAGGAATGGTGGATTTGGGGATGAGTGGGTGGTGGTGGTGATGGTGGGAGGTTACCCGGGTCGTTGAATAATACACATTACATTTATTGGGAAAGTACAGTGTCATTTTAATTTTTCTTATACTAGATAGGATTTACGTTGATCTCAAATCTCTGTTGCTTAACAACAATGGCCCCGGTTGCCCCACCTGTGTTGCTGGGTCTGTGGATATGGGGGATGTGGGAGGGAACACAGCCATCAGTCAAATCTAATGCAAAACAGGGTTGACTCAGTATGCTACTTGCCTTAGAAATAAATGCTTTGGTGAAATACTTAGTTTAAGGCGTGTTAATAAAAGGAGATTGTCAGCGTTTGTTATCAGTTACCGTACTCATAGAATATTGAATAAAATAGAATATTTAGAAGCAATTTAGTTTAGCCTTTCAGAATGTACAAATGTCTGTTAGCAAGCAATTCGCGGCAAATCACTTTTATTGACATGGCTTCTGATCTATAGATATTTAGACAAGAGAATATGCTGGTTTATATACATGTACATGTATTATAACTATACGCACAGAATATACTCGCTGAACATCATTTAAAATAAAGTTCTGAATTTATGTAACCAGAATCTCGAAACAACTTAAACTAAACCTTTATGAAGAGTCCAGGTGAAAGATTTTGATTGACCAAACATTTAGATTTAAGGCGACACACGATTAATTTGAAACAGCATTGACTTTAGATTATCCCATAATTATTCCCCTTGTTTGTTTCTGTTACAGATGCAGCCTTAAATAAAAAAAAAAAAATTGACCTTCATTTCAACCTCTGTTACTTAATAGCAATGATCCCGGTTGCCCACCTGTGTTTCTAGGTCAGTGGAATTGAACCATGGATGTGTGGGGAATATGGGGGATGTGGGGGTGGGATACAGCCATGGGACAAGAATAAAGGGGAAATAGGTTTTGAAAGGTTCAGAACCACTGATATTACAAAAAAAAAGGGGGGGGGGTAATGGTGGTGGTGGTCGGCGGGGTGGGAATTTTCATTTATATCATGTAATCACTCCTGGCAGAACATGCATTTTATAAGGGAGAAACTACAAGAAACAGAAACTTAATCCTTGTAACAGGAGCCGACCCTGAGTCTTATACAAGATAGAGTAATTCCCCAGTAGCTGGCCCGGCATGCCCCCGACACCTGCTTGGATTTGTCACCTTCTTCAGGTAAGAAGTCTAAGACTGATAAATTTGATATTATGCACAGATTGGCAGAGGCGGAGCAACTGGTTTGAAACAATGAAGAAATGCAGGGCATCCATGGGCTAAACACAACGTTTTTTTAGGAGAGTCGCAAATAGTAACAACAACAATAACAGAAAGTTTTCCACCCCAGTTTATTCTTTGTTCAATTTCAATTAGATGAGAACTAAAATAAAGTATTAGTCGTATAGATTTACAATCTAGAAACAACACATTTCAGTTATGCTAAAACTTGAATTTGTCATAGGTCAGCGTTTACGGTCATTTTAAATGTAGTGTGTCAGAGCGACCCACTATGTGTTTTAACAAGACTCCTTACCTAGCTACCAGATTTTTACGCTACTGACAGAAGTTATTTTTTTTTTTTTTAACTCGAAAATTAGACGCATGGAGTAATATTTTCAGGAGGACTCTGGAAGAGTACAGTATTCGTATTTGTTCCACCAATTAATTATCTCAATGTCTTTGTCGAACTTGATCAAACAGTGAGTGTCGTTAATGAAAGAAAAAAAAAAAAATGTACCGGGTACAATTTCTAATGCTTGGGTGAATTTAAAGATGTGGAATTCTGGAGACAATGATCGCTAAGATATTATTATGTACTAGCTGAGTACTCGTTCGATGAACAGGTTTGTGTAGTTTTTTTTTTTTTTTTTGGTAAAACTTAAGTCGCCTGTGAACTAAGAAAGGCATTAATGCTGCATAGATAGCTTATAAGAGAGATGCAGCAACAAAGGACACCACTTCAGACCGAAAGGAATGAGAACAAAAGCCGAGATGCGTAGGGTCATCCCCAAAACTCAGCGATAGGACAGTACACAGTGTGCAACGGTGCGCACCGAAAATTTTCAGGAGGTGATGATGTCATAAAAACCTACAGCATGTCAATGAGCCTAGTGAAAATTGGGGAAACAATACATTTTCAATAAAAAAAACTACATCGATTTGAGACTTCTATTAAAAACTGTGCACTCTTACATCCATTGTGATGTACCATATAAAATTTGAAGTCGGAGTGTTCAGTAGTTCAGAAGCCTTTTGCAACGAAAAATCTCAAGTCCACAAATATATATAGTATAGATAAATTGGAAGATAATTATTATACCTGCCAATATCGGAGGACTAGGGAAAGGCGAATTTCAATGTCGTAAATTTCTTCCTCGATTAAAATATAATCACAGTGTCTAAAAAAAATGTCGTATACACAAAATGAATTGCTTAATGTTGTAAGCATCTCTGTTGAACAGCGATTTCATCACTGTTTGGCCCAGAACAACCATTAATTTGGACACATGTAATGCACTCAAGTAATTGTAAGTGTATCTACTTTAATTTGAATTTCAAGTCTTGAATGTCTCTTAATTGATACTGTGTTAATAAATATTTAATATTATGTATATACATTTTTGGGGCATCCTGTATATTGTGGCACAACAAGGTGCATATAATTTCTAAGCTGCACCCAAAGAGCCACAGTGTGTGTGCACCACCGCCCATGCCGCATGGAGAGAAATGCACCCATTGCAAAAGCCTGATAATTGGACGTGGAAATGTTGTACACCCAATTAACTTTTGTGGGTATTTGACGGGTAGGTTTACAAGTGTTTTGCTTGGGGGCTTTAATAACAAATTAATGTTCTTGTTTCCACATCCTCCGTCTCGTCATCCTTATCCACAACCAACGGGGCAAGGATTAATTAAAACCGGAGTCAGGGGACGTAATTCGAATCGCAGGCATTTTGTATGGAAGGATTTATTCTTAAATAATGTTTTTGGCGTGAGAGGCGAGCATGTCTCTGTTGTGTAACTCATCGGTCATGGGATGTCATTAAAGGTGCGATAGGATTAGAATGATTTACATGGCCATGGTTTGTATGTGAAAAAATGGAAAGGCGGGCAAGGAGAGATTCAGGGAAAGGAAAACAGCACAAATGATCATTTCAAGATGAGAAGGTGAAGAAAAACTTGGGAGAAGATACCAATAATGTCACAAAAAGCAACTCACTGAGAATTTAGAAAGAATAAACTGAGGCAGGAACAGAGGAAAGGAAGGAGGGGGAGAAATCCAAGAAGGTGAAGAAGGAGAAGAAAAAAAAGGAGAAAATGAAGACATAAAAAATGGATAGAAGACACGGTGCAGAAAAAGAGGAAGGAAAGACAAAAACAGTCAGTGATAAAGAAACTAAACATTAAAAAAAAATAAAAAAATCGCAGCAAATAAAATCGCAGCTGGTGGCGCTATGAAAGCAAACATACACAATGCTGAAATAACAGTAACAGATGTGAAGCCCATAAGAAGAATTCTTTAATCGCCAGAAAGTAGTGGTGCTAAAAAAATTTGCGTTCAAAAATTCACTTTTTAAGGGATTAAAAGAGAAGAGAAAGAGAAATAAAAGATATTTTGCAGCGCTGACTACAAAGGACAAAACTGTTACATTGGTACACCTGTGCATCCAGTAGGTACCGTCACCCAATGATCTCTATCTATCAATGAACTCAGTAACATCCTATAGGAAAACTTCTTGGAAACGACACCAGCCCCCAGACTCACAGGGCAGCTAATCGCAAGTCAAATAACGGAATACAGATGGCGTTTATTTCTCTAAGTAAACTTCTAAACCGATTCTTTTTCATCTGCCCTGCACCGGCGAACATCACCTGGAGACCACCAAAAGGCCCACATATACCTGCAAAAGGATACCAGGGCTGGATCTTTGGTAGATTCACACAGGTTGGTGGAGAAACGCGTTAATTGAAAATTTGTGAACAAATTTGGATTAGGGGCCGATGGTGTGGCTTAATGTACACGGGAACTAGAGCCTGTAAAGTTTACTGGCTGGAAAGATGACAGGGTTTAGGGAGCTGGCCGTACCATACGACCTTTTGAAGGAGTCGTGGTACATGTGGCGTGCCGCATTCCTGGAGATATTGAAGAGTTAGAAAAAGGCAACATAAATATAACTATTCTCCTCGTGAGGTAGAATTGTAACTAATGGTCTACATTTGTGATATCTGAGCATATTTAATAGTATCTTTTTTTTAAATCAAGGTGAAACAGCGCTAGAAAAAAAAAAAGCGTACCAGTGATACAGTCTAATCCCCAGAAAGATATCTTTGAAACTGAGGAAACTGCTCGAGTAATAATCAAGACTGCTTCTCGGTCTTCTTGTTTTGCGAACTAATTACAATAAATTTCTTGACGTCCTTTATATTTGCAATATCTAATTGTAAATAACCGATGTTTCGATGATGAAGAGGTTTAAGCTGAAGCTCTGTTAACAAGAATATCTAGCTTGGGCCCATATCTATGCAATCTTTGGAGATCTATGAGTTCCAGTTCATTTCTAAACATGTGAATGAACTGAAAAATCTTTTCAAACCTGTGACAATCGTCGAGTGACTGTTGGAATGCTGGAACCCCCGTATGTTTTTTTTTAAAAATATAAAATATTGCAAGTTTATTAAAAGACGCCCATTCCAATTGAGCTAAAAAAAACAACCAAACTACTTACTCCCGAAAAAGTATTTATTACTCTCGTATACTCTCTGCGTATAATTTTATTAGATGAAAAGCAATATTTTGCAATGTTTAAACATGTATAGAAGCCATATCTGTATGCAAGTCTAAGTGATCTGTCCCGAATCGGATGTTACCACACATTTATACAACCTGAAAGACTTAAGTAAATTGCTTCTAAAAACATAGAGATTTTTATCTTTTAAATCTGGCAGCCAAGCGTGGCAAATCGTGAGTTTTTAAAAATTAAAAGGAGAAAGGAAAATGTCACAAAGCATTTAAAAATAAAGAGTTCTTATTTAGACTTTAACCCTTAGACAAATATGTTTCGTTATTCTATGTCACAAAAACCACAGAAAATCTGCAGGGTTGCAGCGGGGCCTTGAAGCAAAGTCAAAATAATTATGTCAAAAAGAAAAAGTTGCATATAGCAAAGTCTGGGGTGCTTTGCTGCATACAACGTCTTGTTTTTGACATAATTATTATTTTGGCACAGTTATTCTAAAATTTGAGTGCAAAGAACTTCGTAAAAATGAACTGTGAAAATTATGAATTTCAATGGTCATGCATGAAAATACTTGACGAGTGTGCATGTAATTTTTTACTCTTTCCGCTGCAGGAAATCAAGACTGATGGCGCACCGAGTCACGTCTGTTTTCTTCTATTTTGACTCCATGCGGGAAGTCTCTCCCTCCGTCAGCTGGCTCAAGACAGTTTTGGTGCACTTGAACTAGTGAGATATAGTACTTGTTTCCAGCCCGTGAAGTCTTATTTAGCTCCATTTTTCACACCGTTGGAAGTTGAGATATTAGTAGCATTAGGAAAAGGCAACATGGGTCTACATACATGAATGTATACTAATTCTCTTCCGCTTACCAAATACGGTATTTCATTTTTCCGCAGTCTGAACTTAACAATTCTGACATTCTTACTTTCATTTGTTCATAACAAAACTTTACGCCTGACCCTCATCATGCAAGCTATATCAACAGAGCTATGAACGCCAAACCACTCAAAAAAAAATACAAAAAACAAAAAACCCATAGCCATCATGAACACCTGCATGCATTCGTCAATGTTGCACGGAGGCGATGCTAAGATTTTAGCGGACTTTGCATGAATCCACCAAGTCAGCATTGGAGACGTTTCTGAGCTTCTTCTCGTCACTTTTTGGCCTAAATTTAAGAGCAAGGGGTTTGGTTTGCGGATTCAACACATGGTTCGCGAGGTGAGCAACTCTTAGCCCCCCCCCCCCCCTCATCCCCTCCTCCCCCACTTCAACCTTTTCCTTCCTTCCTATGGAAAACTGTCATTGAGGGGAAAAAAAGCTATAGGACAATACAGAGGCTTTTTAAAGATGTTCAACAACAACGACTACCAAAAAAAAACCCCAAGGAAACTGTTACAGTGCGAATTTATTTGGTTCTCGATTAACAACAACAATAACCACAGCAGCAGCAACAGCAACCACAACAGCAACAACAACAGCAACAACAACAACAACAACAACAACAACAGCAGCAGCAGCAGCAGCAGCAACAAAAACAACAACAACAACAACAACAACCAACAACAACAACAGCAGCAGCAGCAGCAACAACAACAACAACAGCAGCATCAACAACAACAATAACAACAGCAGCAGCAGCAGCAACAACAACAATAACAACAGCGGCACCAACAACAACAGCAGCAGCAACAACAACAACCAACAACAGCAGCAGCAGCATCAACAACAACATAACAACAGCGGCACCAACAACAACAGCAGCAGCAACAACAACAACAACAACAACAGCAGCAGCAGCATCAACAACAACAACAGCAGCATCAACAACAACAACAGCAGCATCAACAACAACAACCAACAATAACAACAGCAGCAGCAACAACAACAACAGCGACATAAATAACAACAACAACAAACAACAATAACAGCAGCAGCAGCAGCAACAACAACCACCAACAGCAACAACAATAACAAGAGCAGTAGCAACAACAACAACAGCAGCAGCAACAACAACAACAACCACCAACAACAATAGCAACAACAGCAGCAGCAACAACAACAACCAACAGCAACAACAATAACAACAGCAGCAACAACAACAATAACAACCAACAACAACAACACTAACAACAGCAGCAACAATAACCAACAACAACAACAGCATTGGCAACAACAACAACAACAATAACAACAGCAGCAGCAACAACAACAACAACCAACAACAACAACAGCAGCAACAACAACAACAGCAGCAACAACAACAACCAACAAGAACAGCAGCAGCAGCAACAACAACAATAACAGCAGCAACAACGACAACAGCATCAGCAGCAACAACAACAACAACAACAGCAGCAGCAGCAACAACAACAACAACAACAACAACAACAACAAGAAAACTTGAATGTGATGAATTTTGTTTTTATTCACAGAAAGCGGAATAACGGTACCGAGGAGGGAGGGCTCGGGAGAGGGGGATCGAAGAATATAATATACACACTGAGGAATGAGAGAAAGTTTAAAGGACAGAATGATCATCACGGGTTGTATTTACAAATTTTAAGTTTTTAGTGAGTTTACTTGTAACACCTTTTCCTCCAGGATACGAACGGAAATGTGGAAGAATTGGGAAAGAGAGAGAGAGAGAGAGAGAGAGAGAGAGAGAGAGAGAGAGAGAGAGAGAGAGAGAGAGAAAGTATGCAGTTCAGTAATAAATGAACAGTGCGATAATAAGTGCTTCGAATACAAAATGTACACAATGTGTCTGTCATATTTGGTACCAGTGTTACTAGTACTAAATACTAGCATGGACTAGATTCTGATCTAAATAGAATTGCTCTGAAACTCGGGCTTCCATTTGCAAGAGCAGAGAAAAAAGATGACGAAATTTCGCAGTTCTCCTAAAATGAGGACAGCAGTTGATGGAAGAAGAACGAAATAGGGGCCGCCTGTAAAGCACGCAGGTGGGGGGGGGGGAGGGGGGGGCAAGGATGTCTGGCCACAGCGTAATATGTACTACTAGCTGAGGTCCCCGGCCCTGCCCGGGGTAAATCGGTTTGAATATTGGCTTCAGTTCTGGGTGGTTATTATGGAACTGCTTCATCTGGCCTGTTACTATTTGTTTATTTTATTTTTGTTTGTTTATTTTTAAATAAGTCTTACTGCTCTGCCTTTGTGAGTTGACACACTGCGCATCCCGTACAGCAGCATGATTTGCGCACGGGTTAGTGTATTTGATAGTGAACACATAGCAGGAAGTGATAACGAAACATTGAAATGGCGAACCATGACCCGAAATAGATCTAAATCATGGCGAAACGATAAATTTCCAATAAAAACAACAACACAGATTTGAGACTTCTATTAAAAACTGTGCACCCTTACATCCATTCTGATGTACCATATAAAATTTGAAGTCTGAGTGTTGAGTGGTTTGCAACGAAAAATCTCAAGTCCACAAATATATATAGTATAGATGAACAGCGTGCATAGGGGAAAGGGGACGTAAGCACGCTTTTCTGTTATGATAATCTTATTATAAAAAAACATAGTGGCGGGAGTAATTCATTTTGGAGCAATTTTGACCCTATTTTTGCTCGACGCTACAGCATAAATGACAGTTTCATAAATTATAAAATCAATTTTCTCAAGTGTCAACTAATCCAACTCAATCGCGTTTGTGTTGATTCAAGTTTCATGTATTTTTAAATAAACAGTTGTAAAAGTGTACAATACAATGATCTTTGTTTTGGCTCCCTGTAATAGACCCACAACACCTGAACCTATATTAATACGCGTTCAGTTCCGTGCGCGAAATTTCCCTACCAGAAATGAGTGCGCAGTGCTCTGGTGCATGTGAAATCTGTAGTAAGACTGTAGAATAAGAGAAACTTTCCAGACCAAAAGAGAGAGAGAGAGAGAGAGAGAGAGAGACAGAGAGAGAGAGAGAGAGAGAGAGAGAGAGAGAGAGAGAGAGAGAGAGAGAGAGAGAGAGAGAGAACAATGGATTCATGGGTCTATCCCGGATAATGCCGGGTATCCCCATCTGGTGAATTAAAAAAAAAAATTTTTTTTCAATGAAGTTAGTTGTAGAATCACGTAAAAATCAAAATATAGCCTGAAACAGCCTTGGAACAGTTCGTGCAAAATGTCATCTAAAGGTAATGGACATCCACCATTTTGATGGTAGTATGCTCGTACAGGGGAAGTGGGGGGGGGGGGGGGGAGTTAAAGTCAGGCATGTAGAAAGCATGAAAGAGTGAAATAGGAGTCATGAATCCCCCAAATTGAACGATTTTGTTCTTTGTGGGTGGTCCCAGAGAAAGAAAATCTGCCCGTTTTTAAAGAGTACGTGGGGCAGGGGAAGTCAAGAATCGGCAAACCTGAGCAATTTCATACTTTATGGATGGCCTCAGTAAACGAAAATCTGTCTTTTTTTAAAGCGTACACGGGGGAGAGGAAGTCGAGAACTGCCAAAATCGAGCAATTTCCTACTATATGGATGGTCCAAGAGAACGAAAATTTGCCTGTTTTAAAAGCGTACACGTGTCATAGAAAGTCAAAATTCGCCCAGTCGAGCAATTTCGTACTTTACGGAGGGTTCCAGAGAACGAAAAATCTGCTGTTTTTAAAGCGTACATGGGGCATAGTACGTCAAAATCCGCTAAAATAGAGCAATTTCATTCTTTACGGATGGTCCCAGAGAGCGAAAATCTGCCTGCCTTTTAAAACGTGCATGGGGGAGATGAAGTCAAGAATCGTCGAAATCGAGCAATTTCGTAATTTAGTACTTTATGGATGGTGCAGAGGGCAAGATTTACCTGTTTTTTAAAGCCTACATGGGAGAGAGAAAGTCAAGAATCGCTAAAATCGAGCAGTTTCGTATTTCATGGATGACCCCAGGGAGTGGCAATCTGCTTGTTTTTGACAGAGGCCAGGACGACTAGGGTGGTTTTCGAAAGGAAAAAAAAAAGGACACAAAAATGTACATCGGACAAGACAGAAGCCAAATTATCCCGGGAATAGAGCAGTTTTGTTAGCTGATGAACTCGTCCAAGTTAGCTCTCCCCCCACCCTCCTCCTCCCCTCCCGTGTTGGCTCGCTGTCCACATGGCCAGGTGTGCAAGCTAGCGAGCCCCGGGCAAGTTTGTCCTCGGTACAAGCGGGGTCGACCTGCGTTTGCTCTGTTAATCCTTGTAACACCCGCCACAAAGCGACAGGGCGCTGGGACATGCCTCACACAGCCCCATACTGCACGCTACGGCACCCGCCCCCCTCCCTCCTTTTCCCAGCCAGCCAACCGATGAGGAAATGGCTAGTTCTGTTTCCTCATTATTTAATTTTTTCTTTTTCTTTATTTTAAACTATCTTTCAAAGGATCTTTAACTTTTTTTTTTTTATTCAAAGGGTTTGTCAACTTCTCATTTTTACGTTCAGAAGATCTCAAACTCAGGACTGCCCCTCCCCGTTCCTCATCAATAGCCTCTTCACTTTCGTCACTCCGCCACCTCTTTTCCTTGGATTGGTTTGACCCCATGCCTTGAATGGCGTCGAAGGTTCCAGATGTGATCAACAAGAAAAAAAAAAAAGAACTAAAAGAACTAGTTGTAATGTAATAGTATAAGTTGTAGCAGCAGTAGTATTGGTAGAAATAATATAAGTTGCAGTAGTAGTAGTAGTAGTGATAGAGTAGTGGTAGTAGTAGTAATAGCAGTACTGGCAGTAGTAGCAGCAACAGCAGCAGTGGTAGTGGTGGCAGCAGCAGTCATAGTAATAGCAATTGTAGCAGTGGTAATAGCAGTGCCACTAGTAATAGTGGTAGTAGTGAGGAAGTAGTAGTAGTAATAGTAGCAGTAGTAGTAGAAGTATTAGTAGCAGGAGTAGTAGTAGCAGCAGCAGCAGTGGTTGTAGCAGTAGTAGTATGCAGTAGTAGAGGTAGAGATAGAGGCAATGGTAGTAGAAGTAGCAGTAGTAGGAGTAATAATAGTATTAGTGGTAATAGTAGTGGGTAGTAGTAGTAGTAGTAGTAGTAGTACTGTAGTAGCTGTAATAGTAATTGTAGTAGTAGTAATAGTAGAAGTAGCAATATAAGTAGTGGCAGTAGTAGTAGTAGTAGTAGTAATAGTAGTATTAGTAGCAGTCGTAGTAGTACAATACAAAGTGGTAGTATTAGTAGTTGTAGTAGAAGTCGTACTAGTAGTAGTAGAAGTAATAGTTGTGGTAATGGTAATAGTAGTTTTAGTAGTTGCAGTAGTAGCAGCAGCAGTAGTGGTAATAGTAGAAGTAATAATGAGCAAGGATCCACGTGCGTTGTTGTGAAAATAATAAATACATTTTTTTAAAACTCTTCCTCCTCCTCCTGCTTTTATCACTACTTCTTCTACTGTTACTACTACTACTACTACTACTACTACTACTACTACTACTACTACTACTACTACTACTACTACTACTACTACTACTACTACTACCAGCACTAATTCACAACGCATTTATCAGTTGAATCACGCGTCTAGTTTCCTTCGACGGTTTCCACCTGAAAGTTTGTACATGGATTTGATTCTTATTACAGCTGGGTAAGAGAAGGTGTTAAATTCGGGTATCTTCGGATGACGAAACAGGTAAGTGAGCCTACAAAGATTTAGAGGACTCAGGTAGGATGAGAAACTGCATGAATAAGCGCACAAAAAAAAAAGAAGACATGTTAGTGTTGCGTGGGTGCACAACTTGTATTCTTTCCAAGGCAAAACAGGTGCATTGAAAGTTCACAAGCTCAAACGTAAAGTGGAATGTTAATTCCCACAAGGAAGATATTTTCTGATATTTCGACAGTTTGTGGAATGATACCAGCTTTGAACACTGTGACAGTATTGATACGCTTGAAAACGGCTAAGCGGATGTTCTATTGCTTATTCCTCCGCACTGGCCCATGATTATGACATAATTTACCCATGGCCGGAGAGGCCGAGTCTCATTAACCAGTCAGTAATATGATTTTAAGGAACGTGGAGCCACAATGCGTCCTGTCCTTTCTCAGAGAGACTAAGAGTTACAACCTCATTTAAAAACGTTTAAAGTCATTCACAAATGTCTTTTCAGATCCATACAAAATAATCTTTGAAAATTTTACGGATGCTCTGAATACAAAACATAATGTGCCCAAATAGACCATGACAGGCGCAAAGTGGCTGTTATCGTGCCGACGTGCCATAAAAACTAAACTCAGACTCAAACTCACTTGACGGAAAGAAAACTATGTTTAACTGTAATGTTTCACTGGTTATAAAAGGGAGACGTCAGTCATCACCACCAGTTACTAAACCTATTGGCAATGTAAAGATGAAAGATTCCAGAATGTTTAACTGGCTGGTGGCACAGATGTGGAGATATGGGCTGTGGAGTTACAGGGGACCAGGCGCACTGGCGAGACTGAAACAAATCTGTCTCACTAGTTCGGGCACGTCAAACTTGCTTGGGTCAGCTGGGGGAAAGAGAGACCTGGCACACTGAGTCAACATAGACGCAACACAGTCTTGGCTTGGTGCGCCATCAGCCTAATTCTGAGTTAAGACAATACTGGTCAACAAAACAGAATAATCTCTAATGCAGCTGGACGGACGGATTGTTAAGAGATAAAGTTGATGCAGGTTATGGGTTTGTCGAAGACACGCAGTGAAAAAGCTCATGCACTAAAACAAAAATAATTCCAAGAGATTATAAAATTTTGACATATCTAGCGCACATCGTAGCTACAAGATTTTCAGAACTGAAACCACATTTATCATTAAAAAGGCATATTTAAAACTTCTGACATGAGTGCAGCTGTCCTTAGCTCCAGTGTTTGTTAAATCATTTGCAATTGAAGTGGCGGATGCCAAAACCCTCTTCTGTTGATTCTGAATGGTATCGCCCCGGTCATCCCGTCCTGAATCAAAAGAGAGGCTGGACAGGCAAAAATAGTTCGGTAGACCCAATTACACAGCTCAAAGTCACATATTATACATTTCAAACCATCTCTGAAAATCGACTATTTCCTGGAAATAATAAGGTGATCTAGTAAAGATGACAGTAGATCATCTGGTGCAATGACGTGTGTGGCTGAATGGTTGCCAAATGATACAATCTCAGTAATGATAAAAAAAAAAAAGATTGAAAACAAAATCTATAATATTATGCATGATGATGAAGGTTGTTGGTGTTTATCTTGGGCATCTTTGGCAGAGGAAAAGTGGAAGTTAACGTGAAAATTGCAGGAAGAACATAGTAGAGCCGATGGGGGAGGAAGGCCGGGCATTTGGCATCCCGGGACGAGCTGCAGTTTTCCCTTGCTCTTAAGCGAGGGGACACTCGGCCTGGATGTGCGCGTTTGTACAGGTGTGATGAGGTAAACAGCGGCCCCAACACCGTTTTATTGATACTGTTTAGCACTAGGATTCCGCAGTCCGCTAACGCACAAACACAGCCGTGGTAATCTAAACACACAAGACAACCCTCCCGCCCCCCTTTCTCATAGGAATAGCAATGGGAAAGAGGGAGGGGGAGAGACAGCCAGAACTAAATCTGAGAAAAACACGGAGAAGAGAGGTTAAAAATGATGTGGAAAAAAAAAAAAAAAGAAAGAAAAGTCACTGTTGTTGAATCTCTGACTGTTTTAGCTTTCCAAAATGGACATGGGACAGCAGGAGCAGCTGGAACTAGCCTAGAAAAGCCCTCGATGCAGGGAAAAATAAACAGAAAATCTTGTTGATGAAACATTTAGACGTGCCGTTTGAAAAGGCGCCCGTTTTGGTGCTGTCTTGAGACAAGGGAAAGAGCTGCATAGTAATACTGGCCTAGAGTCACCAAACTTTCTCAGGATGGACGCATCATTTCCTGGGGCTGGTCACTGGGGTAATCCCACAGGACTGTCATACAGGCAATTTTGTCGCATTCTTGGCATGCGCCAGTTTGCATGGATAATGCAGTCAAGTCTGCCGTGAGAAATTTCATACAAAATTGCACGTCTTTGTTTGTTTTTCTCTGCGGCAGATGCAGATTTAAATGAGTAATTTAGACAGGAGAATTTTAGACCTTAACATCAAATTTTACCCACTAATTCAAACGCGAATTTTGCTTCTGAATTCAACTTTTGAAGAAAGGCATACCTACGAATTTTTTAAAATAAGATTTGAAATGTGTGAACATTGAAGTTTCGGTAAAGTAACCAGTTCCACTGAATTCCGCATCATGAAGGATAAGGATGTATAAGGCCCATGACACTCTGAATCTGTTCTGTTTTTGCCTCAGTTTCGTGGAATATAGAGTTAAAAGGGACCTTGGACACTAAAGAAACTGAAACAAGTCTATCTCGCTAGTTGATTCATGATGAGTTCAAATCTGAGTCAAAACCTACACAAACCAGACTTGACTCTGTGTGCCGTTAACCTTAATCCTCTAGCATCCAAGCTACCATATTTGAAACAGTTCACCTCGAGTCAAAATGTTCTATGTTTGATACACGTACTCTTCCTATTTTATTAACAAATCATTTTTTTAATAAATATTTATAAATTTGCAATAATCTGATTATATAAAATCAGTATAGCATATTATTTCATATTATATATATATATATGTATTTCAGAAGTTTCAGAATATTCCAGTTTTGTTGGGGCACTAGAGGGTTAATGAAACCTTTTTTGGTGTATCTTTGATAGAGTACCAGAGAGAACGAAGAACTGTGTTGACATGAAAGGAGGAAAAGGACATGGGCAGTTATTTCAGCATTCTGAAGAGGTTGGAGGACGTTTGTTCATCCACTGTCCACCAACTTTGACGGAAGAGCCAGAGGTCTGGGCCAAGTTTATGAAAAGAAATTAATTAGACCAATGAGAAAGAGATTGTGGCTATAGTGATCCGTTTCCGTTGACATTTCACCTTTTTCTGATCATTTGTCATTATTAATTCTTTGCCACGTTCTCATTTCTCTCCAGTTTTCTTTCGTCTACATTCTCCTTATAAACAGCTTGCCACTGCCGGGGAGAAATTACCAACTCATGCCAAAAGTTTTTGAGCTGGACGTGGTATCTCATGAATTTGTATGAAGCCCCAACAAAACTTTCCACCGTTATTTCCTGGAAAGAAATTACTGGCTTTCGCAACGTAAGGTTGAACTTGAAATATTGGTGATAAAATCAACGATGGCGGTAGTGGGAATAACTGGCAGAGCCAGGCTTAAGATACTTGTTATATTTATGACCATATCTATTGTGAATATTTTTCTGATCTACTATCATTTACTCGACAACCCTTTAAAAAAAAATAAAAAATCTAAACATAAATTAGTCTTATCTTCTGTTTACGTCTCTTCTTACATTGTCATCATTTTAGGTAAAACAGCAATAGCACCCAGACCTACGGCCGCTGTCAAGGCATGGCCTCCATAAAGTGTAGTAAGGATGTCAAGAGCTGAAATACTTGTTTCAAGGAGGGGGGGGGGGTGTCTCTTCCTGTAAAGAAGTAATCTGGTTTCAATGAACAAAAAATGATAATTTGAATTCGGAACCAAAGTACATCGACTTTAAAGCCTCTTCACTAACATGCCACACAAATCAAACTCACTTCTTCCATAGCACACAAACATACAGATCTGTGCAACAGCACACAGCAATGCCGAGCATGCAATATCTGGTGGATTAAATATATTTTTAAAAAAAAGGCCGTGTAAAGAGGAACGCTCAGGGTTAATTTGATTTCTTTTGGCCGATCTAAAGGATTGAGTCTGTAAAGTCAGTCTGTTAATTAGTTTTAGCATTGTTTAAACAGCTCCCCTTGTGATCAAGAGCATTTTCAGAGGTTGCATAAATACCCCAGGTTCACAGTATTTCATGGGATCATTGTCATCTTTACAAGGCGAATGGGTGAGGAGGAATAAGATGTGTGATTCATCGTGTGAAACCTGCCAAGTTCTCATGCTGTACCAGTACTTTATTATTTTAAACTCTAGCCTATTTAATTCAAAGTCTGAAATCTGCCGAGGCCTCTGAAACATTACACGATTTTATTCTTTCAAGCTTCGGCCTATTTAATTCAGCCTGAAATTTGCTGCGATCTTTAAATATACTATGATTTTATTAATTATAAACTTCAACATGTCGAAATCCTCCCAGCCGTCTAAGTGCGTAAGATTTTATTAATAAAAACTTTATCATATTTAATTCGAAGTCTCAGATTTGCTAAGTCCTCTAATTAAACCTTCAACCTAATTAATAAATATTCTGGTATCTGCAAAGTCCTCTAAATAAACCGAGATTTTATTACTTAAAGCTGCAGCCTATTTAATTCAAAGTCAAAATGCGGCAAAGACCTCTAAATGTACATAGCTTTTATCAAGCTTCAAATGGCATTGCACCACCGAAACTCATTTCAAAGATTAATTTCTATTTTTACACAATTACATGGACTGGCCTAATTGTTTATTTATTTATTTATTTATTTTTTCAGAGAGGGTGCAGTACAATTCTTATATCGGTACACTGGCTGAACAGCTGGATACCGAACTTGGCTGCTTCACATTCCGGGGATGGCTCGAGTTGTGGATGACGTCATGACCACCTGTAGCAATACTCGCCGTCGAGAGTTCACTCCAGTACAATCATATATTCTTGGTCTAACACTCCCCGGACAACATCAAAAAGTAATAACAATCACTTGGGTAAACGGACCGCGGACAAATAACCTGGAGGTCTGTTAATCCTTCAATCTGGGGACAAGCACACGCGCGCCTTCTGTACTGAGCTTGTCTGTCTAGGAAAGTGTCTTTTCTCTAGAGTTATACTGTTCTCTTCTGAAGTGATACTGCTCAGATTAACCACTTTTCTTCCACGAGAGAAATAGTTACATTTTGTGCCGTTGTCGGTTTGCCTTTTATGTATGACAAAGGCGTGTCATAAGAGGTCTTGAGATGCTATATTTGTCATAATTATGCTCATTCTGTTAATATATCTAATGAACAATGTGAACATACATATTCCTGACAGGAAAAAGTCGAAAAAGAAGTCTACTTCACAACTAAGTAAAACATCAGAAGGTCGATGTAAAAGACTATTATTTATCAATATTTAAGTATTTACGACTGCTACCACTGCCACCAACATCACCACCAACAACATATCAGATCACGTGTTCATTATGGCAAACCGGCAAAATGTTCTGATGCTTAGCCAGAGAAAATGTGAAACATGACAGATCTTTTCCCCCTTACCATTCCTGCCATTTAATAATACTGTACTGGCGAAAAACCAATACCTTAAGACCGCTACTGCAACCACCATCGACACCACCAGCAAGTACATATCAAATTCAGTTCAGTGTACCAAACTGTGAAAATGGTCCAGTATCTGCCAATAGAAAAGTACAACTAGACAGATTTTAACGCTCACATTCCCATCGGCTTAAAGCTACAGCACTATGTTCCAATAGTTACTCTTCCACTGGAGAACTATTTTCGGATTGTATTAATATGTCATTATCGTCCTATATTATGAACGCAATCGATTGTTCCGTTTAACCAAATACTGTACAGTATACACCATCCGTTCACAGCTTTACAAAACAGAATGTTCAAACAGCAGCCTCGCCATCCTGTAGCTCCAAAATCTCATTGTAAGATAATTCCACGATAACTGATGCCGTAGAAAGTTCTAACTACTTTTTAATTAAAAAGTTGCCGTATTATTTAAATATAATGGCTGCATTTTCAACGTGCCATCTACGACTTCCTTCAACCAATTAGATCTGCACATTTCCCAACCCTGTGGCCACTGGCTCCGGTAGAATCGGCTTGCCAGAAATACATCGGGCTGATGGCGCATTGAACTCAGCCTGTTTTGCGTCTGCTTTGACTCAATGGACGGCACACAGTCACATGGCCTCTAATTCCGCAAGCTGACCCAAGACAGTTTTGACGCGCCCGGTTGAACTTCTGAGACGGATTTGTTTCAATCTTGCCAGTGCTTGAGGTCCCCGTTGAACTCCTCACACCAAAAACTAAGACAAAAACAGAAAAACAAAAATAAACTCGTTTTAGTGCGCCACCAGCCGGGGGGCGGGGGGGGGGGGGAGTTCCATGTCATTACCCGTCCCAATTACCAAATTCATGAAATTTCCACTCGCATCTCAAAGATTTTTGGTAGGACACATTAATTTCTCCCTGAGAGGGATAGGTGAATTATTGCAACTGATTTCAGAGGAATTTTTAACGTGGATAACTTCATGTCGTGCTTGTATCTAGCAGAACAACAACAATAACAAAAAAAAAAGTCGCTTTGCCATGGAATAACCCACGGTCGATTTGTCCATGCCCTTTTCACCTTTTCCCATCTGTCCTGCAAACCGCTTCTCATTTCCTCTCCCCACGGCAAATCCCGTCGGCTCGGTATGTACATGAATCATAAGCGGCGAGTTCTTAACTTATCAAATTGTTTAAATATTATTTTGGCTGAGTTAGGCCGCTCGGAGTCGAGAAGGTCCACTGACGATTACGGAAAAAACTTCTTCTTGGCCGCGGTCCACGACTGTAATCAAACACCTGTACAAGGGCCCGATTATCGATACCAAGTGCTGTCGCTGGGCAGTCATTTCGTCAGCTAATTCCGAAGCACTAAATATAATCTAGCAATAAAACACGTTTATCTTCTCCAAGTCTTAACAAGGATGATAAATTGGAACTATGATAAACATCATATTTTATGACACAAATCATATCTAGAAAGGACTTTAGATTACATAAGACTAGGACATTGAGCGATTTTAGTTCTTGTTTGTTCTATCTCCATTTTCTGAATAAAACTGGAGATCCTTTAGCATGTAGAACAGGTATAAAAGAAAAAAAGCACTCTGGCACATATTTGAAATGCTTTGTGGCACTTAGTCTTACCAAGCTGTTTCACAGTTCCGATTTATTTTAATTCTTTATCATAATAACTTAAGGCCCCAAACCTTTTCTCTGTTGTACAAAAAGTGGAGTTGGAACAAACAAGAACTAAGATCGCGACTAGACCACGATAAAAGTGAATACTGAATATTTTAAAATAAAATTTCTAAATTTATGAATGGAAAAGTGCTTGGAAAAGTGACTAAAATGGAAGATGCTGTCGTGTTAGGAAACAACAACAACAAAAAAGACTATTTACGCCAACCTAGGTCAGTTTCACTTTTGAACATCATATAGAGCAAAACGTGTTGAGACTGATGCTAAGCAAATCATACAGCTGCGTGAAACAAATCTATATTTAGAAAACGTCTTATAGCACATAGAGAAACTATATCTAAGTCAGCCCAAAGTAACAGTGCTATATGGGAAGGTATATCTTGCTTTGTTGAGGAATGTAACTTTAGAACAACCGCGAGTAGCCATGTTTTAGGGAAAGGAATGCTCTGCTTTGCTGGGAAAACACATGAATGGAATTTGTGTCTTATCTGGTCATTCTCAATGAGAATTACCTCATACAATAAATAGGCCAAGTCATTTTCTTGAAGACGAAATACTTCTTTGTCCGCAGTCTCAAAGACCGCGGTGAAATGGAATTCTTGTCGTAGGAATCATTCTACGAATTTTTGTGGTCGAAATGTGATAATTAAATGTGGCCCGAATGTGATAAAAGGCATTCAGGGGTTCACATTGTGGACCAATGACTTACAGCCATCTATCACGGAATGCGTCTTTACAAAGCTTTGCTAGATTCTTATTATCTGTCTTTATGGAAGGGTTGAGAAACATCTTCATAAAGCCAAATTGAAACACAATCCGAACCTTGGTGAAAGAAAATAAGAACAATTTGATCAATCCGATACACTTACAGAATATACAGCTGGACACAGAGTGACTGATCACTTGTGTCAGAATTCTTCAGAGGTGTGTCTTATATCCTAATATCAGCATCGTTTTCGTCCTCTTCTGATCAAGTCATTATTAAAATCGAAGTCATTATTGCGGCTGGATCTGGACATTTTTTACCAATCAGATTTATACAACTAGTACTTTCGTCATCAAATTTGTACGCTGTCCATATTCCGTTTGTCAAAAGAAAAGAAAAATATTTGAGTTCTAGAGTTAGAGGTAGGATTAAGTTAATGTAAAAGCCAGGATTGGGTTTCGCTAATACACCATTGAAAACTCACTAATGCTGATTAATTTCAATAAAAAAAGTGTGCCGTCAGCTTCTGATTCTCGCACCCGGCCAGAATAACTTAATCCTGTAGGATCTGCATGACCACCCAGGCAGAATTACTTCTTACAAAGTTTAACAAAATAAAAAAATAGGTTAGGTGTTGAAGCCCAACAGAAAATATGAAAGCTAGTTTCTAGCACTCTCCTTGACTTGTCCCAGGTGCTAAGGGGTGACTGTTTCCTTACCGCCGTGTAAGGTGAGGGCGGACGGAGGCCTGCCGCGACATGAAAGGCGGAGGGTGGAGAAATTTCGGGTGGGAGGAGGAGGCGTATTGAGCTGGCGTTCTTTGAAGTTCTAAACTCGTGTGATTCAAATAACGCAGAAATCATTTTTATCTTTTTAACAGAACTTACCACTGAGCTCTTGGCATTCGAAGTTATGCACATGTCGGTCGCAGTAATTTATGCAGCTCACCATGATGTCATTCCACACAACTGACTTTCATAATTATTATGTTCTGCAGCTTCATGCACTTCGTTTTGTTTTAATTTTCGAATTATATGGACTGAAATCAACTGAAACTTGGACGCTTATACTTTGATACCACTTTGACAGATAATTTATCCCAAACCAATTCAAGAAAAACATTATAATAACGGGTTTTAAAAAATGCCTCAACGGCATGACATTTTCTCGAAATATGTAGGTGTAAGATAATTCTTCAGTGCGATGATCTATGCTATTGGGACAAAATATATCCTCAATATTAAACGAATTTCACGTTTTTTAACCCATTGCATAGACATTACCATCTTTGCTCAGTTTTACCACCGTCGAATATCCATTGATTCTGACTTGGTAAGACCTGACTTGCCCTGTCATAGCAAAACACAACACCCTGTACATTAGAGGTGTTGGAAAAAATTAACATACTTTCTCAGTAACTGAAGTATTTACAGCTTTCAAACTTGGCTTGGACATTTCAAATTTCTTGGAGTTCGAATGACGCCCTTGAAATTTAGCTTAATATATACGGAGATTCAATAACTTATAGAGGAACTTTGATATGAGATGAGAGTATGCGACTGTGCCCTCTGCCCCCCCCCCCTCTCCCATTTTCAGGTCTGGCTCTTACTACATGAAAGGTTGCAATTACTTATCCTATAAATTTTTGACCCCTTGAACATGAAACATCTAGCAGCGAGCTGATTGCCTCTTTAATACATTCTCCACCCTCTCCCCCGATGAGCTGTGCAATATTACTGGTGAGACCAACTGTGATGACAGGGGATGAAAATTATAATGACGATGATAATACCTAAAGTGTTAAAAAAAAAACACAAAAAACAACACAATGAAGGCAAGCGTGAGCCAGAATTATGCACTTTCCCTCATACTTAGATTGTTTTACACTGGCGACATAAAATATGAACATTTAGATTCAAACTTGAACATGGAAAGTGGTACTAAACGGAAAGGAAACATGAAAGCGGTTTTTTCAAGTAATGAAAGTGAGGAGTACATATCTAAAGATGTGTATACGAAATGATAGATGATATCACTTTCAAAAAGGGAAGGAAATGTTCCAGGCGTCAGATGCGACATGGCAATGACCAGGATTTCGTTCTGAGATGATCAGGTTCAAAGTGCGCTACCTCGGACAAAACTGTCATTAACGCCTTGATAGGTAAAACTCCCGGGAATCTCGAACATTCCTCATAATGAACATCAAATCTTAGACTGATCACCACAGGTGACAGAAACATTGATGCAATGATGGAAAGGTGCTAAATGTTTACAGAGTTGGATGTAAAGAGAGAAAATATGGGCAGCTCTAGCCCTGATCAGCGGCGGACACAAAGCAATTACAGGATACAAACGTGCACAGAGCTGGCGTATGTTTGACTACCTCGCTCCTCCAAGAGCGGCTCACAAATCGACGGCAAATAGGACCGGGTGACTTCAAAGCCCTGGCCGAGACGCCGCCTATTGTTTCACTGCACGCAGGTAACTTTGGAAATTTGCACAGCGGAATTGATAGGTAATGCCAGGGTACGGGAAGGCGAAGGATGGCCAAAAATGTGCCCCTCTTTTCTAGACCTGGGCTCTGGGCGAAAAAACAATCCAACGGACCTCTTTCATTTCTTATGGAAACAATCTACGCTGGCAAATAGGTCTGTTTTCTTTGAGTGACTACATCAGAAGGCTTGCTGCGGAGGGGGTGTGTTGATAATTTGGTGTTGGGGGGGGGGGGAGGAGAAGGCAGAGAGAAAGACAGAGAGAGATACACGGAGAGAGAGATACACGGAGAGAGAGAGGGGATGGAAGAGACAGACAGAGAGAGAGAGAGAGAGAGAGAGAGAGAGAGAGAGAGAGAAAGAGGGGGAAATAGAATTGGAAAGATGAAGAGAAGAGAGGAAAGAGAAAGAAGAAAGGAAAGAGGAAGATGGGGAGAGAAAGGGTAAAGGGGAAAAAAAAAAGAGAAGGAGAGAAAGATAACGCGGGATAAGTGAAATGACGGAAAGAGAGAGATATTGTTAGATAGATGAGACAGACAGACAGAGAGAGAGAGAGAGAGAGAGAGAGAGAGAGAGAGAGAGAGAGAGAGAGAGAGAGAGGAAGAGAGAGAGAAGGAGAAGAAGAAGTGAATTCTATATCCCTCTGTTCCCTCATCGGAAGCGACAGTTTATCATCATCTACTCCTCTCCACAACTCCGGATCGTAAGTCTGACCTACCCGGCGCTCCCTTCTCCAATACAATCATACAGAATCATCTTTAGACTGGTGGTGAAGGCACAGACATTTGACTGAAAAAAAAATATATATTCCATAATCTGGCCAACAATGGGATTACTTGTGCACACTTTCTCTTGTAAAGGGAAGGTTTTCAAACTGATAACATAAAAACTATCAATTTTGGACCCAAGCTGAACGGAAGATGGCACAAAACATTTTTTTTTCTCAGACACAGACCCAAAGATAGATTATCATACAAGTTTTCCTGCTTATTTATTCATCCCGACTTTCAGAACTTTTAGCATTGTTAACTAAAAATACAGAAAATCGCATTTTGCTCTTGATGACCCCAGTGTCAGACAGTTTTGACTAGATCTGAGTAGAGTTTTCCTTCGATTTCTCAGATTTGAGTAAAATAGAATTGCTAGGCATTTTTTTTTTTTTGCAGGAGAAACTGCGGAAGTAGCCATGTCCTGCTCAAAAGTGCAGCTGTCCCAGGAAAGGGAAGGATTCATGATGGAACGCGATAAGTAATTCAGCCGTCGCCGTTGGGTGAATGAATTGTTGTGTCTTCATAGACCACGTTCTCCCGCTACTTTCATCTTATTGAGCATGCAGTAGGTTAGATAGACAGAGGTGGTCAAGTTATTGACATACTCCAACACAAAGACGTTAGAAGAGTTAAGTTTCCCGGACAACTGTGAGGCTGAATTCCCTTTCTTCCCTAGGTGTGTAGGCAGGACAATGCCATTTAACACTGTCGTCATTCCTTTGTATTTTGTTGATAAAAGAGAAATGATTTTGTAATACCACGTAAATCAGTCATTTCGCAAGTAGTTTGAATGAGAGTAGTTATGTTATTTCATAGGAAAGAATTAAGCTAAAAAATAAAAATAAAAACAATTAAACAACAACAACAACACAACAACATTTACAGTAACAACAATAAGACACCACCACCACTACCACCACCTCCAACAACAACAACAACAACAGCAGCAACAACAACAGCAACAACAACACAACAACAGTAACAACAATAAACACAACCACCACTACCACCACCTCCAACAACAACAACAACAGCAACAAGAAACAACAAATATCAGCAAAACATAAGCCTGGAAATTGTCAGAAAGCCTCGAAGAACGAAAACAGAGGGAAAATAGTTACTTTGGCGTGGTTTATTTTCATAAGGTAAAGCTAAAAAAAAAAAAAAAAAAGTAAAACTGTAAGTATGTGCATATTGTCACAATTGTAATGCCCGGAAAGGATCAAGTAGAGAATGGATGAAGGTTCAAACCATGGTTGTTCAAACAGTCTCCCCATAACTGTTCCGCATCTTTCGATGCAGTTCATTTACAGAAGCGACTTGTAACATCCACCACGAATGAATTTCAGGGATGATTCTAAAGAAAACATGTTATTACCTTACCGCGGTCAAGTTCTCCGTTTTCAGCATATATAATTATCAACACCACCAGCATCATCACGACCAAAATCACCACCACCACCATCACCAATGAGAACAACAGCAACAACAATTACAACATAAAAAGACCTGTCGATGCACATACAGATAGGATTTGCTTGACAATATAGTAACTTGTATTTGACTGGACATTTAACCTCCGCTGTGTGAAAATTAAAAAAGAATGATTTTAGAACGATTAAGAAGTAATAAAAAATGTGGCGAAATCGGGCTTAAGGTGAAATTTCTATGCCTCTTTAAAAAATCAAAATCAAATATTTATATGACAATTTCAAGCAAATTATCATAACTGAATGCAGAAAAATGGCCATTCTTTCACTTTTTAAGCAAATCTCAATTTCTGCCGAAAATTTTCTCACACTTTGGAGATGTCTTCTCAGGAATTTGGTCTGTCATCTAAAGCCCGATGTCGCCAGGTCCACTCACAAATGTATGTTTGTCTTTATGATTTTTGTGGATGATCCTACTCATACCTGCACCTAACCTAAACCTAACTTTTCCTGCTGATTCCTTTCGGTCCGAAATGGTCTTTCACCCCTCGCAGAACGGGACACTTTTATTCATAAATGATATAAACCGTTAATCATGACTGCATTCACAAGCTCCATGCTCAGCAAGGCAAGGGCCACAATTCATGCATTTTTTACCCCCGCTGCATGCCCATGTGAGACTGGCTCGAAACGTTGTGGGCTGTGCTGAGTGTCAGTAAAATAAGTGACTCAGTTCATCTGCCTGTTTAAATCCATCCATTCATCCGCCTGTCTGTCTGTCTGTTTGATTTATACTTTTGTGTGGATGACAAGATTTTTATAGAAAGTTGTTACTGTCCTTGTTTAACATCAAGCAAATAAAGAATTTCAGTGGCAGAGAGGAAAACAGTATCACTTACTTATAAATAACGATTGAAGTTTCATCCTAAGAAAGATTCCTTCTCGTGATCTTAGTTCTTCTTTGTTCCAACTCCACTTAAGCATAACTGAGGAATTCGATGTTGAACATTTACGGGTTTAGTATTATTATCAGGAATTGGAATAAATCGGAACTGTGAAACAGCTTAATAAGTCGCACGATGCATTTTAAACACCTTTTATTGATACTATGCATTTTAAAAAATCTCTTCCACATACTTAGAGATCTCGAGTTTTTAAAAAAATGGAGAAAGTTAAAACAAACAAAACACAAAAAACAAACAAACAAGAAATAAGGTTCCGTCTGCATAACTAGCTAGTCGGCTAGGAGTAAAACATCGTAAATGAGACCCCAAGGCCCAGCATTCATGGTAAAAGAAAGATAATATATCATCTCGCCATCTTGGGAACAACCAACAAATTGGTCAGCTTTTCAGGCAAGTGAAAATTATCTCCCAGTTCCCTGGAGTTTGTCACTACGGGGATTCTTTACAGATAAACATGGAAACGACGTCGTTCTGGACGCTTTGAAGTTTCAGAATCATCGATGACAAGAACCAATGAGTTTGGGGGTCACGATGACGGAGAACATCGGGTAGTGACCTTGCTCAAATGTCACAATAACTTCACTGTAATTATTTTTTGTGTCTTGATGTTTTCCCAGCTATGAGGGATATGGCGACATCGTAAAATTATTATGACTTCGAATTCCAAGCTCTGAAGATGTCTTGTGTTTCAATCTGGCAAGAGTTTCAGTTTAAAACAGAATTTGTTGAAGACTTGGACAGGTGTTTTCGCTTCAATATCCTCTACAGCCGCTGCCAACAGCACCACACTTCATGGCAGCAAAGAACAAAAATTGTTTGATTTTGGCGATTCCCCCCCCCCCCCCCGCCCCCGCCTCATACACTTTTCACACTCTGGCCTCACCCCCCATCCCCTTTCCATCTCCCGCCTTGTACGCCTTTCATTCTCTTGGCCTCAACCCCTGCCCCCTTCGTACGAGTGTATGGCCAATAGAATAGTGAATACCCACGTTAAGACCTTGATTGAAACTTTAAGCGGCATTTTTCATGGAATGTTTCACTGTTTCATTGGAAACATGCTTTGTATGTTATCCAAAAACTTAATTTGCTGAACAAAAGTATTTAAAACCAAACTTTCCACTTCACTATCACACCTAAAAAGCATGTGTATGCTCTCACCCTCCACCCCCGACTCTAGTCTCCCCAGTCTTATTAATAATAATAATACATAGCAGGTATATAGTGCTTCATCCAGTTAGCAACCAGGTTCTACGCGCTTATTTCATCAAGCGTAACCATAACGTTTTCGCCACCGCTTTATGTAGATCTAAGGTCAGCATAGACCTAACCATCTGGATCGCCTCCTTCCCAGTTCACCGCCGTGTCCAGCCTTAGCAATGCAGCCTGGCGAGGAATGTTATGTTACTGTTGACGTGTGAGTAAACGATTCCTTCATAAATGTGGCCCAACTCCAACTGACCACAAGAAAAGACGCCGGGCCTGTTGCATACTCCATGGGGGATTTCTTTGGACGTTATCCCTTTCTCCGTGGGTTACCGTCTCTTGCCCATACAGCGTCCAACCACAGTAACAAAAGATGGCCGATTTAGCTCAACACTTTTCGTCTAGGTGTGACCGTCTTCCCTCTCCAAATTCGGATCTCCCCCTGCACTTCAGCTCCGACTTGGATGATTACCTTTATCGTCCTGGTCACATTGAGACCCAAGTGTCCATTCAC